>OZ012707.1:12713252-13105367 GCA_963942595.1 Cylloceria caligata | reverse complement strand
CTATTCCCAAAGCTCAAGAGACCACTCCGGGGAAATCGTTTTGAGTCGATTGAAGAGATCAAACGTGAATCGCTACGCGCATTGAAGGCTATACCTGAGGACGACTTTTTAGCATGCTTCAAAGATTGGAAAAAACGTTGGCATAAGTGTATTGTAGCTAGGGGGGGATTATTTTGAGGGGAACGAAATCGATTTGGAAGAATAAATTAAAAAAATTTATTTTAAAACAAAATTCACCTTACTTTTTGAACACAGTAGTATATATTTTCCGTCACCAAAATATTTACTTGGTAGAGTCCAAATCTCTGATATAATTGTGATTCAATTGTTATTGGTCTATTCAGAAATTTTGAAGAACTGCCTTTTGAGCTTTTGGTGTTCTGAAGTCAAAAACAAATTCTAATTTTCCATCAATACAATTAATAAGACATACGACTTCGTGTAATATCGAATATCAATCTTTCGTTCATTGCAACATTTGTCGTAGCATATAAGAACTTCGAAAGCAACGAAGACATTGCTAGGGCAGTTGGTCTACTTTCGTGACCCAGATATGGTACACGACAGGGAGAAGGGAGCGAGCACCCGACAGTCGCCAACAGAGCAAGTGGGTACGAACCAATTAAAGACTTCGGTGACACGCGCCGCCAATGATATCCACAGGCAATAGAGGGAAAACTCTTGATACGAGATTCAGGCCCCTCCATACTGACCGTTAGAGTGGGGCAGTGCCCTACCAACTCTTAGTTTTTCGTTGTTAGGTACAGTGGAGAACCTGGCCGTCCCCTCTTGGCGCGCACCGTGTGTTCCCATTGCCCTGCCTCGGTGTGGCTGCAGGTCTCACCCCTCCCGCCGTCATCATACCTGTATAATCTCTGGTAACTATAGGACCCGACCACAGTGCAGGTTTATGATCTTCTTTAAAAGAACGAAAGATATTGAAGCATGGTTACGTCAGGACATAACACTTGGTACCTTTGTGTACATTCGTATTGTAATTATAAATAACCATTTCAACCCATTTGTCCCAATCGCTTTGCTTCGCTGTAAATTGTTTGAGATATTTACCAAGTGCGTGATGAGACCTTTCTAATGATCCGTTGGATTGGGGGTGAAAAGCGGTAGTTCGAACTTTCCGAATTTTAAACAACTTCGCTATTTGCTTTAAAAATGTACTCATAAAGTTGCTACCTTGGTCAATAAGCACTGCCTTAGGCGATCCAAAGTAACAAATGAAACGTTTGATAAATCCTTCCGCAATAGTTACTACTTTTGCATTTGGTATAGGAATGGCCACAGCATATTTTGTTAATTGATCTTGAATGGTCAATATACAGGGTGACCGATTTATCTGAAGACATTGAAATATTTCGAAAACTACGCACTGGATAAAAAAAGTTCTGAATAAAATTTGTTCGCCTGGAAGAGGGTCATCCGATGATACCAAAGTCAACCCCTGGGGTGAGGGTGGGGGCAACTTTAAAATCGTAAATGGAGCCCCCATTTTTTATTGCAGATTCGGATATAGCTGTGTTCGCCTATAGCTGAAGAGTGCATTTCCTACATAATTTTTACCTGATCTTCTACGAGGGGTTGCCTAACTAGCCCATTATAAATAATAACTTTTACTTCACTCTGTGCAAAAATCAATCGAATTTGTGTGATAATATCTTCCCAAAAAAAAACTTCCAAGGTATATTTAAAATAACATCTGATTTTGCAATACTAATAGTTTGGAGCTATAAATTGTCGATTACATGCTGAGCAGTTTGCAATGCTTCTACTACATTTCCTAAGATTAATGTGGATCCTTCACCGGAACCGTCGATGATTGGTAGGGCTATATTGAATCTATTACTTCATTTTGCAGTTGAAAATTGCCTTGGGGCTGAGCCTTTTTCGACTTAAAATTTTTTAAATGTGAAAAATCGTTATCATCGCGGAGTGCCATAGCTCCTGTATCAATAGGTTCACACTTGGTAGAAACAAAACAAACCAGGTTATCTCTGCGAGTATGGAATAAATCGTGTGACTGTTTAATGCTGGAGGCTATAATCCTTCCTTTGGGTAGCTGACGAGTGGTAGATGCGGTTAATAATTTATTTTTCGCTGTTTCGAGTTCAAATTCCAAGTCGCTCGAGGACTCGGTATCGCTTACTTCGAGAGGCTTATGGGTACGTTTTCTCTGGACACACACGCTCATTTCGTTTCGTGGGTTATTAACGTCGGGTATAATTTCATCGGTCAACTCTTCGTGGCTAGAAAAGATATTGCTTGTAGACGTTTCCGGATATACTATAGGCTCAATAGTACCTGGGTTATTTACCGGAGTATTAGGTAAATCCACCTCGACTTCTATACGCGCCTGAAATGTTTTGTGGTCGAACGAAATTTTGAGTGACCCATGTGGAAAAATCAGTTCCGTATGCTGCTCACGAGAGTCAACAGATCCCCGATCCGAATCACATTCCTCTATTTCATAATTGCACAATGTATGATCTTGATAATTTTCCATAATAAACTCATCATTGTCAGGTTGTTCTTCTAATAATCGAGTTATCTCTGCATCCGTCAGTTGATGCTTAGGCTTCGTACGATTGCCAGTTACGGGATTTATTTGAATAATGAAAATACCGTCAATCGCGATTGTTTTTTTCGTCTGGATTTCTCCAAAATGCATAAGCGTTAACATTAGTTTTCTCGGTTTTATATACTACATCGATTTCTGCCAGTTTTAGTTTCCAACGCAAAATTTTTGAATTACCGTTCGTTGCCCGTCGAAACCATAGCAGTGGTTTATGGTCGGTTACTACTGTAAAATAATGCCCATATAACTACGGCTGAAAATTAAGTATAGAATATACTATAGCAAATGCTTCCTTTTCATACGTATCGTATCTTTCTCCAACCTTACTCAGAGCTCTAGAGACGGAGGCGCATGGATGGTCGTTGTTAATTTTTCCTTGTGGGAGAATGCTACCGATAGCATAACCCGACGCGTCCGTAGTTAAAATGAAGGGCTTAGAATAATCAGGATATTGCAAGACTAGAGCTGTACAAAGTTTTTCTTTCAATATCTCAAATGACTCTTGTTGTGCAAGTCCCCATTCAAATTTATTTTCTTTACGTAAGAGAGATGTCAGCGGTTTCGTGATCTTGACGTATCCTTCTATAAACCGCCTATAATAACCCGTTAGTCCCAAGAATTGGCGAATATTTTTGATATTTTTGATTTTTTTAAGCTTCTAATTTCTTAGGGTCGGGACGAACTCCATTGTTCCCGTTTATATGCCCCAAATACGCGGCTTCCTTTTTTAACAATTCGCATTCATCAGGTTGCAATTCTAGATCCGCGGTTTCTTGTCGTTTCATCAATTCGCGATATATGTTCTCGTGTTCTTCGCGACTACAAACATAAATAACGATGTCGTCCAAATAAACAAATACGCCTTTCCCGAGGAGCCCACTCAACGTGAGGTCCATGGCTCTTTGAAATGTAGGAGGGGCATTCCGTAGCCCGAATGGCATTCTAACGAACTCCTAATGACCACGCAGTGTAGTAAAGTCCGTTTTATGACGATCTTCCACTGAAACTTCAACTTGATGGAATCCCGATGCTAGGTCAAAAACTGAAGAATACTGTGCACCTCCTAACTGGTTTAATATATCGTTAATATTCGTTATGGGATAGGCATCAGCGACTGTCTTTTCATTCAGTGATCGGTAGTCGAATACTACTCTCCATTTTTTATTACCTTGAGAGTCGGGTTTCTTTGGTACTACCCATGCAGGTCAATTGTATGGCGAGGTGGAGGATATAATTACTCTTTTTTCGAGCACATCTTCAATTTGTTTCACGATTTCATCTTTAGTGCACTCAGGCCACCGATAGCCACTCGTATTTATAGGAAAATCCACTATTGTAGGAATTCGATGTTACAATATAGTAGTACACGTTACAATATTTCCCAGTACTTGATATAAATGGGAGCTTTCTTTTAAAAGGGTTTCAATACTTTTCCTCTCTTCTTTACTTAATTCGTAGAGTCTTAATAATTCTTTTATTCGATCGAATCGATCGTGCATTGCAGCTTCAGATATCATGTAACACGATATTTCGCGTATAAAAGGCGTAATTTTGCGAAAAATATTTGATATACTGAGTTTCTTTATTAAAGAAACGACCATGAATTTATACCACTTTAATAATACTTCTGACTTTCGTAGCTTGTTTCTTTATTTTTATCATTCTTGATACTTTCTATCTCCTTTGACGATTCAAGGGTACGGATCGTTTGTACATTCTTTAATCATTCACAAATTTAAAAACTGGCATTTTGATTTGATCCGATTCTCGTAGGAACAAAGGTTCCAACAAATTCTTGGCAACAGAATTCTTTATCCTTTTTCATCATTATTACCAATTGCGATGTTTTAATACAATCTAAATAATCGACTTTATTTTCTGCTGATATTTTCGTCTCTATCGAATTCGGATAGACAACGGTTTTCCCATTAATACAATTATTTAAATCTTCCAGAGGTTCTGTCCTGTCCACAGGCACAGTTTTCCTCAACAATTATGTATTTCTTTGTGTCTTTGTGACAACATTTCCCTCATGAATGCATTTATTAAAATCATCATTATTTAACCCGTTATACCCCATTGGTATCTTTGCTTTTATCGAATCTAAAGAAACAACACTTTTTCCTTGAACACTGTTATTACAATACTGAAGGGTTTCTTTCCTTTTCATGGGCACAGTATTTCCCAAAAATTCTGAATCGAGCTCCCTCAGTCCTCAATCGAGCGCTGCCCGTTTCGTCGGCACACTCACCCCTGCGAAGCGTAGGCGCGACACGCAGTTACTACAATTTCTTTCCGTCTCTATCGAATTAGATAGACAACAGTTTCTTTAGGTATAATTATCTTTACACGTTCCATACAAGTGTTATTTTCAGTTAAATACGACGTGCAAATTTCCGTAAGGCTTTGGGCTTTGGTCTGCAATTTCTCAAATTCTCCTTCTATTTTTATTTTGCAATCTTTCGTACACAATATATTTTTTTCCAAACAAGTTTCAAAAGTAACTTTAATTATTTTCATACAATTTCTTATTTCTTCTTTTACATTTTCCAAAAAATAAAAAATATTCTCTGAAGAATTTTCAGTATCTATGCGGGGTATTGTCTCTACCGGGAGCTCAATCTTACCCGACAGAGAGAAAAACTCTTGATCGTTTCCTTTTACATTGCCTTTATTGTTAAAATGACCCGGCCCGTTAGAGAGCTCGAGATTCTTTTCCCGTTTACTTGTATCGTCACTAGGATCCTTTATTTTTGCGCTACGAATTAGTTCCTCCGATGACACTAATTCTAGTACTGGTACTTGGACTTGAAACGAATACCTATTGCTATTAGTTACGTAAATATAAGCTTAACCATTATCATTAATGACGAACCTGCTTTCTATGTTTATACCTTCTCCTGCATTCAGGGGAAGCAAATAACCTTCCCGTAAATCCAATTTTTTACTTTCACGAAGCACAATTTGGTGGACTCTGCAGGAATAACAATAGTTCCCTGAGTTGCAAATGGTATTCTTACATTCTTCATTTTCAATTGTCTTTTTTCGTAATCAATTTTCACGCGATTGCCGTCGAGGTATTCCGAACCCAATATACCAGCTTCCTTTATGGGAAAGTTATTGTCTACAATATGGAAAGTATCGAAACGTCCGAAAACTTGTACGGTAATAGTACCTAAAGTGAAAATTGAATTTGTTGTAATTCCATTAAGTTGCAGAATTTCTCTGCGATTTATAGAGATGTGTCCACTCACAAATTGTTTCTTTAGAATATTTGGACCGACTCCTGTATTCACTATAAGAGCGATATATAGGAGATATTATTTCCGATGCCGTTACCGTAACTGTCGGGACGCTAATTTCTCGATGCAGTTGTATATTGAAGATTCGGACTACTCGCGGTTGGGATTCCCGGCTGTGATAGAAATGACACGGATCGGATGCATAGTCTGCGAGATCTCCCTAGACGCACCCGTAATCGGAAATCCGTCGCCGTTTCCCGAATTTTCATATTTATTCTCTTTAATACGTCGGACAGGACACTCCGGTATAAAATGACCTGGTTGTTTCCAATAACGACACTCCCTACCCATCCCGGTGGGCCTATCATTATTATTATCAAATTCCTTCGGTTATCAAATCGATTATTAATCAACGGTTGCGAATTATTATTGCAAAATGGACAAATATGGGCTTCATGGTCTTCTTTTTTACATATCTGACACCGAATGTCACTTGAATTCTGATATCGAAGATTCTGTGGTACCTGTTCGTGTGGCAAGGACATCAATTTAGGGGTGGGGGGGGGGGGGGTCGGAGGGAAATGCGAATATCTATTAGCCAAATGACCATAATTATTACAAAGTTTTCAAAATGCACATATATTTTCCTGTTCCTTTCTTTCCAAAGGAAAAATGTTATAACAACGATCGGCAGTGTATCCGCGTTTATTACAGACCCGGCATATAGTAAGTAAAGGGGCTTCGAACTTGGGTTTATTGTTATTTAACGGGGAAAAATTTAAAAACATTTGTCCGTCGAGTGTCCAGTCATCTGACATATGCTCGGTCCCTTGTCGATATTTACCGAATTTTATGAACTGACAACCAATGCTTGACTAGACTTCTGGGTCGAGCATCCTTTAGCATTGTGCCCTTTTTTATTGCACAGCTGGCAATTCATTTCTTCGCTTTCCACCACGTGCACTCGCTGTTTCGCCTCAGGTTTATTGATCTTTGGACCCAAAGTTTCCAGCCCACCACTACGCAGGGCTGCCTGTGAAACTAAACTTTTTCCTGTTTGAACTGTGAGTTTAATTAATTCGTCAAGATTATTGTTCGGACTTGAACGTTATTCAATTTCCGGTTTTAACCCATGTAGAAAACATGCCGGAAGACCTTCTTTAGTATTATTAATAAATGCGGGAGTCAAAGGATTGTCTTCGCTCGCATCATAATTTTTGAGTAGTAAGTTTCCCAAGTCTCTTACGCGATTGGAATATGCAATGGCAGACTCGTTTTCTTTGATATATGGATCCCAATTCCCCTTGGAGTTGATACACGTTTCGCGTAGGTGCATAAATATCTTTAAGAAATTTACCCAGATCCTCTATTGTTTCGAATGTTTGCCACAGTATGATGTAACGAGGTCCGCCGATTATTTTTATGCGAACTGCTTTTACTAAATTCGATTCAGCTCCTGGCCCCATCATAGCCAATACCGCTTTGCATCCTTGAATACACGTACCGAGTGATAAATAATGGCCATCGTAATTCGGTATGACAGCCAGGGCATCTCGAAGACACAACGTTTGATTATTATTAACCATTGCGGGGAGTGTTTGTGATGACTCGTTAGACTTAATTATGTTTTTAATAGGAATTTTTATTGGCGGTATTCTATTGGATATCATATCTGGACTTGAGTCTTTGTCCGTGGGATAGGTGAAGCAACCGGGAGTGGACAAACTGTATGCCGGCAAAAGGTATAACCTTTGTTGCAAATTTTTAGGTTTTAAATGTGAGGATTTGATAATTGGCATTTAATGTGCATTTTTTACGATTCGCAATTATTCCTTTTGGAGTTGATAATGATTCTTTGCGAACGAGGGAATGTGATCTAGAAATAGTTTCGTCGAAAGGAGTGGATCCGTTTAATGGTGTGTAAAATATAACGCTGTTAGCTGAAGGGATTATACCAGGCGTACCGCTAGCAACGGTCAAGGGGATCTGTAAAAGTGCATTTGTGTTTTCGGGTTCGCTTACAGACTCGAAATTCTCCACGATACTTTCGGGGGACTTTACTGACCGACCTGGGTCTTCGTTACGGGGTTGGGATATACTAGTGCTGGAAGATATTCGTTGATCTCGACGTCAGGCCTTATGACAAATCAGACTAATGACAAAGGGTTATTTGGGGACTTTGCTTCTAACGTTTCCCTCAATTGATTCGTAAATTGTTTTAAACTTACGTCGTCAGAAAATTCCCTGATCTGTAGCGGACTATATTCCGTACTATAATATTTTCCAAAATTGCTTTCATCAATTTCAACTGTAATGGATGAACTTGTCTCGTTTTCTTTATTCTCTTGGGATCGAATGATGATAATATTATCAGAAGCTAACTCGAGTGATTGTATGTTACTGTCTTGATCAAACTTTATTACTTTTCCTTTATGGATGGGAGTTTCAGTTAACTTGTCGAAGTCTGAGTCTACGGTTCGCACAACAGAATTCTTATTTGAACTGAAGTTTGGTGGAAAACTGAAGTTGGTATCTCGGGAGGTGAATTACTGGGACTATTACTATGATGGGGAAGTTGGATTCGAGGAGTGACAGAGATTATTTGAATTACTAATATTTTCAAAATTGCAATCCTACTAAATTAACGCATGGTAAATTGGCATAACATATATAAATGACAGTACACGTGAGTTAATGGGACATAGCAAGGCTACAAGTGACTTGTCCTCTATGACTTATCTATGTCACAAATGCTTATTATCAATATATCTGTTTTTCAGTGATTTCTTTGCTACCTCTAATGTGTTTTAAAAAATATTATAACAATTAGTAGTGGTGGTGATAACCATAGGTATGTACAGCTTCAAACCATTCTTAAAATAGTTATAGGCCTATAATTGTAATCGCACAGACCCCAGGTTTTTTCAGTACTCTTAGGAAAGAATATAAAGAATTTTTTTTTCGATATACTCTTTTTTTATAAAAATTTTGTGTTATTTTTATCAAAAAAAAACATGAAATTGTCGATTCAATCGTAGTTATAGAAAAAAAAAAAGAATATTCTCATTGAAAAACTATCATATAGGAAAAACCCTTTAATAATTTCCTTCCACAGGATTGTACACGTGTACAGAAAAATTGTGGAGCCTCTACGATCAAAACCTTGAACCTAGAACTATACTTCAAGTGTTCCTACAAGTTTTTGATCACCTATAGTCGTCGTTACCACTGACTCATCGTTTTAATAAGTTTTTTATCACTTCATAGAGGTCTCCTTTTGAAAGTTGTATAGCGAACCGTACAGAAACAACACAAAAAGTCTGATGGCTGTTGGTTAAAACAGATATAGTATCACTCGTTATAGTTAATATTCGGGGAAGCTATTTTCCTTGTAGCTCTCTTTACGTATGTTTTAGCGATTATTCTTTCACGCCGTTTTATTCGTTCTAAACCGAGTTCATTTAAGAAAATTTCTTGCGTGACTCGTTCAATGAGTTCTTGCTCGCGAACCTCGAGTTCCTTTATACGCATTTCCACTACTTTTTCAAGTGTTCGCATACAACAGAATATAATTTATAATTATATATATCTACATATATATCCTTCAATACAAATTCTCTCTCTTTTTATACACCAGTCACTATTAAAAATTAGCTTCCACATTCGATTTCTACAAGGTCAATTTACTTATCAAAAAGGCTTACCAAATAAGTTGAATAATAACCGGTAATCTCTAAAACAAATCAATTTTTGCAACAAAGTCCATCAATGGACTTGAACCGCATCAACGAACGTTCTCAATTTGTACTTATTCAAGGGGGAATCCGATCATCTAACTAAAATAAAAGTGTAATTTTTAACTAAATCAATTTTTATGAATAAAATAGATTTATTAAAACCCGATAATAAAAAAAAAGAAAAAAAGAAAATTTTTACACATTAAATCCAAACTCGGTAAAAAGGGGAAAGTTAGATTTTATGAATAAAAATGTTTTATCACAACGTGGTTGAAAGAAAATAGTAAATTTATATGAATTGGAAAGATTTACTAAAATTCAATAAAAATAAAAAAATCGATTTTCACGAATTAAATCAACATACGAAAGCGCGGTAAAAAGGGCAAAGTTAGATTTTATGAATAGAATCAGTTTACAAAAACTGAGATGAAAGGAATTATAAATTTTCATGAAATAAATTGAATCACTTATTCAATAAAAAGTAAAAAATCAATTTTCACGCATTAAATCACTCTTGAAAACGCGGTAAAAAGAGCAAAGTTAGATTTTATGCTTTTAAACGATTTACAACACACGCGGTTGAAAGGAAATAATATTATTCGTGAAAAATTATTCGTGAAAAATTATTATTTTTCACGAATTCGGTTGATTCACTAAAACTCAACGAAAACATATCAAAACGCGGTAAAAAGGGAAAAGTTAGATTTTATGAATTAAATCGAATTACAAAGGCGGGTCGATCAACACGAACAAAAATGACACTTTGTTCAAAATATCTAAACTTCAAAACATAAATTGATTTACGATGCAAACGAATCACTTAACTCGAACAGGAGTGACACTTTCTTAAGAAACCAATTTTCACAATTTAATTGATCCATGAAAGAACCGATTAATTAATTCGAACAACACGAATAATATTCTTTTTAAAATCACCTTTTTTTCGATTTTAATTTACTCGCGACAAAAATTACTAATTAAATTGGCACTTTTTAAAATTCAATTTTCACTAATTGAATTCATTTGGATAATGATGACTGGTTAATTTGAACAAAACGAACACTCTTTAAGATCCCGGACGAGCCCCCAATTTTTGTTACGTCAAACCCGCGCGGTGATCTTACAAAAAACCGACAAATTTAAGACGTGTGAGGCGTTTCGGCGTGAGTTTTCCGTACTCTGGTGAACGAGAATGAATTCTCCCTTTACCACACCTGACAAGAAACACCGAAGACGCAAGCCCCCTTTTTAGTCTAACCTTACGGAAAATTACTCGGAACATGGCTGAGAAGGCTCGTTGATGGCTCGCGTGAACCTTCACTCGACTCGATACTCTAGGTCAGGGGTCTCCAAACTTTTCAGCCTTAGGGCCATACTGATTACTCCAGTAAGTTCCGAGGGCCAAAACCATATTATCATTGTTGCCGGTGGTAAAAAGTGAAATAGTCCAAAATCTGTCCGCGGGCCGAATGTGGCCCTCGGGCCGTAGTTTGGAGACCCCTGCTCTGGGTCGATAAATTAACCCGCGGAGGAAGGGGTTTTAGGGGGAAGGAAAATGGCAGGTTACTTTCACTTGGGGAAAAAGTTACGGAGACATCAGACAATATAAATTAGAGGAATTGCGTTTGTACTTACGTTTGGTTTTCTGGTGAAGTTGTTTCGCCGGTAACCGATGCGTTGAAGGGGAAAAAATGGCAACCGTTTGTTAGAATAAAAGTGCTAAAATCGATAATTCGTAAAGTTGTTAAAATTTATACAAATAACCGAATAAGTGATACACGTATGTTCGCTATCACCGTGCGCGAGCGATCGTTACTTTTCGGCGCGATACTCTTAACGTGATAACTTATGATTCGATAAAACCGTTAAAACGAAATTAATTGGCTGGACTAGTACAAAAACGGCAGACCGCAATTAAATTCAATTTCTCCTAGATTCCTTCTTTAAACTTGGGACGAATTCCGAGTGATTCTAAATTGATATTAAAACCGAAAAAAGTAAATCCGAACTGAATTTAGACTGTTTAACCGTTTTTCTTCTAAGTACTCACTCCGAATTTTAGCTAACTCTACAGGGTGGGGTTCCTCCGCGGTGCGAGCTTGTTTAGCTCGCCAGTTTCGATAGCGACTCCTCGAACGATCGACACTGTGGCTGTACGCAGTGTAAGCTGTCCTTTCAACTACTACCGACTAGTATAGCTCTAAACTATAAGCTCCGGTCTCTACTGTCGTGAAATGTGACTGTGACTCCAACCGTCTTTTCGAGCATTTTCCCCTCCCTATATAGGTCCTGGATGGTCTAATTTCCTATGCGGGGGATTCTTAGAATTACTATACAATAGCACTCGGACTTTGGGGCTCATCGTGGAAAGCAAGTTTTCTTCTAATCGTGGTCTCGTTCGATTTGCGTTCCGAGTTGCTCGGGGTGAGGTGCAGCATGTTGCGAGGTGGTAGAGGAATTACTCTTCGCTTTGGTGTCACGCGCAGAGAGAGAGAGAGAGAGAGAGAGAGAGAGAGAGAGAGAGAGAGAGAGAGAGAACGAACGAAAAGCGCCTCGGTCGGGAAGCGATATGTCGAGGGGTTCGGGTCACGCTGCGCTGTAGATCCGAGTCGCTTCTGCTGTCCCTTTTATGACTAATACAGAATGCAGTTCTTCGATAATGTTAAACTTATTTTAATTCTTAATAGTGTATAACGTGAAGTGGTTTATGTATCTACCAAAGTAACTAAATGTTAATTGTTTTTATATTCCTTCATGGTGCTAACTGTTTAGTTAAACAATGTAATGGCTTTTGATTTTCATTAATGTTTAATTTTCATAATCGTAGTTATTTCTTGTATGCTTTTAGGTAAACATTTCTTTTCTGAATTCTTATCACAATTTTAGGTTTCAATTGTTCGTGTGTCCAAACTATTGTATATTAAAGGGCTGCTTAGGTTATAACTCTTGCAATGGGCCATAAAGTATGTGTTTATAAATTCGTACTGCTTCGAGGGAACTCTTCTTGTTTTATGGCGTTAACAAAGAGAGAGGGGAAAGATGGGGATCGGCTCGGGTGCAAGGCGGAGCGTTGAGGGATACGTTCCCCCACCAGCAACTGGTAACGTAGCTTTGAACCGTCTTTGCCGCCCCTCCAATAACTAATATGCGACCTCTTTCTTATTTCATCCTATTTCAACTCTGGCTATCTGTAAGATATTATTGCTTAATTTTTATACCAAACTTGCGTTTACATGTTTTATTCCTTTTAAATTATTGATTTATCTAATAGATATATATTTTCCGTCACCTGAATATTTAATTGATAAAGAATCCAAATCTCTGCTACAATTGAGTTTCAATTGTTATTCGTCTATTCAGAATTTTTGAAGAGCTGCCTTTTGGCCTTTTAGTGTTCTGAAGTCAATAACAAATTCCTATTTTCCATCAATACAATTAATAAGACAGATGTTCTCTTGTAATATTGAGTATCAATTCTTCGTTCATTGTAACATTCGTCATAGGATATAAAAACTTCCATAGCAATAAAGACGTTGCTAGGGTAGTCGGCCTACTTTCGTGACCAAGACACGGTACACGACAGGAAGAAGGGAGCGAGCACCCGACAGTCATCAACTGAGTAAGTGGATACGAACCAATTAAACACTTCTATTAAACACACTTAGGGGGCAATGCCCTACCAAATCTTAGTTATTCGTTATTAGGTACAGTTGTGAACTTGGTCGTCCGATGTTAGCACGCACCATGTGTACCCACTGCTCTGCCTCAGTGTGGCTGCAGGTCTCACCCTCCCGCCGTCATTATACCTGTATAATCTCTGGTAACTATATGTCCCGACCACAGTGCAGGCTTATGATTTTCTTTAAAAAAATAAATATATTGAAGTATGGTTACGTCAGGATGTAAAACTAACTGACCGCTCTAAAATACCTGCGTTCACAATTTCCTTAATTTCTTTATCGACAGCTATCCGCTGTGCCAACGGTACCGGGTACGACCGTTTAACGTACGATTTCGGATTCATAAGTTTTATTTCATGTTCATATATCGATACATATCCTGGTTTATCAGAAAATAAATCCTTATATCGTTGAACCAATTGTAGGACCTTATTCGATTGATCAAAATCCAGTGCTATTAGCTTACGCGCGACAGAATTCACGTTGTCCGAGAACGCTCGGACCTCATTCACATTGCGTATAAAATACTCATTATGTAAATCATCATCACAATCATCTATATCATTGTCACCATCATTATCGATACACTCATCCATGTTATGAACGTCGTAATTCATACCTGCCTGACAAGGAAGGATAGTTTGGTGTCCCCTCCGATTTTGATGAAACTCACGTATGTTGTAGAGCGTCGAAAACTAAAAGACACGTATTTTTTTTATCGGAAATCGCCCTTCAAAGTTAGGGGTGATTATGCAGTTTCACCCCTGCAAATGAATTTTTTTCTTTAACTTCACGTGAAATTTTTATTGTCTTCAATGAGGAGTATTTTGGTTTTTGTTTCATTAAAATCGGTTGACGCCTTCTGGGTGGAACTGCATAATCACTCCTCGACATGCCAACTTTGAAGGGCGATTTCACCCCTTAGAAATGTTTTTCCGTCGATAAAAAAAAGACGTGTCTTTTAGTTTTCGATGCTTTACAACATACGTGAGTTTCATCAAAATCGGACGGGGACACCAAGCTATCCTTCCTTGTCAGTATTATGTGATTATTAGCAACACCAATTTCATTAATACCACATATAATGTGTAATAATATTATTACACATCACTGAAATCGACTGATTATTATGTTACGTCTGGAGTATTTTAATTTGTGTATAATATTTTTTTGTTTTTAACAGCGCATACGCGCATTTGTTCTAACGCGATCCAGTAGTGCTTATCACCGCTGGGTATACACTTTTTGCTTAGGTCAGCGGTCCCACGCTGACCAGCGAGACGCAGAACTTCAGCGAGACGCGCTGCGTCCCGCTAATCATTCAGTACCTTTTGATGTCATTCTTGCGCGGTGCCTTCAGCACTACTTTCCAGCAGTTCATTTCCGGGGGCCGTACGACGGTCGACCCTCGTAACAGCAAAATTAACAATTCTATTCGGTATAGTCGACCATTCGTTCAACGTTTACCACTGTTTTAATATATCGTGATCTTCATCTTGTGCTTAATCCTGCCTGTGTCAACATTTATTTGTATAACCTAACCCAATCACCAGACCAACTCCAATCCCTAGTCAGCGCATTCTGGCTCAAAATGGAGAAATTAATAATTATTCCTAGTTGCGTCTTCTTTTGCGAATCCAGGACGTAACAATTGTCAATATTCCCAACATGTTCACCCGCCTCGTCCAATAAATTCACTAGGCTCAACACGTGATTATCTTCTACACTGTCAATTTCTATATTTACCTTTTCCATATTTGAGTTATTCTCATTATTTATAGGGCAAGCTTTCAAGCCCTGTTTATTCTTGTGCAAAACATCACTTAATGTATGCGTATTTTTCGTATCAGTACTCGTAATTTCAGTAACAGAACCATCTCGTTATAGTTAGGTTGATTCACATCCTGATATACTGTAATATACAGTATGCGATTTCGAATGGAGGACACTACCCTCTCCATCGACGTGTTTTTAAATAGCACTATCTCTGGATTCAACCGAACAACAAGGACTGTAATAACCGATTACTTGTAATCTATAATTACACTATTCGCAAATAGCTGGTCATTGCCAACAATAATATCATATGTTAAATGCGGAATTATAAAAAAAAAAGTGATTTATTTTCTGATCACCAATTCGAACCTCCGTATATACTTGTTTCTTAATAGTCGTTACTTTTTTGTAATGGCAGTAGTCACGTAGATATTTGTTACCGCCATTTCACTGATAGCTACTTTAGCACGTAATTTTTTGTAAAAATCTTCTGACATGTTACTTGACTATACCTGTATCGATAAGGATATTAGTTTTCCCTCTTGCAATGTTAACCACTTAACAAGAGGAAGGTGATATGGTAGGTTGATACCTATTGGGCGGCGAATATCTTTCATCAATCTCACCCTTCAGGTCCTCAACAAAATCAAAAAAACCCTGACAATTGTTACGTCAAAATCGCGGCCTATTTTACCAAACCCACGAATTTAACATAGATGCACGTTTCGGTGTATATTTTCCGTGCTCTGGTCAAGGAGAATAAATCCTCCCTTTACCACACCCGACGAGAAAATACCGAAGATGGAAGCCCGTTTTTGAGTCTAACCTCGCGGAAAACTACTCGGGATAGGGCTGGAGTGCATTTTGTTCTTTGTTGGGGATAATCACTTCACGAATGATGGGGCGGGACTTGAATGACAATTTCGCGCGGAGCAAGATTTCACTTTAATTGGTAAACGAAAATTGTACTTACGGTTGTTTGTTGCTGTGGTTAATGCTGTTGAACATTAGTTAGACGTAGACTGGTGAAGTCGGACAAACTCAAAATCGAACGTATGCGTTGGTGCGTATTAATAATTATTTATTTAAATAAAACTACATGAGTAGTCGTATGTTGTACGTTCAATATTCCTGATTTCGCACGTGTTAATTATTATAAGTACTGTCGGTCTCTGTATTCTGGACTCTTTGTCCAGTACTCTTTTTACTCGCACTCTGTACTACTTGAAACTGTTCTCTTTACTATTTGTGCTCTTTGAAACTGTGAAACTGTACTACTTGGTCCCCGGGAAACTGTATCTCCGGCCGATTTTCACGGCCTTTTATAGGAGTCCTGAGCGTCAGAAATTCTTGTCGTCAAGCGCGTTAAAAGAAAAGAAGGGATAAGACCCTATTCTGAGTATAAGAATTTTCTTGTGGCTATCTCAACCATACACGTATTCATTCCCCTTACACCGCAGAGTAGCTTCCCGAGATGCAGAGCAGTAGTTCTATGCAAGTGCATCGGTATGGCGCGCTCTGATTTGTCCGCGCGATGTCATACACAGAGGAGCACGATATTAGGTGAGGGAACACGCTCGAGTCATTTTTCCCCTTAAAGTGAGGCGATTTTGACCACCCCGCTTCTTGGCCCATTTTCGATAGAGTTTCTTAGTCTAGGTAATATCCTTATGCTCGCTTCTATGCGGATGTGTCCATGGTAGTGTCTAAAAATTTCAGCTTTTGAACGGAGATTAATTAAATGATTCGCATCGAACCACTAGTAATAATTTTGTTACAGATTTTGTAGTTAACTCGGGTTATCGTATGTAAGCTTATTTTTGCGTGAATCTCTTATTAGTATGGATATTTTTGTTGAATTATAGCTTATTCTAGTCGTTATTGGTTGTTCGTTTAATTAGTAATTACTCTACTTATCGTTACGCCTCTTTTCTTAAATAACCTGTTTGTAAGACAATTATTCTCGTGTCATAGAAACGAGAGAGAGAGAGAGAGGGAGAGTATTTTTTTCTTGAGAGCGACTCGCTCGACTCGGTTACTCGTATATTTCGTCCGTACGCAAGTCAGCTAGATCGCTGTTCAGCCCTCGCGCAAAGGCGTTTATCGTTGCGTGGAGGGTCGGCCAGCCTCGCCTTCCTGCAGGAGAAGCTTTATTGAAACTCGATACAGTCTCATCTTTTTCTCGTTTTGTCTATTTTGCGTTATTTTACTGTAAATTAATCCTAATATTTCCTTGATCCTTTCTATATATGCATAACATATTCTATATATATGTACCAGGTGTATGCATAAGTTTCTTCCGGTTTTTTGGTAAAAAAAACACGTAATTTTCAAGGGAAATTAAATTTTGTTTTATTCAAAATATTGGCCATCGGCTTCTACACATTTCGCCCATCTTTCAGGTAACTCATGAATACCATGCCAGAAAAACTGCTTGTCTTTTGCGGCAAACCATTCGTCGAGCCATTTTCCAACTTCCTCAAAATTGCTGAAGTGCTGCTCTGGGAACGCGTGCCCCATTGATGCGAAGAGGTGATAGTCAGATGGCGCCAATTCAAGGTGTATTTCACTGCTTTTGCTGTGTGAGACGGTGAGTGACTTTGCGATTTTCTATTTGACATTCATTCAAATCGTGTGGGACCCATTTACCGAGTTTATTGATCTTCCCCATTACTCGTAAACGTCTGCTGATTGTTTCTTGTGACACACGTAATGCTTCTGCTAATTGCCGTTGAGTTTGAGTTGGGTCATCATCCAATAACTCTTGCAATTGCTCGTCTTCGCATTTTTGTGGTCTACCAGAGCGCTCACTGACTTTCACATTGAAATCACCACTTTTAAATTGTCGAAACCATGCCTTACATGTTCTAATCGATGGAGCGTGTTCACCATATGTTTCTACCAGCAAACGTTGACTTTCAGCAGCCTTTTTCTTTTGATTAAATAAGAAAAGCAATGCGTGCCGCAAATGTTCTTTTTCAGGCACTAAACTCGACATGATCACTGAACGATACAACAAAGACGCTAGTTTTTGGCGGACTCAACTTGTGTGTGTTTGTAGGTTAATGTTACACGAACAAAATGACGTATGTGTCAAATTAATACGCTGCGTACTTTTCGCTGGCGCCATCTCTTAGTTAAACCGGAAAAAACTTATGCATACACCTGGTATATATGTATATATGATAGTATTTTTACTATAGATTCCAATATTATACGAGAGACTTATCAATATAATCTCAGAAGGAAAAGGAAATTAATCCTGATATACTCATCTTTCTTCTATTACCCGGTTAAAACTGGGAAGATCATTAGTTCAATGTGGATAGTACTCGTTTTCGAGTGACAGCCCTGGGTAGTTTCCATATGGAAGCATAATTGTTCTCTTTGCTGCTGATAATTTACATACAGTATTCGTGTGAACACTTTAATGGTCATAAATCTTTCGTTTAAATCAATAGTTCCGCCATTTTTGTTACTTGTTTCCCTCAAATAATAATTGTTCATGATTTCATCATCTTTGTAAAGAGAGAGAGAGAGGGAGAGAGACAGAAGATTTCAGGCAAAAGCGAGAAGAAAGGGTGCGGTCGCTTGGTCACGTGATAGCGTTCCCTCCAGCCGCTTCCTTATGACCAACAACGCCCCGGCGGCGACTAGCCGAACCCCTTGTCGAGGATTAAGGGTAAGGCTGCGCTGAATCATAAATCCATAAATGTCAGTCGATAACAGAGTCTATGCAGTAGATCCAATACTTTGAAAATTTGCCGTTTGACCGGGGGCGCTGAAAAAATGCCATCTTTAAGATTAATTTTCCCGGGAGACGGTCGATAGAGCCGCACCTCCACCTTGATCCGCTCTCTGTCGTTAAAATCGCTATCCTTTTCTCTTAAAAAATTTGAAAATAAAAGGAAAATGTTAAAAGTTACTTTTACTGTAACGAAACTAAAGCAGAAGAACTTTAACGTAATAAAAATCAAAGTATAAATGCGGCGTTACGTCACGACGTAATACAATACTGGACCTTTTCGTATCGTGTCCACTCCTAATTTAAAGGATTTTGCATGGCAGCAGAAGTTTTATTAGGTGGACCCGGATTAACATTCGTAACTTGCTGATTGCTTAAATGTCTTGAATCCCAGTTCGGGGGTGGTACCGTTGTATCCGGCATCCATTGAGCATTTCCAAAATTTTGTTTGGGCCTATTTTGTGAACTACCATGGACATTAGCTGGATTATAATATTGTTGTTGATTCTGATAATTGTTAAGTCCAAATCTTCCTCGATTATACTTCCTACTATGAGTTTCTCTATAACTTTCATTATCTTGAGCCTTGTAGCCAGCTTGCATAGAATTAATTCGTAACGATTTCTTTTGACCGTTATGTGTAGACTGTATGGAATTTTCCACGGTTCTCGGTATTACTCTCAATCAATTTAATTTTGAGCTGTATCTATTTGAGATAACGACTGCGAAATCAGTTTTCGAATAATCGAGAGTCGATAAAGTAAATTCATTCACGAAGCATAGAACGATGGCACGCTTTGACATTTTTTCGGAGTTGCCAGTCGTAAGGTGTTAAATTTTAGATTATTCGAACAGCGCTTTGATATGAAACATCCAGAGTCTAGCTTCAATAAAAACAGAAGACAATGGGACAGAGATAAAAGAATATTCGGCCACCTGTGTCTATTAACCTTGTGTAATGGCTTGTGACAAGAGATCGTTGACATCTTTCGCGATACCTGAAAATGGTTTTTTCCTCATTCTTATACTTATCTCAAGTGAAAGAATTGTATCAAGTGTCTATAAAATTTGTATATAAGATTTGATATATAGATTCCTTAAGCGGACACATAATTTCTCTAAACTATACATATTGTTTATGTAATAAATAACTGGACTGTACGAGTATATAAAGTTTTCGTAGATTATATACGTTTTTTATACAGTGCACGCAGTTTTTTACATAATACATAGAAGTTTAATATAATTTATATACAATTTCTATAAGGAAACCAACATATAACATTTTCTACACTATATATAATATATACAGAAGTCATAAAATCTTTTGATTTTTTATGAAAAACATAAATAGGCTTAACACATTGTATGTGTTAAATATTGCGAGAGCTATAGCATTAACATATATGTGTTAGGCCTATAGCTCTTGCAGTTTTTTAGATCTCAAATTTGTTTCACAAGTGGACTGTCATTACACTATTTTTGAGGATTAAATTGAGCTTGATTCGTTCGAAAGGTTCAAATTGTGTTGCATTTTGAATTTTAAAGAAAAATGAAATTTTGTGATATCAGGTTAACATTTTCTACATATAGGTGGAGGGGGGGGGAGAGCTGTAAAATCAGGTATGATGGGATCAATTTGGGTACGATCGGGATTCTTATACACGCCGGTGGGGAGATAATTGTATTATATAGAAAGATATGTAAATGGTGGTAGAGCCGTTTGTAAAAACTGTCTCCGCGATTAGAAACGTTAGCGGTAAATATGACCCGCATCTTTGCCGTTCGTACATTACTATTTTAGTAGAATAATGCCTATTTGACAGAGAAGGTTTCGACTTTGCGTTTACACGGTTAATTAATATAAATGTTTACGATAAATTTACCCAAAAAAATTGTTACCTAAAATTGCACAACTACATATGTTGAACTATTCCGCTTTTTACGGTAAATTGACAAAAAAATATTTTGTCCGCAATTCCACAACACATAATTCTGCGAAAATTGCATATCTCCAAATATGGTAAATATACATTAGCAATACCATATAATTTCACATATTTTATTTTGTGTAACTGATTGACACTGACAATAGCGACAAAACGTAAAAAAATGTTATCGTATTTTTATTTCATTGAACATTTGTTACTAAGTCAATTTGGCAGTGCTCGGGTCTATATCTTTCGTTTCTTTCACAACGGTATTTTTAAATGTAACTCGACGAATGACACGAGTTTCCTTATCATTAAAGTCACGTACACAACTACTAAAGTAAAGTACTGTACATCGTTTAGAATCTAACGATTGTAGATCAATTATGATTTGTTAAATCAGCTGAATAAACATATGAGTGCCATGATGAAACTGACAACCTTGATTTTTTATCACAGAACTTTTCCATAGCCTAACGAGTATAGATCAATGATTCTATGATTTGTCAAATCAGCTGAATAAATGGATGAGTGCTATCGTGATACCGACAACCTTGCTTTATTATCACAGAATTTTTCCATAGACTTATTTGAGAACTTTTTATTAATCACATGTGCTAATGTGATGTAATACGCCGTTAGATCTTGTTGCTTATTGCAATGGTCGTTGAAATATATTGATGGCATCAGAGTTTAAAGCCCTCCACTCCTTACCGTTTAGGAGAATAATATTCTGGCTGCATTCTGCAATTGCTACGGATTGAGTAATTGGGACATGCAATCGATGGAAAGCATCGCTTAACCCTTTGTAGACGTTAGAATTCTGAAGATAAACCCGGGAACTATCGGAGTATTGAAAGAAAGTAGTAGCATATCGTAGAATTTTTATGCATTTTGAAATATGGATCTTTCTTTACCCACAACTTCCATGTTATGCTGTAACATCACGTAATTTTCTTACTACAGAACTGTAGAACTCGGTGGACATTTTTGAAATCGGTGTCGATTTTTCGAATTTCATATCAGTATTGTAAAATTACAAAGCGCAACTAAACTTTTTTCTTCACTAACGTGTCGCGCTTGAAACTACTGCTTGAAAGGGAATAGAAGGACCGGAAGGTACCGTCTAAGTAAAAGAGTAAATACCAATTAAGTCATTCCTAATTTCTACAAGTTGCGAAAACTCTGAAGGTTATCATATCGGCAACAAATACCTGGGTCATATATTTTAAATGCGTTTGCTCGTCAATCTCATTCGAACTCGTTCCTTTTCCGACAAATACGTACAAAAATTCTTCAAGCCATCCGCGCGCATTTTCTTATCAATCGCTGAAGAGACATGTAATAAAACGTGTGAAATCGGTGCCGAGGGGGGAGGTACAATGACTTTCGAGTAGTTGAATACCCAAAGCGAGACATCAGTCCGTTCAAAGACACCCGATAAATCACAACTTCCAGTCATCTTTGCGGATTCCTTCTGTATAGAACAATAGGACAAGAATGGCCCCCAAGACTATTTACTTTGTGTTTCTGCTACTCGCGTTATCTGTGGTTGCTGGTGAGTAAAATTCGAGCTATAAATTCATTGATTTTATGACTAAAATTACACGTCGTGTATTTTTTTGGTTTCGGGCCGTATTACTTATAAAGAGTTAAGTGTAGAAGGGCGGTAATAAATATATATTGTTCTTTTATGATAAATTTTGGTATCTTGATTACAAAAATTGGCGCCCGAAGAAGTTGTGTAAGTAGCGATAACTAGGCTTCCAACTTTATACGTAGCAATGGTTTGGTGTTTATTTTATTTCTGACGCTTGTTATGGTCAGGATAGGGATTTTATTACAATTACGTAATATTCTTAACCGTAGACAATCACTGTCCGTATATTCACCATTAGTTGCAACTTAAGCTATTACAATTGTTGTTCCTGATACAATTTTTTTTTCGTGCATTGGAACACGACAAATTATACAACACGAACAGGATGAATATGCAATAACCCAGAAGCAAAGACCAGTGTTATCTGTGGAATCCGCCGTTGCTCCACTAATTCCGCGTCAATAGAAAATGTGACGACCAAGAAACGCCATATTGTTCTTTACGATGTATGGTTACCATAATTTTTGTATTTTAGTTTCAGTGGCAGGAGAAGTTGAACTCGATTGGTTATCTCGCGATGTATGCTTACAAAGAGAGGTATTTTTAAAAATTATGCTGAACATACTTTTAGGTATCTTAATAATTTTCAAGAGTACATATTTCGCGGTACATTATATTTCCGAACACTGAAAACAAAATATTATATATACATTTACGTTTATTATTCCTTCCATAATGGAGTTAGTTCCCACTCGTAACATAAAGTGAATAGCTGAGGTTATTTAATCGGATACATTCACGTAACTGATTCACGGTGACGGAAGCATCATATGCATAGTTTTAAAATGTAAGGATTAATCTAGTTATAAATATGTGATGTTAAAAAATGTATAGCCGAATTCGACCGCCGGGTATACCTTATCTTCAACAAATTATACATCCCGTGCAGAGGATTTGGACTATTCGAAGAAACATGGTCAATTCATTCAACGCATCATTCAATATTTCGCTTTCTACAATTTAACCGAACGTCTCAGAATAGTCAGGGAATACGAAAGATTGTACGATAGAAATCTGGTCGCTGAACTAAAGGAAATATACAGTGGACACTTTTTGAATGCCGTCATCGGCTTACTGACTCCGGTTCACGAGTACTATGCAAATGAATTGCACAGAGAAATGAATGAATGGTTCATAGATTGGAAGGTGTTGATGGAAATTCTAGCGTCCCTAAACAATGAAGGCATCAGAAATGTAACCGCTACCTACAAACATCGTGAGTATTATTTCAATCGCTGTTCATGAGCAGGATTATATCTATTTATCGTAACTCTAACAATTATACAGTAGTTAGCACATACAAATGAAAAAGGCAGTTGGCCTTTATTGTAGTTAACCTGCAATATATTTGGCTCGTTTTCAATGCAACTAGAGTCCGAATTATTATTAGATTCAAATGAGAACCAAACAATACCGAACTGTGACTGCTGAAGCTGAAGAGTTATCAGCTCGGGTGATTCAAGCGCTTGCCACTAGGTGGCGCCGCGCAGAAATATTTATCGCGAACAATACAGCTTACCCTGATATTATCTCTTCATATTATAAAAATATCACGATGCCACGACTGTGTAGGCTAATTGAGAAATGCCTCTGGAATCTGAGAGACCTACAAGTCCTCATTTTCCAAGTTCATTAGGTTCTTCAGATTCTCCTACACGGCGGATATTTTTATAATGTTTTAACGTTGATTGGGTTTTAACGCGTTAATTGCGTAGAAAGGCGACTCCCCCCCCCCTTACTCTTCAACCTAGTATTATACCGTAATATTAATTAGGGATACGACGTTTAAAAAAAAGGCTGAATCTGATTCTCAAATAGGATTAATTTTGCCTGAAAGAAGTAACATTATGTATTTAAACGAAAGACTAACTGGATTAGAACATCTTATGCTACTTACTTTATTTAGTGTACAATTGATAAAGTACAATTTTCCCAATTTGCAGTCTACTACCTTGTAGAATAATTGTAACATAAAGCACACTGCATATTACCCAAGTGTTATAATTTATAGGCGAATTACATATCTTACATATTTGCATAAGCTACCGCGAATAAATAATATAAATAAAAATATATATTTTTAATTTGTAATTGTTACATTTGAGAATAATATTTTTTGTGATAAATATGTCTAACATTCATGTGCTTTTTAATCGACGTGAAAGTCGGTTCACAAACGTTTTATCTCGCACATAGTTGTACGGTTCCATGTACGAGCAGTTTAAAATATTTTAAATGAAAAGAAAACAACGATGAGAGGTGATAATACAATTGATAAGCATTGACAATTAAACGGTCGTTACGCCGTCGCTTCGGTTATAATAAAAGCGAAGATGACAATTTGACGGACTGGTAACGATTGACGAACTACGTCAGACGCTAGCACCTTGGAAATTTCGATGGTCTTTTACAATGTGAGCAAGAGCGCATAAGATTAATTACAAATTGATTTTCGAATTTCAGTTTACGGGACAACGCTTCTGAGTGATATCGAGGCCAAGACTGCCGGTGATTTTACGGATCTTCTGAGTGCGGTGTTGAATGTAAGTCTCGACGATTTCTAGTTAGTGGTCTAAAGTTTATATTGGTAGTACGACCCCGAATATGTATAATGTATTTTTCTTATTTAGATGAGAACAAAAGAAGGAGCAATGTCTAATTGCAGTATTGACCGTGCAATCGCTACTAATTATTCCGAGCTGATATATGGCATATTTAACTATAAATACGTAAAGAAAGATAGCGTTATTTTTTCTATTTTCGCTAATTTGTCTTTCGCTCAGCTAGATGGCATGTTTAACTATAAATACGTAAAGAAAGATTACGTTATTTTTTCTATTTTCGCTGATTTGTCTTTCGCTCAGCTGCGAATAATTAGCAACGAATACAAGAACCTGACGGGTGATTCTTTGGAGAGTGCGATCGACCGTGTATTCAGCCACGGAGTCTGGCAAGGATTACTTGACATGGGTAAGAATACAGAGTGCATCCCACTCTGTCAGCCACATCCGTCAGTTAATTGATAGGAGACAATTCATCTGCCAACGCGAATCTTATATGAAATGTATATTTTTTTACTACTCTCGGTGTCAAGCTAAAAATCTCTAGTTCTTAACCAATTTGGATATTTAAGGTCACAGTTTGGTTTTCATTGAAATGGTCAACATTCGAGTATACAAGTATTTATATGCTATTGGACTACAAATAACCAGTAGCTTAATAGTAATAAAGTATTGATTTAAAAACCTGAATACTCTACCGATGAAAACCTAACAGAATGAAAACTCCAATATCGAAATCGGCTGAAAAGTGTAGAATTATTATTGCACGCGGCGCTAAAGGGGTCAATATATCATCCGACGAGGTTGATACGTCCTGGGAGCTACCAGTGACAGACTGTATTAGTATAAAATCCACAAAATATCAAATGTTTGACGTCATACAAACATACGAGCTATGTATAATCATAGCTCGAAAGCCCTTCTGAGTTTAGACTATCGATGTGTCATGGATTTTTTTTTCATAATCTAGCGAGAAATTATCTATTTGATACAACGATTAGTTAGATACTTTTAGATCCAAAATTTAACACTGAAATTTCTCGATAAACGGCAACGAATATCTAACACGATTTATATTGTACAGTAGTCTTGTTTTATCTTATTCTTTACAAACTCTACATTCAACCTGAGTCGCCGTTTGTCTACAGTCTCCCGTTAATTAACGAAAAATCCAATCAAAAAACAACAATTCAAAGATTTTAAACGCTCGTTTTCTCAGCATGAATAACAAATTTATTTTTCCATTCGTTTAGTGAGATTCGCTCGCGACCCATACGAATACTTCGCCGATTTGTTGTACGACTCGATGAGCTTCTTTTGGACCGACAACGACAGGATAGCTCGTATCATCGTTGCAAGATCAGGGATCGATCTCCCCAAAATCAAAAATGCTTACCTAACGAAGTATCGTGTGCCATTGGCCGAACATATAATCGTGAGTAAAATAAGTTATTTCTCATTCAATAATCTACAGTCAAACGTTTCTCAAGAAGTTTCCGCTAGTCATTCTCCTCGTCTATTCGCCGCGTGACTTCAGCGACTTTGATAACTATAACAATAAATACAAGTATTTTCATGTGTAAATATCTTTAACTTTATTTATCGTAGTTCCCTTTTCAAAGAATACTCCAATGAAAGTATACTCTCCTGCTTAGAACCCTGATGAAAATATTTACCAGAATTTTTCTCTGAATTTCAGGATAGTTTTTTTTTATTTTTTCCACAACTTTACACATTTTACGAAATGAAAAATGTCGTGTCCGAAAAAAATCGCAGGTCGTTGAAATATTAGAAATCCTGAAGTAAATATGATATTTTCTCGCAATGTAGGGGCATAATTGGCCCTGTCCTTGGAACAAGCAAAAGAGAACAAGTGAGTACACATAGACGCAGCAATGAGACGAGTCATGTGAATCCTCTGTCTCAGCAAATAATGAAAGTGTCTCGGCTCATATGAGAATATTCATGACTTACGAGGATCTGATAGCAGATCTGATCGAGAGAGCAGTCGCTTATAAATTCCCAGCTATCTAGCAAAACTGAATATTTCAGCAATTCACACAACCGTTCTTGTTTAATTGTTTGACGGTTACTAGTTTTTGGAGGTTAAAATTAGGTTCGTCATGAGTGATTCAACTTGAAGACAACTGTCATGAGACCTGAAATTGACAGCTGCTTTCGGCCGATTTTTTTGCTTTAGGTTGTAGAACGCTAACGCATTCATCGACGACCCGAACAGCTACGGAACCACAACCAATAGTTCTTCTCGAAAGAACGATATTTGATAGTTCTTCTTCAGTTATGCAACTTCAAAGTAATTGATGATGAATCAAATAGCAACGGAAACACAATCAATAGCTTTTTTTGAAGATCAGGGGGTCGAGGAATCCGAGAAATCGACGCCAGCTTGACAAACTTTATGACTGGCGAAAGTTAAACGACCGAAAAAAGTAGCAAAAAACTATTTAAAAAAATAAAAATTAGACAATATTTGAATGTACGTATAGATTGTACGTAAGTGTGCTTAATTCGAACTGCGAGCTTGTCAGCATCAGGATGCTCGCGCAACACGAGAGATATAAAAGTGATTATTCTATACGACTTGAAATATTTATAATCGACGAACGAGATAATCGGTTATGTTCAATTGTTGTTAAGAACGAGTGAGATATTAGGGTGTTTCTTGCACGAGTTGCTTTCGAAAAAACTAATTGAGGTCGCTCTCAATTAGAACCAAAAAACAAATTCAAGTAACTCTCAAGCAGTAATTTACCTCTAAATCCATCCCGTTTTTTTGTATTCTAACAATTAATACACGGCTTTTTAACTGCTGATTCAATAGCTGTTTCAGCAGTAAATAAGGCCATGCTGCAGGTTCGAAAGTTTTGCGTTCACAAGTAGGTGTCTCGTTCACCAGACTTTGAATCAAATTACGATTGCAGTCAATTACATTCGACAACCGATCATTTAGTTGTATCCAGTTTGGTCTGTACCCAGCAGTACCTTCGCTTTCTCTGCTTTTCTAGGTAATGTGCCATACCGAGCCACGATAAGTGCGAGTAAGATAGCGCCATTGGCGATCATGGTAGAACACATCACGTTAAGCCGAGGCGAAACCTGCATACTTATACAGATGTGCTGCTTCTCTTTCACTCCGCCGTGAGCGTCATACTAGTTCTATCTCTTTCGTACTCGTGGACGTTTCGCTTCCCCTTAAGACGATGTGACACACCCTCCTCCGCTTCCGTTCCAGGCTCAGCCGGTATCAGAAACTGTTTACCTTTTTTTTTAATATTGCAGGATATTTATGGACAGAAGCAAATTAGTTTAATGTTTTTAATCCTTTTATTCAAAAACTCCTGGCATCCTTGAAAAATAAGTAAACTTTTTTTGATACCGACTGCGGTATATCACATAACCTTAAGATTATGTGGAACATATATGGGTGTAAGAGAGCTAAAACTAATTTGGAGATCCCGAATTTCTCCACCACGGTTGATCTGTTGGATAAAATACGAGAACATCGCCCTACAAAACTGTTCTGCGGAGAGCAACGGTCTCGGACAGGAGGAGACCTCGCCTTTTGCGATCAAGAATAGGAGAAATTTACCTGGTGAACTTTAGAGATGCAATTAGAGATGTATAGCAGTCACTTGTCCCCAACAGTGATGGTTATTCTTTGTCGTGTAGTTGGATCTTGCTTGGTGGCGCCTTTCCTCGGCTCGTACCCTTTCGTTGGCGGTGGAAAGACGGAGATTGACCGGTCTAGTCTAGGTAGTTATTTTGTGTACTTTATTTCGATACTCACAATTTACGATACACGAACACAGGCTTGACAATTATTACAAGTTCTAGAGACACCGTGATAATTAACACAAAGCGCGCGACTCTTTGGCCCCAAAATACAATATTGTAGGCAACTTGGCCTGTTACAAAAAGGTCGAGATAGGTTGTACGTGACACACGTCGCGGGATAATGTAGATATCCGGTATAACTTCTTACGACGTATCCGCGTGAATTAATGTTGATAACTGACTGAACAACTAAGCCTACTGAGTTGCTAAGCTATTGGGCAGCTGGGGACGCTCCTCGTGGAGGTCTTTCCTTATATCCCTTCGACTTTGGTGGGGATATTGATAGGAAAAACTCATGAATTAGGGTGAATCGTCATCCTAGCTCTCAAATCCTCTCTAGAGGGTGGTCCCCCCTCCCTAGGATATCGTCCCACCCTGGTTCACCTTTTCCTCGGGGGTGGCATCCACCCCTCAGAGAGCGTGAATCACTGCCCTACTTCTAGGGCTTCCCTTGTTAGTGAGTTTTCCTTCGAATCTATTTCGCTATGAGGTCATCCCGGGGCATCGTCGAGCGTCATCGAAGAGCAGACTAGCAGTTATGATATACAAGTGCAATCGTAGAAAAAAGCTATATCGATTAGCGCCAGGTACGCGCCACCTTCCCGAGGTGGTTAGACGGGTCCCTGTCGAAACATATGGATGACTCAAATTGCAAAAATGGATTGTTAGGTACCGAATTTGAAAGAAGGAACGCGACGAAAGAATAATTTATATTTATCTCCATTTTAGGCCAGAATGTGCTGGCCAGGGATTGGAGTACGGCTGGTGAGGGGCGGGTTTAAATAAATATTGACATTGAACCACAGAATTAACCACAAA
Organism: Cylloceria caligata; assembly: GCA_963942595.1. Taxonomy (NCBI): domain Eukaryota; kingdom Metazoa; phylum Arthropoda; class Insecta; order Hymenoptera; family Ichneumonidae; genus Cylloceria; species Cylloceria caligata. Next base: position 13,075,774 of record OZ012707.1, on the reverse strand, counting down.
CAGATTAACTATGTACAATATATTAAAACAGTCAATAAATATCGCGCGGCACAACACTACATATATATTGTTAAAACGATGAGGTTATATTAAAACACGTAAGAAACAGTCAGGTTGTATAATCAAAATTTTGAATGCCAACGAATAAAGTTATTATTAGATATTAAAACCGTATTCACTTTTGATATTAATTAATTATACATGGTTGAAAATAATCAGTACGGGTCCGTGTTGTTACGACGGTCGACCGTCATGGTCGGCCCCCGGAGATGAACAAAAATAGCGCAGTGCTGAAGGCACCCGTAAGAACAATGTAAAATGATTAGCGGAGCGCAGAGCGTCTTGCCGATGCGCCGCGTCTCGTTGGTCAGCGTGGGACTGCTGACCTAAGTAAAAGGTGTATAACCAGCAGCGATAAGCGCTACTGGGTCGAGCAAGAAATATGTGTATAGAATAATAGAATAAATTTTTTTTAATTTTACATGTAGAAATAACGGGGACCCAGGACGTAACATGGATAAATACTTTGACTGCGTCTTGCAAGTCCTCCGTTCATCGTGGCCCGATTTATACCGATGATGTAATGGTTAAGAATCTCGTAGGATGTAACAACTGCAATAAACGACTCGGAAGAACCGAGAGTTGTTACGATAATTCTACTACGCGGGGTCCCGCTCGGGAAAGCTACCTCTCCATCCAAACCGTACCAAATGTACGGCTCGTGGTGATATCTGAAGAAGGTGTTAAGCCAAACTCTACGAAAATCAAAGTCGTTATAAAATTGTAACGACCAGAGGATCCTAGAGACATTGAACGCTTTTTAAGACTTACCGAATAATAATGTAAATTCATAAAACAGTTCAGATAAACAAGTCGCAAATTTCTACGCATAGCACTCACGACTGCCACCGTGTTGCAGTACTCAGATTTCTCACAACTATTAATTTTGACGACTAACGCAAGCAACTATGAGCAAGATGCTGGCCTGTCACAAGGGACAAACGGAAAATCTCGTCCAGTCATACATATCATGGATCTTCAATAAAGCCGATCCGCGTTATTCTACCACGGCAAAAGCAATGCTTGCCATAACCTGGGCTACAAAACACTTCCGTCTGTAGCTGTACGGAAAACATTTCAAAATAGTCACTGAGCAGAAGCGGCTTACATGAATTCAGAAAACCACTGATCCTCCGACCAACAGCCTCCTGATGCGACTTAGAACGAAACTGGAAGAGTACAAGTACGAGCCTATCTAATAAAAGGGACTCGTTCAATACCAGCGCCGATGCCCTTTATCAGATTCATGGTGTGACCACCCGAAGTCAATGACAAGTAACACTCCATGATAAGAGGATCCATCGGAAGAGCTTCCGTTTTGGTGCAGCTTCGTTTTACGCCTTGAAACGTAGTGTTACGTCGGGCCCAAGATTCAGCAGAGTCCAGGGCCTCCGAGGGCCTGGTAACGCGAGACGCGCGGCTCTTTAGGCCGAGAATACAGTAGGACAGGCATCTTGGATTGTTACAGATAATCGAAGAGACTTATTCGTGACGCACGTCACTTATATAGAAGACGGTATTAGACAATACGTCGCACGACGTGACCGCGGGAAATAGTACCGAAAAACTGAGCATAACAACTATGCTTACTGAGCTACTAAGCTACTGGGCAACTGGGCAACTGGACACTCTCCTCGTAGAGATCTTCTTTATATCCTCTCGAATTTGGTAGGAATATTGATTAGGAAAACTCGCGAATTCGAGTGAAACGCTATCCTCCCTTTCAAATGCCCTTCCTCGAGGATGATTCCCCCCTTTAGGCTAGCGTGACTCGACTTCGTTCACCTTTCTTTGGAGGGTGGTTTCCCCCTTTAGACTAGCGTGAATCAACTTTGTTCACCCTTCTCCCGGGGGTGGTTTTCCCTCAAGAGAGCGGGTCGGTTCTCCCTCACTGGCCTATTTCTAGGGCTTCCCTTGTTAATAGGTTTTTCGCCTATATCTATACTTTATTTTATATCTACCCTCCTTCAGCGCCGAGTGTCACGATTAGCGGATTCGCAGATAAGACAACTACAGCGGCAAAGGTAGGATGAAACTATTATGATTGGTGCCATTTAGGCACCACCCGCCGCAAAAAAGGGTGGGGTGTGTCCTCCCCTGTCGACATAGAGACGACTGAATTAGGAAGGGATAGATATCCCAACTGCATCGCGCAGGTCGTCCGCTCATCGTGGCCGGCTCGTACCACTGAGACAATAGCGAGAAAAGAAAGATCCCGCAGGAAGTAACAGTAGAACCAAAAAATAAATATCAAGGTAAAAGCGTGCGGGAATGCGACACGTCGATTAGTTTTTATTACGTGAACGCTTGACAATGCCGGGAAACGCGTATTACATCGAAAAGATGGAAAATATTCTAAGTGCGCAGGAGAATCGAGCAATCCGCAAACTTCTATTATTAACTTTAAACACATTGAAAAATTCGAGGCAAACCTCAAAGCAAACCCACGGAGTAGCTGTATTAATTCTTAAAGACAGTCGGTATAGCTTATCGCTTGAAATAAAATTGCCTACACTGGAACAGAATTCATAGAAAAAGGATACTAATAATAAAGCCAATTTTGAATTCTTAAATACAAGACATTTATTAATCTGGTAGAGTTTTTTTAATTTGTACAATAACTATGTCCAACACTCACTTTAACTGAAAATACCAGATGTACAAGTATTAAATGTGGATTTTTTTTTCTAAAAAAACATGTTAAATTCGGAAGAATGATAAAAAGTGCTTTATTCAAAGTGTGCTCCATAGCTTGGTATACATTTTTCCCACCTTTCGGGCAATTTGTGAATACCATGCCAGTAAAAATCTTCCCCTTTTGCTGCGAACCATTCGTCGAGCCATTTTTTCACATCTTCGTACGTACCAAAGCGCTGCTTAGCAAGTGCGTGACCCATCGATGCAAGCAATTGGTAATCGGAAGGAGCCAAGTCTGGGGAGTAAGCCGCATGGGATAGAACTTCCCAGCTGAGTGCTTCCAACGTGTCGCGAGCCGGTTTTGCCGAATGTGATGGAGCATTGTCATAAAGAAAAATGACTTTGTGTTGCCTCTTTCGGTATTCTGGTCTTTTTTCAAGCAGCGAACGATTCAAATCGGTCAATTGTTGTTGGTAACGTTTAGTATTAACCGTTTCCCCAGGTTTTAACAGCTCATAATAGACCACGCCCCTCTGGTCCCACCAAACACAGAGGATAGTCTTTCTGCCAAAGTGATTCGGTCTTGCGGTCGATGTGGAAGGTACGCCTGGGTCTATCCATGATTTTTTACGCTTGGAATTCTCAAAATAAATCCACTCTTCATCTCCTGTAACTATACGATGCAAAAACGACTTATTTTTGTACCGAGCAAGCAAAATGTAACATGTGTTTTTGCGCTTTTCCATTTGCCTGTCGTTCAACTCATGTGGTATCCATCTACCAGTCTTCTGAATCTTTCCTATCTCTCGTAGCCGATTGGAAACAGCTTGTTGACTGACGCCCAATTGCTCGGCAAGTTGTTTTTATGTTTGCGAATCATCTTCGTCCAACAATGCTTGCAATTCCACATCTTCGTATTTTTTGGCGGCTTTCCACGTTCCTTGTCTGCAACATCGAAGCCACCACTTTTGAAACGCCGAAACCATCGTTCACACGTATCTTGCGATGGAGCATATTCGCCATAAGCTTCTCAAAGTAATAGGTATGATTTAGCAGCAGTTTTCTTCATATGAAAACAAAAAATTAATGCTGTCCGCGAATGCTCTTTGTTCGGTATAAATTTCAATATATTAAACACAACAACACAAAACTATGCTCACACTTTTCCAATTTATCACTTGAGTGCGTCTGACACTTGTTGATGACATAACAAAATGGCGTAGTGTCAAATCTTTATAGCACAAACTGCATTCGTGCGCCATCTATTGTCTGAAATCCGCATTTCATACTTGTGCACCTAGTAATCGTTGAGGAAGAGCCAAGTCACCATAAAAGAACATGTGTATAATGTAAATAAAATAATAATTTCCATCCGAAAATACCATAAAAAAGTGAGCACGACAAAACGCGACGAACCTCACTGCATGTAAACGTTTTTCTGTGGAAGCCCCATGGCCCATCCCCATCCTTGGCATGTATAGTAATAACGTATATGCGTCTGGTCAAGAACCCTATTTTTTTCACTTCGTCCTCCAATTGCCATACGAACGTGGGAATTGTTACCATACTTTTCTCTCCATGAAACTTACCGTATTTTCATTTTACCCGAAACGTTAACCGTCTCACAGAAATACAATATTGTTACTGGTTATCTCTGCTACACGTTGGTCAAATTCTTAGACATTTCGATTATTTTTCAGTTAAGACCTTCTGAGTTTCTATTGTTGAGAGGCGACGGAAACATTAACATTTACAGAAAGATCCTTCAGGCCATAGTCATGGGGTTTAGTGGTTCCAAAATCGCGAAGACCACTATGGAGAAAACTGATAATATGATTGAATTTCAAAGAAAATTGGCTACAGTCATAATTACTTTTTTAATATATTCATCCGATTGTTTATTTTTACGATTCTGTTGGATTATTGTTGTTTCTTAAATTACCTAAATATAGAATTCTTTGGGGAATTCAGGGCGTAACTTTAGGTTGATTTCCCAGTGGCAGGTTATTTGGGACCAAGCAATTTCTTCTGAAGAATATGGACCTAATTCTCATATACGCATTTAATTATTATTTTCTTCTTGTATATGTAAAGCTTTATATTTTGCTATAAAATGTTTACAGAGCACTTTGAAATACCTTTCCAGATAGATTGTAAGTATCCTTTCGACTCGTTTTTCATTAGTTTTCTTCAGATAGTTTTGGGATCGTTTTCAACAAGTAGTTAGAAATCGCGTGAACGTACCATAGTAGATATTCGTGAATTTATTGAAGAAAGTAAATGATTAAATAGTAATAATTAATTGAAGTTTGTCCAATCAATTATACAACAATTCAACACATTATAGATTTTACACATAAATTTTATTTTCGAGTTTATACGACTAGACCAGCCGTTCCATTTCCAATTTAGTATAAGACTGCCTTTCTCAAATGCAGTTGCTAGCATCAGCATTTGCCGAAAATGCTGAATTTACATATATTTCTGTGTATCTGCGGCTGACCTTACGATTGAATGAGTTAGAATGAATGTATTGCAGTAACACGAAATTCATTCATTGAAATAAGTCAAGTAATCTTCGAAAATAATTCCGGGCATTACGCGACTCGGAGCAATTAAATTGATAAATTTCGATTAAATTTTTATCGCAGTAAATTATATTCATTGGAAGCTGGCACACCATATGGTTTGTCATATATCACGGAACGAATAAGAGTACCCTACGATATCATACCACGTATATCACCGTGTTAAGTGCCGCGTGAGTCAAAGGCGATTATTTATTTGTATATATACAGGGTGCGCCATCTTTTATGTCGGTATGTAAACATTGAATAACTTTAAAAAAAACAACCGATTTCCATATATGAGGTATTTTTATTTAATTTGGTCCTTTACAATTTATTAAGACTAGTTTTTGAATACAACATCAATAAAGTGGCCGCCTTTATTGGCCAAAGCAATATGTGCCCTTTCTGCTGCGTTTTCCATCACTTTTTTGAGCATCTCGGGCGGTATAGCGATGATTTCGGCACGAATGTTTGCCTTGAGCTCGTCAATGGTCTGAGGCTTGTTGGCGTACACTTTGCTTTTCAAATAACCCCACAAAAAGAAGTCCGGAGGGGTCAAATCTGGAGATCTGGGTGGCCAGTTAATGTCGCCATTTTTTGACATCACACGTCCAGAGAATTTTCGTTGCAGAAACTGCATTGTTTGATTTGCAGTGTGGCATGGCGCACCATCTTGTTGAAACCAGTAACCGTCCAGACCTTTTTCACACATTTGTGGGCAGACATAATGAGCCAACATCCACCGATATCGATTCCCATCGACTGTTCGCCTTCTCTGAAGAAAAATGGCCCAATGATGGTTTTAGCGCAAACGCCGGCCCAAACAGTCACTTTTTGGCCATGCAATGGTGTTTCGTGGATCTCGTGTGGATTCTCCGTTCCCCAAATGCGACAATATTGCTTGTTAACGGCGCTAGAGAGTGTGAAATGGGCCTCGTCGGTCATCAAAATTTGCTTCCAAAAATCAGGTTCGGTGTCAACCATTCGAGCGACTGTTTGGCCGTATTCCAAGCGACGTGGACGATTCATGGTTAAAATTGTACTGAATTGACGTTTCAAAAACATGTCTACTCAAGTCAATCGGTTGATAAATGTCAAAGTTATTCAATGTTTACATACCGACATAAAAGTCAATCGGTTGATAAATGTCAAAGTTATTCAATGTTTACATACCGACATAAAAGATGGCGCACCCTGTATATATATATAGATTCTATGTGACTACATAGAATTCTCCGGTAATAAAACACAATATCAAATATGTAAATTTCATTCTTATCATATTTTTTTCCGAAATCATATTTTCAAAAACGCATGTAATAAAGTAATTTAAATTATTTGATTTTAGACAGAGAGGGTTTTTGAGGAAATTAAATATACGATGACCGATCGAATCTTGAGATCTGACTGGTGAGCCAGATAACATGAAGATTGTTATCGGCTGTCCGGATTGGTACAAGGACAGAATGAACGATCACTACAAGGATGTACAGTCACTCAAATTATAACCTCACGATATATTTGTAATATATCAGGAGTACAAATTGAAAATGCGGGATTTTTTTCTATTTTTGAACGTTTATTCTGAAAAAATGGTAACAAATGAATTATTCAAAGTATTGTCCATCGCTAGCCACAACTTTTTCCCATCTTTCTGGCAATTTACGGATACCGTCGCGAAAAAATTCGGCCGGCTTGGCTGCTATCCAGTCATCGACCCATTTTTGGGCTTCTTCGTAAGAATGGAAGCGCTGGTCAGCTAGGCCATGTGTCATCGATCGGAAAAGGTGGTAATCGGAAGGAGCAATATCTGGGCTATACGGCGGGTGGGGTAAGACTTCCCATTTCAGCGTTTGTAGGTATGTTTTGACCGGCGCTGCAACATGTGGCCGAGCGTTGTCATGTTGCAAAATTACTTTGTCGTGTCTTTGCTCGTATTGTGGCCGTTTTTCTTTGAGTGCGCGGCTCAAACGCATCAATTGAGTTCGGTATAGTGCTCCTGTGATGGTTTCGTTCGATTTCAATAGCTCATAATACACCACACCCAGCTGGTCCCACCAAATACAGAGCATGAGCTTGGCGCCGTGAATATTTGGTTTGGCCGTCGATGATGATGCATGGCCGGGGTAACCATATGATTTTTTGCGCTTCGGGTTATCGTAATGGATCCACTTTTCATCACCAGTGACAATGCGATGCAAAAAACCCTTCCGTTTTTGCCGTTCGAGCAGCAGTTCGCATGCAAAAAAACGGCGCTCGACGTCTCTCGGCTTCAGCTCATACGGCACCCAATGTCCTTGCTTTTGGATCATTCCGAGGGCTTTTATACGATGGGAAATGGCTTGTTGTGTCACTCCCAATGAATCTGCGAGCTCTTGTTGAGTTTGACACGAGTCTTCATTGAGTATTGCCTCCAATTCAGCATTCTCAAACTTTTTCACTTGGCCCGGCCGCTCTTTGTCCTCAACGTCAAAATCACCACTTCTAAACCGCACAAACCATCTCTCGCACGTTGAAACCGATGGAACATGACTCGGATAAGCCTCGGAGACCAATCGATGTGCTTCAGCAGCACTTTTCTTCAAATTAAAGAAGTAAATTAAAACTTCCCGCAAATGCTGTTTTGTTGGCACGAAACTCGACATATTGAGAGCTCAAAAAAACTATGAATTTGACACTGCGACAAATTGACACATACTGAAAATTAAAGCTATAAGACGTAGCTTTGACATGAACATAGTCACAGTACTGCCTGATGCGTATAGCGTTAGTAACGCCATCTGTTATCAAACCCGCATTTTCAATTTGTACCCCTGATAGTATGATAAAACATGTAGAATAATACATTTGAATTTCTCATTTCAGCTGGAAGTTGGCACATCTTTTTTCAATAACGTCATCAATAGTTGGCAGTTCAATCTTACCGAAGAGCGTAGATCACTCCGAACGGTACCCATCAGCGAAAGGTAAGAAAACACGTGACTTATGGTATACGGAGGTAACTTAAATTAAATACATTTTTTATTGCTTCAGATGGAGAATCCGTACGACTACGATTAGTTGTTTTTACTATCATAATACTAATATCGTAAGTAATATCGTAAGTAAGTAATCGTACGACTACGATTAGTTGTTTTTACTATCATAATACTAATATCGTAAGTAAGTTGCACTACATCAAGGAGAAAAATACTTGGATTGAATAACAAAAAGTTAGTTGATTTTTCTTTGATGCAGTAGCTCAGGCTGGCGTGCTACAAAAACGTTTCTTTGACGCTGAGAAAACAAGGTGAGCAATAAGGATTTTTTTAGTAACAATATATAATTTTCTATTATATATTTAATTTACTTCTAATTCCAACTTATTTATAATCTACAGAGCTATAAATAATGAATTTCTCGGGACATTAATCGGTCACGGGGTACTTCACGGATTCGATTTATGGAGTAAGCGATTTACAATTAAAGTCTGTATCCTTTGCTAAATGATAAGTGTTTACATAAAATAAATCATTTTTACAGTATTCGAGTATGAGAAACACAAATGTGAGTCAACTCCATTGAAGTGTGCAGGTTTAAATGGTTTCTTGATAAATACGAGAAGTATGAACAAAAAGAATCGTGCGGTAATATTATCTGTGTAAGTATACGACCCAACGAAATCCGCTTTAAAAGTCATCGACAAAAAATGTAATATATATGACGTACAGTAAGTAACTTTAATATTCGGACACTGTGAGATTTTTATTCTATTACGTCATAACTTTATTTCTAACAAAAGAAACAAACAGGTAATTAAGTATTATAATAACACATATGTTTAGTAAGTAATAGCGTACATTTTATTTGCATTACTTACAATAGTTGTTAAATGATACGGTTTAAATAAAAAAATGTCCAATTTTCACGTTACTTTAATATTCAGACACTTTTAGAAACTTCGCATTTTTAGGCTAATTTTTTATTTCTAATATGCGTTTTAATATCTCGTTGGGTAGCCATTCTGCTGTATTATTTCTTGCAAACGTTGTGGCATATTGTTATTAATTTTTTTTAAGTATTCAATACTCAAACTGTTCCATTCTTCTTTTAATCGATTTTTTAACATTTCTTTTGAAGATATTGGTGTTTTTCTAATTCGCCGCTCTAGTTGATCCCATACATTTTCAATGGGGTTGAGATCAGGTGATTGAGGTGGTGGTTGTAAAAGTTTTGGGCAATTGTACAGCAAATATTCCTGTACAATGCGTGCCTTATGTTTCGGATCATTGTCCTGGTAAAACTTAAACGTGTTTAAAATCCCCATTTTCGTCGCACTTTTGTGTAAATTGTTTTTTAATATGTTCATGTACATATATTTGTCCATAATATTTTCAATAAAAACTAGTTCACCCGGTCCAAATGTGGATATACACCCCCAGACCATTACACTTCCACCTCCGTGCTTTACGGTCGGCCTAAGATTTTTAAATTTAAATTCTTCATTTTTCTTCCGCCATACCATTCTTCGTCCATCTGACCCAAAAATGTTAAATTTACTCTCGTCAGTAAAGATAACGTCATACCACCATGTTTCGTCTTTCAAAATAAATTCTTTAGCATAATCCAATCTCTTCCTTCGATTCTTTTCACTCACATACGGTTTCTTTCTAGCCACTCTTCCATTATAGCCGGCATTTTTTAACGCTCTGCGGATCGTTTGAGGGTGTACGGTTTTTCCAGTCTCGTTCAAGAGCTCTGTTGCCAATTTTGGAGCACTGAGCGTAGGATCCTTCTTTATTTTCCTTATTAATTTTCTCTCATCACGCACATTTAACTTCTTTGGTTGGCCTTTTTGGGGTATAGAGTCTATACGGTCCTCACGTTTAAACCGATTGACGATATCTGCTACTGTACTCTTACTGATGTTGAGCAGGGCAGCAATTGCACTATACGATTTGCCTTTAGCGTTGTGATGAATGACAAGTTGTCGTATATCAAAACTAGTATTAACTTTGCGTGGCATTATAGAAGTTCCTTGAGTGATTATCGACGAATAACTGATGAAACAAGGCTTAAACTTGTATCGTCGAACTGTTGACAATGTTTGTAAGCAAACATTGTATTCACAATACATTGTAACTCGGCTTGAATATTGAAAAAAGGTGCTGTATTGCCAAGTGTCCGAATATTAAAGTAACGCGAAAATCGGACATTTTTTTATTTAAACCATATTATTCAGCAACTGTTGTAAGTTATGTAAATAAAATGTACGCTAGTGCTTACTAAGAATATGTGTTATTATAATACTTAATTACCTGTTTGTTTCTTTTGTTAGAAATAAAGTTATGACGTAATAGAATAAAAATCTCACAGTGTCCGAATATTAAAGTTACTCACTGTATGTGCATCCAGAAAGTGAACGCGGTTACAACGCTCCAGGTAAATATCGCTGACTGTGTTGGATTTGAACTAGCTCACGCGGCACACGTGCTGTGACAGAAAGGAAAAGGAAAGGTCCATAAAAATAACGCCTACCATTTTTCCCTCGCTAACTATTAGCTTCCACTCATCAATTGCTATCTGTATTGCATGAGTGATTTTTTCTGAATCCTGATTGATTTTCCGTTATAATACCATTACCTTCAAAATATTCTTCAATCTGCTTTTTTACCACCAGCTCAAGAACTTTCTCATAAATGGGTAACATCCTACCTCCAGTGCATCATTTATTAAACCTACGAAATCATTCTTTATTATATGAAATTAGGTCTTTAGCACATCACTGGTTATCCCCTCCTGTGTACCCTTTTTTTCGGCAATTCCATAATTATTCTTTCTAATTTATTTTCATTAATCATTCTAAACTTCTCTAGACTCCCCCTATTCACCATGGTCTGAGACATTGCATTATCATTTGAAACACCCTCTGCTTCTTCTATAGACTTCTTTATATCCTCAATACTTTGCACATAGAATAAGTTAAATTTGTCTGCCAAACCGTCCCCCCCTATTTTCAATGGCAATTCAAAATCTAATTCCTTTATTATTGTTCCAAATGATTCTCCATTAATTAATTCTTTAATGTTTTCCACGTCTTTAGGATCATCTTTATTGAAATCGATATTCTGTTCGTAATACTCTTTTTTCTTTATTCTAACAATATTCACCACCACGTTTCTCATAATTCTAAAATATGCCCAATCCTGACTCATATCACTAAATACTGCTTTGTTATACGCCTCATCCCTTCTTACTGCTGCCAATCTTATTTCCTCTGTATACCACTTTTTCCCTTCCCATACTATTGGAATTCTAATTCTTCTTTTCGGTGCCACAATGTCTAATATTTCCACCAAAATATCAACAAATTTATTCACTCTATCCATCACAGATTTTTCTTTTTGTAGATTCTGTACCATCTTCCTCTCTGACTGTTATGATAGTGAGTGGGAGTAAATTAGAAATATTTGATAATGTTCCAAAAAAATGATTAAGAATTCTAAGATGAACACTAACTGATGCGACAAAGCACTATGAGAGAAATTGACAAGTGCGCAGATTGAGCGCCTAGTCAGACTGAGTAAAACATAATAAATAGCAATGAATATAGTGCTCTGCGCAGTGAATCTATATCTCTTGAGTATTAGTACGCTGTCGACGGATAGCGGGTCGATGCATTCGCACTTAGTATGTCGAGTGACAGCTGCGAATATTAATATTAAGGATCATGGTCACAAGCATGCTAAATTAAATGCACTCAGTAATTAACAATAATAAATCAACGTTTATTTAATTAATTAACAATGATTGCATGCATACCTGTTGAATACACAAAAAATGTATTTTACACAAAAAATGAGTCGTGTGGATGATCATGGTGAGGTGGTCTGACTGTAGAGCTCTGTATCGAAGCCACACGACAGGCTGGTGAGTGAGCTATAGCCAAAGTGTGACTCTCTTGGTTGGTAATTGACCCATGGTTGTTGTGCTCTGACGCCACGTTGTCCAGCACATTTGATGCAGCTGAGTATGTGTGATCGTACTGTAGCTCTACCACCAATAATCCAATACGATTGCCTTATGTAGTTCAGGGTGAGTTGAGTGCCTCCATGCATTGTTTCGTGATGTGCATCTGCTATGATGAGTGTGGTGAAGTGAGAATATCGTGGGAGTATTGCTGGGTGAATTGCTTCAAGTTCCAGTTGTGAGTTGGTTAATCTTCCTCCAACCCGAATGATGCCTTGAGTGTCGATTTAGGCAGTCAGGCGATTGAAGGGATGAGCTGTTGGTAGTTGAGCTATGGTGATCAATTTGAGTTCCGATGAGAAATATGCTGCTTGAGTTGTTTTGTTCCAATACTCTTGCTCTCTCAATATCTTGAGGCGAGAGAGGCTTAAAGAGTGCTGAGTTTGGCAATTTCTTGATGAGTTGACTTACTCGAAAGCATATTGCGGTTACTCTGAGTAGTCGAGTGAGAGAAGAGTGTCTGTATATCATCTCCCAATGATATACGGCATGAGTTCTTGCCACTGTGAGTTACAAGGTTGTTTGCGCATACTTCATGAGCTTTGCTATAATCAGTGGTGCTGTGAGCTCAAGTCGAGGGATGGAGAGTCGTTTGAGTGGTGTTACTTTTGATTTCGCGCAGATGAGTGTGACCTTGGTTTCAACCCCTGGAGTTGTTGTTTTGATTTAGATAGCAGCAGCCATTGCTATTTGAGATGCGTCGGAGAATCCATTCAACTCCACAAGTGTTGAGCTTGTGAGTTGAATCCATCGTGGAATTGAGATTCGGTCGACTTGAGTGAGCTCTTGTCTGAGCAATGTCCACTTGGTATCTGATCTGAAACTTGATCGTCCCAGCTGAATTTCTCCAGCCATCATTCTTGTAATAATGATTTAGCCTTGATGATGAATTGTGAGAGAAACCCGAGTGGATCGTAGAGTTGTACTGTTTTAGACATGATGATTATCTTTGTGAGCTTGGAACTTGAGCATGGAAGCTTTGCGTTGAACTCGAATACGTCTTCGTGAGGTATCCATGACAGGTCGAGTAATTTGGTGCTGCTATCTTCGAATGAGTGTGAGTTTGATGGTGAGTGGTGGTCGATATGCTCGATGAATTGCTCGTTGTTGCTGTGCCATTTTGCTAGAGGCAGCCCACCCGCCGTGCAGAGCTGGGTGACTCGATTTTACATTTCGATGAGTGTATCAAGCTAATCAGCTCCTCCATATATGTCGTCAACATATCTGCCTTTCATGAGTGGTTCGATTGCGAGCGGGAAGCGATGGCCTTTGTCTTCAACTAGTTGAAGCAATGATCTGATTGCTAAGAATGGTGCTGAGCGAATTCCATGCGTCACTGTAGTTAGGTTATATGGCACCATATTGAGTTGGTCATCTCGCCACATGATTCGTTGCAAATCCCAGTCGTCAGGATGGACTTTGATTTGTCTGTACATTTTTGTGATGTCTGTTGAAAAGATCAGTTTGTGCTGTCGGATCCATATGAGCACGTCTGAGATGTCACGTTGACACTTTTCTCCAACATGCTGATGTCGTTGAGTGATATTTGCGACGTCGTTGGGCTGGATCCATTGAAAACAACTCTCAACTTTGTAGTGATTCGATCTTCTTTCAGTACATCATGATGAGGAAAGTAGTATGGAGGATGAGCATGAGTTTGTTCTGACAATCGATCTTCCGAGACCCTAACCCTCCTGATGCTGCAGCATCATGTGCCAAGGTCGTCTCGGTTCCACGATAGTCATGAACAGAATCGCTCATTTGAGTTGACTGATGGTAAAATCCGGCTCGAAGGACCAACCACCTCAACCAGACCAGATCAACAGAGCCAATCCCGTCAGCACCGATCAACGTTGCCAAAAATCAAGCTGCCGGAATTCGACGGCGACTCTCCCAAATGGCCAGCATTTAGAGATTTGTTTGCCTCGATGGTGGTCGATAATGAACAAATCAGTGATGTAGAAAAGCTTCACTATTTAAAGATCAGCCTCAAAGGATCCGCCGCTCTACTGATCTCCAATGTGCCGATCAACAACGATTCGTTCAACTGGTCATGGCAAATCATCAAAAACAGATTCAACAACAAAGAAAGACTCATCCTGTCTTATGTTGAGAAACTTCTTAGCAATACTCGACCAGTGACGAAAACTGCAGCCGCACTCAACACATTAATCAGCTCAACGAAAGAGATAATCAACGCACTTGACGTTCTCGGAGTTGATACAGAATCTTGGAATTACGTACTCATTTTCGTAGGCGCTCAACGCCTTGACGCGTCTATGCGTGAAGCATGAGAGTACAAAAGGAGTGCACATAAGCAGCCAACCTCGTTTCAAGATTTGATGGGATTCATCGAATCCAAAGCGAGAGCCTTAGAAGTCATTCCAATCAATCCAGATCAATCAGCTGACAGAGCAGCACCACCTCACGACAATCAACAAAATCTACACCTCTGCCAGCAAGAACGGCTCACCACGCAACCACTTAGCCGAGGCCACATCAATATCCGTACGACCACTGTGGTGAATCGCACTACATTGTAAGCTGTGCCAAATTCCGAGACCCTCAACCCTCCTGATGCTGCAGCATCATGTGCCAAGGTCGTCTCAGTTCCACGGTAGTCATGAACAGATTCGCTCATTTGAGTTGACTGATGGTAAGATGGTACACGTATCATGTGACCACATTCTTCATATTCTTTCATGAATGAGTTGTATAAATTGGTGTATGAGTTATTTGTTGAGAGTTTCTTCATGAGTCGTTCTAGACACCGTTGAGCAGTGAGTTTTGAGTCTCCTAGACTCGATGGTGATGATTGGAGCAGGATTCGCACGATGTATCGTTCTTCTTCGTCTCGAGTGTGAGTCGTTTGAAAATGCTGTTTACACGCTTTTTCGTCTGGGGTGAGCTTGTGATCTGTTGTCGATGGTGTTTCTTCTTGAACCCAGAACTGCGTGAGAAGATCTTGGAGTTCGTTGCTTGATGATTCGACTGCTATGTGGTATGAGTTGCTCGGTGTTGAATAATTCTCTGGGACTGGACCAAGAATAATCCATCCCAATATTGTTGCTTGTGCAATCGGTAGGACGTCTGAGTGTTTCTTGATTCCAGGCTGGATGATTAGCCCATATGAGTCAGCTCCGATGATATCTACTGGTCGTGGTATTAAGAATTCAGGGTCTGCCAATTGCAGTGATGAGATGTGTGGCCACTCCTGTGGTTGTGTGTGTACTGATGGCAATGTACTCGTCAACTTGGTGAGTATGTGAGCTGCGATGGTAACACCTTGTGATGAATGAGTTGATCGTAATATTAATGTGGTGGTACTTCTTGTTTGCGTTGATCTCGTGTTTCCAATGCCGATGACTGGAATTGATGAGTGTTGACGAGTAAGCCCATGATCTCATACGAGGTGTTCTGTGACGAAGGTGAGCTCTGATCCTGGATCAATGAGTAATCTGACTTGGTGAGTGCCGAAAGATGTGATGAGTAGTGCTTGACACGTTGCTAGTAGAACTGCTGTTCTACCGTGTGCGTTGATGAGTTGGCAAAATGGCACGTCAATATTTCATTGCCGTGATGTGCCTGGTTGAGTTGACTGTGATGTGGTTCTTGTTGTGGATGGCAAATTAATCATCGTGTGGTGCTTTGCACCGTACGTTTTGCAGTTGATGGTTGATTGGCACGAGTGGAGGTTGTGATGACCAAAGCAATTGAAACACAGTCGATGCTCAGTCACCACTTTGTGGCTTTCTGCAGGTTGAAGGTCTCGGAATTTGGCGCAGCTTACAATGTAGTGCGATCCACCACAGTGGTCGCACTGATATTGATGTGGCCTCGGCTGAGTGGTTGCGTGGTGAGCCGTTCTTGCTGGCAGAGGTGTAGATTTTGTTGATTGTCGTGAGATGGTGCTGGCTCTGTTAGCCGATTGATCTGGATTGATTGGAATGACTTCTAAGGCTCTCGCTCTGGATTCGATGAATCCCATCAAATCTTGAAACGAGGTTGGCTACTTCTGTGCACTCCTTTTGTACTCCCATGCTTCACGCATGGACGTGTCAAGGCGTTGAGCGACTCCGAAAATGAATACGTAATTCCAAGATTCTGTATCAACTCCGAGAACGTTGAGTGCGTTGATTATCTCTTTCGTTGAGCTGATTAATGTGTTGAGTGCGGCTGCAGTTTTCGTCACTGGTCGAGTATTGCTAAGAAATTTCTCAACATAAGACAGGATGAGTCTTTCTTTGTTGTTGAATCTGTCTTTGATGATTTGCCATGACGAGTTGAACGAATCGTTGTTGATCGGCACATTGGAGATCAGTTGAGCGGCGGATCCTTTGAGGCTGATCTTTAACACGTTCACGCCGGCGCGGGCCACCGGTGGCCCACACTAAACTGTCTCATCGGGCGGCGCGGGCCACCGGTGGTACGCACTAAAATGTCTTATCGGGCGGCGCGGGCCACCGGTGGTACGCATTCGATTGTGTTCTGAATTGTTAGACTATTAGACCCTGAGAATTAAAATAATGATAATTTAACGTTTATTCGTTAAAAACATTTATTTTTAATAATAATTATAATCAATAATGTATCAGAAACATAAGTTTTGTTCAATAACATAAACATAATAATACAGTATTATACAAAAAATTGAAATACGGTTAAAATAACATAAATCTAATATTGTTTTATTTATAACTTCATTATTTATTGTTTTTTGTGTAATTTGTTAAAACATTTCAAGCAAAGTGCTGGCTGTCCCTCACAAAGCCCACAATACGTCTTAACTCTTTTAGTATTGTTAGTTGCATAACCTCTGCCCTTTTTATTGGACATGTTTTTATAACATTCCTTGCAGCGTTTACGGGTGTCTCTTGCCGATCCTTCGTATGATTGAAGAACGTGTTTATGTGACGGTATATAATGGCATGGTTGTTCATTGGACAAAAGGTTATCGATAATAACTTCCCTAAATCTTAACATAGTCATATTTTTAGTGCCCCATCTTTTATGAATATACCACGCATTCACGAGGGAAGTTCCGCATATTAATTGTATTATTATTTTTTTGTACCATTTAATGGTTTTTCGTAAACAACTGTAGTACGCCGATAGTTGATCTGATAAATCAACACCTTTTTTTGCAATATTGTAATCAAATACAGCATCGGGCTTTACTCGGCCATTTGTTTCTTGCACAAATTTACACTGATGATTCATTGAGGTAGTCAGCATGCAAACTGGTCTTTTGTCAGTCCATTTCAGAAATTTTACACCGCTACGATTTTCAAATCTCATCATTTCACCACGTTTTTGTTTTTTTTTTGCCTGCGGTGGTAGACTTTTTCTGTTCATTTTTACAGTACCACAAAAAAATGTATTTTTCTCTAAAAGTTCTTCACCCAAAGGGACACTTGTGTAATAACTATCAATAAATAGTGTACGGCCCTCAAATAATACGCCACTTAATAATCTCATTACTACGTCATGGGAATGTGATTTTTCAATAATCGTTCCATTTTTCCCGGCATAAATTTCGAAATTATAAGTGTAGCCTTCAGGCAAACACAATTTGTATGCTTTTACGCCATACTTATGTCGCTTGCCTGGGATGTATTGGCGAAAGCCTAGACGTCCTCTCCAGGGGATCATAGTTTCATCGATAACAATATTTTTGCCTGGTTTTATAGAACTCTTGAAATTATCTACAATTGCTTCAATAATATTTCGAATTTTATGCAACCAATCTTCGGTTCTGGCTGTGGTATTGTCCGAAAAATGTAAAAACTTAAGAATAGATAGAAAACGGTCAAGTCTCATAGTCTTTTTTATGCGTGCATTCGCATACATGTCGTTGTTTGACCAATACAATCTTATTTCTGGCAATTGCACAATACCCATAATGAGCAATATGCCAAAAAAATTATTCATTTCCTCTCTTGTAACAGACTGCCAGTCCTGCTGGTGTATTCTACTGCTTGATGAAGAATTATTTATGCTTTGAGTAGCATATTTATTTGTTTCATCAACTATCTTCTCTAGTATATAATCCGTGAAGAATAATTTGTATAAGGCAAAAGGGTCATTACAGTCAATATTTTCATGTAAAAATTCCTCTTCTTCTAAATACTCATTCATCACTACGGTTCTTTCCTTTACTTCCTGCCATTCTTCATCGTGATCCTCGTCCTCTGATTTAGAAATCAAATCTTCTCCCTCCGTGGAACATTCGTTCTCTTCATTGATAACATTAACAAAAACCTCGTCTGAAGAGGAAGAAAGTATTCGTAATCTTGCCGCTTTTCTCCTACTTCTAAATATAGATTCATCCGAATCACTTATTTCCATATCCATGTTATCTATTCTTATACGGGTAAAAATAAAAAAAAACATTCTAATCACCTTTCTAAATATACTTACTGTCGGAAATTTGTGGTTAGGATGAAAAAACGGCACGAGTTATAAAACTTGCACAATAAGATCTCACTGTACTGCAGAGAAACAAACAACGCGTATGCAGGTCTGAACAGGCAATAATCACGCGCCGCCAGATGAAGCGCGATATTCATTTGAGCGCCGCCTCACAGCAAAACAAATGAAAATCGGCCCCGGCGTGAACGTGTTGAATAATAAAGCTTTTCTACATCACTGATTTGTTCATTACCGACCACCATCGAGGCAAACAAATCTCTAAATGCTGGCCATTTGGTAAAGTCGCCGTCGAATTCCGGCAGCTTCATTTTTGGCAACGTTGATCGGTGCTGACTGGATTGGCTCTGTTGATCTGGTCTGGTTGAGGTGGTCTCTAGAGATTTTGCTATTGTTTTCTCTCGCACGATGATTGTGAGTGACTTGAAATAACTGTCAAAGCCTGATTCGTACACCTTATCTGTAACATAAGGGTGAGTGAGAAAAACACGTTTACATGTTTCTCCCATTTGATTATGTTCAGTACAAAAACACTCCCAAATGCGATTTAAAATCTCCAAATAGCCGCTGAGTTCTTCGAAAACGCACCCTGGTGAGTTTTGGAGGTGATCGTGCAACTGATTGATCATTGCTATCCTCGCAGGCTGTGATGCGACCTTATAGTCCATGAGGTTAGCTTGATTGGTGCTTGGTGATGGCGATCTGGTGCGTAGTCTCTGTACCGTGGGTGGTACATTGAGTGTGTCGATAACGTCTGTTGCACCATCGGTTACTTCCACATCACCATCATGTGAGTCGCCTTCTTGCGAGGATTTGCTTTAGTCTGACAGCGGTTTCTTATCGTCAGCCAAGATTCGAACGGGTTGAGCCTGTTGAGTAGTTTACAATAAATGATTAGCACACTTGGGTGAGTATTTTATTATTGTTGAGTATTGTCTTGTATCGATGCATGCTGAGTTGCGCAATCTGTAGTGTATTACGTGTGCTAATTGGTGATTTGTGTGAGTATCGAGGCATAAATTTATATACTTGACCAGGATCTGGCTCGAAGGACCAAAAAATGTTATGATAGTGAGTATGAGTAAATTAGAAATATTTGATAATGTTCCAAAAAAATTATTAAGAATTCTAAGATAAACACTAACTGATGCGACAAAGCACTATGAGAGAAATTGACAAGTGCGCAGAGTGAGCGCCTAGTCAGACTGAGTAAAACATAATAAATAACAATGAATATAGTGCTCTACACAGTGAACCTGTATCACTTGAGTATTACTACGCTGTCGACGGATAGCGGGTCGATGCATTCGCACTTAGTATGTTGAGTGACAGCTGCGAATATTAATATTAAGGATCCTGGTGACGAGCATGCTAAATTTAATGCACTCAGTAATTAACAATAATAAATCAACTTTTATTTAATTACTTAACAATGATTGCATGAATACCTGTTGAATACACAAAAAATGTAATTTGATTTGGTCTGGCCTGTGTGATGATGTACTAATGTAGAGTGGGTTCTCAGGCTGTTGAGTTGACTTGTTGAGTCGTGTGGATGATCCTGGTGAGGTGGTCTGACTGTAGAACTCTGTATTGAAGCCACACGACGGGCTGGTGAGTGAGCTATAGCCAACGTGTGATGCGAGACTCCGTGGTGTCAATGCTGCGAACGACGAACCACGCCGTTAACTTTTATGTGAATGTTTCTATAGTTCTGGTGATCTGCTGTGATTTTCACTGACACTGATTTGAAATACGGGTGATTTGACAAAGAATGTAATACACTACACCACTGGGTAGACAAAAGATGAGTGGAACTAATGAATAGATAAGTGAGATGACGCGGGAATGTCTAGCGCGAACAACTCTAATGAGAACAATGACTACATCTGTCGACCACGAGGCAGAGTATCAAGAGGGCGAACGTGCGTTGTGACGCTAGTTTGAGTTATGATTTGCCGCAAGCGATGGAAAGTGAGTCCTGTGAGTGGTCTTGCCGCTGGGGCCACGCTAGGAGCGTTGGCCGCTTAAGTGAGCTTCGATCGAGGATGCGAGCTGATGGACAATGCACTTGAGTGTGCTGGGTCGATAAATCGATATAGTATGCCTGCGAGCTATCATATGACGCGAGGCGTCAGATGGTTGTGATTTTAGTGCTTGCATGAGTTGAGTGTGTGCGTGATAGGTGCGAAAACTGAACACTAACAAATTCATAAATACGCTAACATCGATATTACTATAATCCCTGCAACAATAATCTCGAAGTTTGCCATTAGATTAATTCAAGTCAAATTCAATCTTTAACCATGAATGGTCCGTAATTTTAGGCTTATTGAGTACTATCGTTTTTATTTTTTTATTTGCAAAGACGAAATCTATAATAGTTCTACTGTCTTTTGTAATTCTGGTTGGTTCTTAAATGCATTGCTTCATACCAAGATTTAGTATATTAGACTGCAATTTTCTTGCATAGTATGAGTCAATCCTCAGATTAATATTAAAGTCTCCTATTATTATGCAATCCCCTTTAACTATTAGTTGTTCTGCTATATCCTCCATAAGATTTATGAACTCACTACCTGACGCACTCGGAGAATGGTACATACATTCACAATTATACTTTTAAAGAATTTTTCCTTCATTTTCAACGCGATATACCAACAGTTACACATCAATTTACCCTTCAAAATATTCTCATATCTAATATCCTCCCTCACATATATAGCCACACCACCTGTGTTTCTATTTTCCGCATCGCATCTTACCATACTATAACCCGGTACGTTCACTTCCTTATCATCAATATCTACAGTGAGTCTAGTTTCCGACAATGCTATCAGGAGTACAAATTGAAAATGCGGGATTTTTTTCTATTTTTGAACGTTTATTCTGAAAAAATGGTAACAAATGAATTATTCAAAGTATTGTCCATCGCTAGCCACAACTTTTTCCCATCTTTCTGGCAATTTACGGATACCGTCGCGAAAAAATTCGGCCGGCTTGGCTGCTATCCAGTCATCGACCCATTTTTGGGCTTCTTCGTAAGAATGGAAGCGCTGGTCAGCTAGGCCATGTGTCATCGATCGGAAAAGGTGGTAATCGGAAGGAGCAATATCTGGGCTATACGGCGGGTGGGGTAAGACTTCCCATTTCAGCGTTTGTAGGTATGTTTTGACCGGCGCTGCAACATGTGGCCGAGCGTTGTCATGTTGCAAAATTACTTTGTCGTGTCTTTGCTCGTATTGTGGCCGTTTTTCTTTGAGTGCGCGGCTCAAACGCATCAATTGAGTTCGGTATAGTGCTCCTGTGATGGTTTCGTTCGATTTCAATAGCTCATAATACACCACACCCAGCTGGTCCCACCAAATACAGAGCATGAGCTTGGCGCCGTGAATATTTGGTTTGGCCGTCGATGATGATGCATGGCCGGGGTAACCATATGATTTTTTGCGCTTCGGGTTATCGTAATGGATCCACTTTTCATCACCAGTGACAATGCGATGCAAAAAACCCTTCCGTTTTTGCCGTTCGAGCAGCAGTTCGCATGCAAAAAAACGGCGCTCGACGTCTCTCGGCTTCAGCTCATACGGCACCCAATGTCCTTGCTTTTGGATCATTCCGAGGGCTTTTATACGATGGGAAATGGCTTGTTGTGTCACTCCCAATGAATCTGCGAGCTCTTGTTGAGTTTGACACGAGTCTTCATTGAGTATTGCCTCCAATTCAGCATTCTCAAACTTTTTCACTTGGCCCGGCCGCTCTTTGTCCTCAACGTCAAAATCACCACTTCTAAACCGCACAAACCATCTCTCGCACGTTGAAACCGATGGAACATGACTCGGATAAGCCTCGGAGACCAATCGATGTGCTTCAGCAGCACTTTTCTTCAAATTAAAGAAGTAAATTAAAACTTCCCGCAAATGCTGTTTTGTTGGCACGAAACTCGACATATTGAGAGCTCAAAAAAACTATGAATTTGACACTGCGACAAATTGACACATACTGAAAATTAAAGCTATAAGACGTAGCTTTGACATGAACATAGTCACAGTACTGCCTGATGCGTATAGCGTTAGTAACGCCATCTGTTATCAAACCCGCATTTTCAATTTGTACCCCTGATAATATTACCAGATTCATTCTTATCATCGCTTGGTGTTGAATCTCCTCCTTATGGGCCATCAAGCTTTGCGCGTTTACATATGAAATTTGCTCCGTTCTCCTCCGTAGTTGTTATTTCACTTCTTCCCAACCTTCTCTCTTTTTTTCTCTCTCCAAAGCTCTCTTATATGTAGGACATTCAGAATCCATTGTATCTTGTTCGCCAGATATTTTTAAGTTGTATGTTTTTGTCTTATACATACAGATTATACACCTCTTCTTTATGTTTACTACGACATGTTTCATTTCGCCTGCAATTTTTTGCTATGTGATAAAAACCCCAACATTTGTAACATCTTTTTACGTTAAGATGATGGTATACCTGGCATTTCCTCCATCCTATGTTTAATTTTACCATACTTAATATTACTTCATGAACCTTTCCATTTGTTTCAATTATCATTGACCCCTCCTTATTCCTTCCCCCATCCACGCCTTCCCTCTTTTTAAGTATTCTCTTCACGATACGTATTGTAACGGTCATTTTTATCGTCAGCATTACGTTTTATCTCCCAGGGGAAATTCGAACACAAGGATAATTAATTTTAGACTTCGAGGTAGGTAAAAATAGGGTTTATTAATACAGGCAATTAAAAATAAAATGTCAATGTTCGGTTTCTTGGCACCGATGGCCAGTACAATGCATTTAATTAAATTCGTGAATTCCTGCGATTATTTTTACAACTCTTTTCGGGTTCTACGTTCACGTAGATTCTCGGTACAACTAGCTCGACCGTTTGTTATTGTTCCGTGCGTTGGTAGTGAGCCTGCTACCCGACACACACACGTACACGAAACGCGTCAAACTCGCTCTCAAACCGATATCTCGATTATACCTATAACTCTCTCTATCTCTCACTCATTTCACTTCCTTACTATCTTCTTTCAACCTACACGCTTATAAACTTCTAGCTTATTCTACCGGTTTAAATGCTACGCGCCTTAATTCTATTCGCTTAAATACTATCCGCTTAGTTCTATTTAATTAAATCCTATTCAAACTGAGATTACTATTCATTTCTTCTAAATTTCACTGATTATCTTTCTTATCGTTTAAATCACTCGCCTGTCTTTCCTCTCTGTGCTGTCCTCGTTGTCCACTACACCGACTCGATTCCTTAATTGTTTTTAAAACGTCGTAGTAGGCTTATTGATAATTCGAGATTTAGAGTCAGGGTCTATGATGCACGAACGTTTAACTTTTCGTTGGACTGCATGTACCAGATAAACTCAGTACTTGAGAAACTCAGGATTAAAAACTGCGATTTCAAAGCAAAGTATAATTTCACGTATGTTAGAAATAGAGCGCCTTCGACTTAGAGATTAAGAGCCTGCACGTATATCAGAACAACTTCGATTAAAAATGCCTTGGGCTAAGAGAGCTTTCTTTTTCGCGCAGGCTCTTCTATAGCGTTCCCCTCTGTCTCATTCCCTTCTACATTACTGTTGGTTTCGATTTTAAATTCAACGCTATCTCCTAATTTCTTGGCTTGATTTCAGCTGGTCGCTGACCTGCTGTTTACGGCAGCGAGGGAATTCCTGAGCTGTGACGTAGCTAGTTTTTATCATATCTCCGGGTTCGGTGGCCTAGTACCCGCAGGGCTCGATGCTTCCGAACGTAATCTGGGCTCTTATAGCCGTCCGAAATAATAAAGTAGGCTAGCGGGTGTAACCATGTTATAGTATAGACTCTTAACTCCCTCCATCAATTTTATTTTGTCTTCCAATTGTATCAATCAAGACATCATCTTCTTACTCCATTTCCTCTTCACCCACATTTATTATTTTTATTTTAGGCTTCCTCTGTACCGGTTCCGTAATTTCATAATTTTTACCTAGCTTATCCTGTACTGTAGATTTTAACCCTTTGCCCTCGAGAGGTGACTCTCGCTCACCATTTATTGGGTGAACGAGACACCTCCCGAGTGCAAAGGGTTAACATCTCTATTTCTTTTCCCGTTTCACATCCCAAAACAATCGCTCCCTTACCTCCTTTCTTTAACTTCGTTACACCCACCGCCATGTTTGTTATAAAGGGTGTCCCAGCAAGAGCGCCGGATTTAAATTTGCCGCCATTTTGTTAATACCAGTTGTACGGTGATTTTTTTGGACATTTGTCACGTACAGACCACGCGATTTAAGAATATGGAGAAGTATTCAAACCAACAACGTTTAATTATTGTAAAAACACATTACAAAAATGGTGAAAGTTTTGCGAAAACAGTTCGCCAATTACGTCAAGTTTTTGGTCGCAATAATGCGCCAAATGAATTGACAGTGAGGCGTTTAATTACAAAATTTGAGACCAAATTTACGCTGAAGGATCAGAAGATCATTGTTCGTCGTCGTCCTTGTCGGTCACTTGAAAATATAGCCACAGTAACGGAATCTGTGGCCGAGAATCCAGGAACTTCCATTCGGCATTGTGGTCAACAATTAAACATTTCCAGTAGCACTATGCAACGAATTTTGGTAAAAGATCTGCATTTGCACGCGCACAAGGTTCAATTGGTGCAAGAAATCAAGCCAAGGGACTATGCGCAGCGCCGTGAATTTGTTGATTGGGTGTTGAAACATCATCAAATTAATGCGGATTTTTCGAAAAAAATCATTTTTTCAATTGAGGCACATTTTCAACTCGACGGATACGTAAATAAGCAAAACTGTCGGATTTGGGGTGCTGAAAATCCTCGTGTGACCCTAACAGATTGGACGACGTTGAAAAGACCGAAAAAGCGACCGTCGAAAAGTGCGAGATTTTAGACCATAAAAAGACTGCAAAAAGACGACAGTAGACCATAAAAAAACCGCAAGACGACCAAGGCCATGAAAGGTCATAAAAGATCGTGCAAGACCTTGCGTCTCTTCAAGGTCTTTTCTTGGTATTTTCACGGTCTTTTAAAAGACCGTAAAAATACCAAACCGCTGAAAGACCATGAAAAGACCGTGAAAAGACCAAACCGCTGAATAAAGACCGTTCCAGAGGTCATAAGTACAAGGAAAAAGCCCATGAAAAGACGTCGTTTCTCAAACACTTTTCGACCATTAAAAAAGACGTCTTTTTGTGGTCTTTTGTAGGTTAAAGTATGATCGTTCAATCTGCTAGGGGATACTCAAACAACCAATGCATCCACCGCGAGTAACTGATTGGTGTGCATTTTGGGCTGGCGGAGTAATTGAGCCGTATTTCTTTGAAAATGCGGCTGGACATGCGCTAACTGTTAATGGAGTGCGGTATCGCGAAATGTTAACGGAGTTTTTGTGGCCCGAATTGGATGTAATTGATGTGGAGGACATGTTTTTCCAACAAGACGGTGCGACCTGCCACACAGCACGTGAAACAATGGTGTTACTGCAGACTAAGTTTCCAGGCCGTGTCATTTCTCGATTTGGCGATCAACATTGGCCACCAAGATCGTGCGATCTAACACCGATAGACTTTTTTCTTTGGGGCTATGTGAAGGAAAAGGTGTATGCGAATAAGCCTGAAACAGTTGAACATCTTAAAGAGGAAATACGGCGCGTTAGTGATGAAATCCAGCTACATTTATGCGAAAACGTTATTCAAAATTTCAACAAAAGAATAACCCTGTGCCAGAGGTTTCGTGGTGGCCATTTGCCTGATGTTGTATTTCAGGGTTAATCGGAACTATTTTTCTTTATGTGAAATAAAAATGTTTGCTTAATTCAAAAATAAATGTGTTTTTTCTTTAAAATTAAATCCGGCGCTCCTGTTGGGACACCCTTTATCTATCTTTGACTTTATTGTGTTCTTCGTATTATAACTGTCCTGCTGCACTTCGGGTTTAACAATCTCCTTTATCCTTCCTTTTACCACCTCAGAATAGCTCTCTTGTGAACAACCACCATCCATTTTTCCTTCTATTTTTTGTCTCAATTCTTCCAATCCTTGTTTAATTGAGTGTAATTCCTCCTGAATTACATCCCTGATTATAGATTTAATGTCTTTCTTGCATACAACTTCATCTCTCATCTCTTTCACAATTTGAACTATTAGATCTATTTTTGCTTCGTTATCACCAGCTTTTTTATGCTACCTGCAACGCTTCCCATTGATCCTGTTGGGCTAAGTCTATCCCTCCTCAGCATATTTGTTGGCGTTTTCTTCATTTCTATCCCTGATCCTTCTTCTACTTCGGCCAAAAAAGTATCATATGGACCCTTACGTGTCACTAACTCGCCAAAGCTATTATATGTTTTGTGTTTATTAACACAAGCAGGATGATAAAACAGCCTGGCCTTGTCACAGATCTTACATCTCACTACTGTGCTCTTTATGTCCTTTTTACACGCACTACATCGATACTCCGAATATGTCTCTTCCACGATTGAATTTTTGATCGGGCATCAATCATGACGCTTCTCAAGCTACCCCATCTGTCTCTATTCATTTTTTCCTTACCACAACGTCACTATACTGTCCACTTATACTGATGATATTCCGATTTAAATAGAGACAATAATAATAGCAAATTAGTGCGTGCTTACGTCATCCACCGGCAGTCATATGACGACGTTGTAAACGAACGAAGACGAACGACGACAAGCAAGAGACAAAATGTTTAGTGGATCGGTAAACTTGTATAATGATAAACACAGCTGGTAAGCACGCACACTCTTGCACTTTCAATACCGTCATTCGAAGACGTTGGCGACACTAGGTAAACAAAACTGTTTTGACGATTTTACACCAGTAAATGTCAGTTTTGCACGTATATGACGATTAATGTGTCTGTGCATGAGATCATCGTGGTGACAGCCAGTACTCTCACTGCGACAGTTATCAAAGCTTTATTTGAAAGTTAAGGAAACGAAATAAAACACTGGTATCAATACTGCACTTGAATAATAATATGGCACATGATGCACTAGAACATGCGCCACAGAATACTAGAGAGAGAGAGAGAGAGAGAGAGAGAGAGAGAGAGAGAGAGAGAGAGAGAGAGAGAGAGAGAGAGAGAGAGAGAGAGAGAGAGAGAGAGAGAGAGTCTTCAATGATTCTCTAATTATTACACTATAAAAATAACAGACACCAGTAACACCAGGTATTAGTTTTTAATTAATCAATATTTCATTGAAATCACTTTACACAGTCACCATCGCATGCAGCATCCCTGTAAACACGGCAATCTTCGCTCGGAGATTTCTCCACCGTTAAATTTATTTTTATGACTGTCCGATCGTCGAGGGGTAAAAACATTGTAATATTTACGTACTATTCTATCGTTTTTCATAACATTATTGCTAAAGAGATTATTAAATCGTGACGTAGTGAATCCGCACGACATAACATGTAGGAATACGATACAAAATTGTCCACACGCATCCGACGTATTACTCTGTAGTTGCTTGAGGCCGTACCGAGAGAACTTGCAGTTTCTTCGTAGCCATGCGAGAAGTTGCGGTGTAATCGGTAGTAGCCCGTAGCTATCAAAGTACATTCCTTTTCCATAATGGTCAACGTACATGGCGATCCAGTGCTCTCCAGGTCCGTCGTAATTATCCGTGTTAACAACGAGTCCGGTCTGTAACGACCATACACGAGAAATTCTGTCAGCAGGGTACAATTCAAGGGTTGAAAGCGGTAGATACTGCAGACTCTCGTAGATTTGTCTAGTGTTCATGCTGAACATATAGTCAATAATTAAATGATAATCTATACGCTTTGACAGACGTATATATGCAAAATTTATATCACAGCATCGTCGATCGTGTCACGACTGCATGTTAAAGATTTATCTTCTTTCTTATTCTCGTCCTCTTCGTCTGCAGACCAAACATTCATGTACGATTCTCCTTTAAACGGGTGCTCGAGAAGCCAATTTTTTATTCGGAAAGCCTGCCGTATTGCACAGTGCGAAGACGATGTTTCGCTTATGATAGCGTGTCTGAAGCATTTTCGGAAAGATTTCGGCATAAATGTGTACGATGGTGCACCCTCCTCATCCTCCAGGTTGGAAATTTCATGACTAGTAATATCGCGAAGAAGCCTTTTTATAGCCTTTTCGTGACTGTGTGCATAGATACGTCTTGATTTTCGCGAAATATCACGCAAGTTAGCGTATACTTATTTGCAGCTCACATACGCCCTCGTACCATTCAAGATCGTGAACAAATTTCGAGAGAAAATGATTCTCGCTTCTCTAATTCTGAAGTAGTTCGGCAAAGTGACACGGTGGTGCGATGATCCAGTGAGCAGAGTACGGTATATCCACGGCTACCACGGCAATTTCCTTCGGAATATATTCCGAATCTTTACCACGCATTCCCTGTATATCTACAACGATATCCATCTTCAGATCTAATCCGTGCAGATGCTCATATTTGAATATATTGGAATGATTATTGGTAAATCTTCGATGTGTTGTGGCTAACAGTGTAAAGTTTCGTCATGTTGAGCTCGTACAGTTTCGTGCTTAATTGGGTGTGTGTGTAGTAAAAATCTGTATACAATTGCTCGTGTAGTGATTGATCTGTTTAGAAATTATTTCTGTAGTAACTGTTATACAAGATATTCTGCTTGAATGCAATTTTTATCACAGCATAGCAGGACATGTGTAGAAATTAGCATATAATCATTTCGGAAAAGCCTATCTTTGAGCGTATAAAAAATTTAAATATTTTTTAGTTTCTTGGAACTTTGTAATCGCGGGTTTGAGGAATCGAGAAAAAAAAACGGTGCAACGTGGAATCCACATTTATTCATTTGAGGATGCTATTTCTGTGTAACAGTAGTAAGATGGTTTCTGGGACAGTTGAAAAATCATTTGGCGATGATATGATTATCATTACTATCCATGAATACTGCAAAGGAGTGGAGAACTGATGACGTCTTGTGTGAGCTTCATGTTGACGAGGTTTTGTTTCTTATAGTAATAGCTCTGAGTGAAGGACAATAACGTAACGATTTTTATCGATTATTAGCATCCGACTATGCTGCGAACAAATGAACTAGCAGCTTGTCCGAGCTTCGTCCTGTAGTTTGTCGGTCTCAATTCAACCTTAAGTTCGGTTCCGATATTGAGGGAACGTCCCAAGCGTTCTGAGTTCGGCCACGTGATGTTCACGAAATCATCGTGCACCCAACTAGGTGTTGGATTGCTACAGAAAGAGAGATGAACCGATATGCATTTATCGATTTACACGATAATAACCGTGTAAAAAAAATTTCTAAAGATCCACATACCCGTATTTCGCAAAATTCGTCCACATGGTAGAAACTCGGTCAATAGTAAGACGCGTAGGATCCGTATGATCGTTACTGTAGTGCGCTTCGGGGTGATAAAAAACATAGGCAAGATCGTCGCCGTGGCCCGCACCTTTAGACAAAAATTTAACAAAAAAATTCATAAGAATGAGGTAAAAATTTATAAATAAAAATATTCTTTTTAGGGTTACTTACCTAAGACATTATTATTCAATTTGAGATTGTGAAGAGATGTGTTCGTGTTAAAGGAAAAGTGGTAATAATAAACTGATTTTCCGTTGTTTTTATCTGAAAATATTTGTTGAGTCTCATCGATCTGCGATATGAAGACGAGTTCCGACGTTTTCTAACAAATAAAAAGTAATTTTAGACGTATTATATACTGTTAAAAAATATTCGAAAATTAATGTAACTTGCATAGGAAGCGTTTGTGCAAACACGACATTTTTAACGTGTTTAGTATGCCATTTATTAATTTGACATAATTTTTGTATATTACATTTTTTCACGAGATTATGCATAAACGCTTCCTATAGAAATAAATTAATTTTCATAAAGAATATATTTACAGTGAACTCAATTATGAAACGACTCAAAATCGTCTTATTTTTATGCATCTTACATCAATTAATGCCTGAATTGTTGTATCATTCAGTTTGTCCAACGGAAATTGTAGATTGGCAGTAGCATTGTTGATGATGTCGATTAAGGGCTGTGCAACTGTTGAATGTTTTCTTTAGGATACTCATTGCATACGTAATTTTAAACGAACCAATCGAATATTAATTGGTTTTACTTACAACGAACGAGTCCAACAGTTTCGTGGTCAGTGAAACCCAACAGCTGAGGAACTTTGGTAAAGTTTCCGTTATTGTACTTAATGATGGAGCACTGTGTCAGGAATGGTTCCGTAGCAATGCGTATGTCTTCGACTGTTGGAACGAATGGCACAACACCCTAGTGGATCGTTATAAGAGAAAATTAATTAAAAGTCATTGTTGCTTCTTGCAATTCGTAAAGAAAAAATTTAATTAAAGTAAAGAGGAAGAGAAATGCAAGTGAAAAAAAATATTAAATTTGTATTAAATGCATCGCGGAGTGATTTTTGACACAAGGGAAACTAAATAATATTTAAATTCCAATTAAATCAAAACTCAATTAGATTTATAAGGTATACTTTTTCTCTAATGGTGTAAGAGAAAGTAAAGAATGCTTCAATACCCATTCAATTACGAAGAAAGATGGGAGGCAAAGTTCACAGCCATCTATCACTCTTTTTATCTGAGTTAGATTCTTATATAGTAACTTCCTAGGTACCGGAATGTTTGCGAGAAACGTCACTGCCATAATCATCTTGAAAGCCATCTAGCTGCAGGCACGACGACTTACACAAAGCTACCGTTTCTTTCTATTGCTTTATAACTGAGTTTTTATTGACCAGGAAGAAGTCAATTGGTATTAAAGTAATTATCACGATAAGTTGTAAATAAAGAGAAAATCAAGTATAAATTCCTCTTGCATCGATCCGCAAGGGCAGTCTGCAAAAACTCGATTTTCTCACCCACTGACAATTCTTACAGAACTTAATGTTCCTCCGTTACCAAAGAAATTTGCGATGATGCTTCAACGATTTTATCTGCCGTAGCATAGTAGAACGTTCTGAGAAGTATGTTTTTGTCGGTCGATATGGTTCCCAAGGAGGCACCGAGTTGATAACCTCGAAATAGAGCATCCACAGGAGTATGGAATGCCCAGGGATTCAATGGTACGCCACTCATAGATATTGCGCCTTGAAAAAGTCCTAAAAAAGCGTATCGACTCATTAGCTTATTCAGACAAGATTGGAGTTCCTCGAGAAACGTCATTACCAGTAGACGCATCTGAGAGAATGTGATAGCCAACTGAAGCAGCTCCAGCGCTTTGACCAAAGATCGTAACGTTATTTGGATTGCCGCCAAATTTCTCGATGTTTTTTTGCACCCATTTCAGAGCTAGAACTTGATCCTTGAGTCCGGCATTTCCAGTTGCGTTCGGATGACTCAAGCTCAGAAAGCCTGTAAGAATCATCGATTGTCATTCAAACAATTTTTTACTGTTGAAACTTTTCTGAGTACATTGGATCAGTCCGGACCTCATTTAGCTTTCACGCGCTGACAATTATCTAACGCTTAATTCGGTTGATTTTCGGTCGGGTCTTCGGTGGATTTACGTAGGATCGGGCAGAAGATTGATTTGGACGAGAAACCAACCTCAAAGCAACTGAGCTCCAACCGTCACGTAGTAGAGTTGGATTGACGGTTGGTTTTACGAAACCCAACCGCTTTCAAACCGTCACATAACGGAGCCGTTAATCCAACGATCGACGCTGGTACGTAGCGATTGGAAATTGGTTGGTTCAAGGTTCGTTTTTTGCACAAATGAAATACTTGAAATTGAGTTGGTTGGCAATGGACAAGTCCGCGAGGGTTTGGATTTATGATATTTAAAGGTACATACCCAGGGCTCCGAGACGATAATTTAAGGCAACATAAACAACGTCTTTCTCGAGCAAGTACTCCGGATTATATGTTGCACTCGACGATGTTCCAGTATTAAATCCACCTCCGTAGATCCAAACCATCACAGCCTTCAACGTCGTTGGAGTCTTGGACAGATCCGCCTATATTGTAATTCACAGACTTTACTTTCGAGGAAATGCTACTTTTCGAAGCATTGCTCAAATGTCTTTTTAACAATCTACAGTACCACTGGGGTGTAGACAGAGATGCTTAAGCAATCCTCGGAGCCTACGACATCGTGGGTGTTCAGATCTATTTGAATGCAGTCGTCTCTCTCGACGGTCGCGTCCAGAGTATCGATCCATGGATCAATCGCGACAGGCGGCTGAAAAAAACCATCGGACGGAACATAACGAAAAACGCGAATGAAATTATATTTTATTTCGTACCGTCATTGATCCCATACGAAAAGATTTCTATACAAAATATATTTTTCATATTATTGCACGAACTTTTGTCTGGAAATGACACAATACAAATATAAATATCCATATCTGCTAATTGTGTTTAAAGAAAACACATCGTGTGTCTATACGTCATAAGAGTTATGCGTCAAGTTACGCTGTTATGGCATTAGAAATACAAAAGGGCGTATACGTGTCTACTCTCATGTTACTTGAATTGAAAAAAGCTAAAGAAACAAGGTCGTATCTTTTGTAGATACGTTCAATGGGAATGAATAATAATTTTTTCCAGCCCAGATTATCTTGAACATACGCGCCAAAAAAGACGTATGAGCATCAATAATGCGCCTTCAGTCAAAGATACAAAAAAAAAATCCGCAATTGGACTTCAACTTATACAATTACGTATGAATTTCAGACAGAGTTCAAATCTTAAACAGAGAATCTAAAAAATGTATTTCAAATTTATCTGCATTAACGCAATTTATTGCTATCGTTAATTTATTATCAGGGGTACAAATTGAAAATGCGGGTTTGATAACAGATGGCGTTACTAACGCTATACGCATCAGGCAGTACTGTGACTATGTTCATGTCAAAGCTACGTCTTATAGCTTTAATTTTCAGTATGTGTCAATTTGTCGCAGTGTCAAATTCATAGTT
Organism: Cylloceria caligata; assembly: GCA_963942595.1. Lineage (NCBI taxonomy): Eukaryota > Metazoa > Arthropoda > Insecta > Hymenoptera > Ichneumonidae > Cylloceria > Cylloceria caligata. The sequence goes on along the minus strand of OZ012707.1, from coordinate 13,042,056 downwards.
TTTTTGAGCTCTCAATATGTCGAGTTTCGTGCCAACAAAACAGCATTTGCGGGAAGTTTTAATTTACTTCTTTAATTTGAAGAAAAGTGCTGCTGAAGCACATCGATTGGTCTCCGAGGCTTATCCGAGTCATGTTCCATCGGTTTCAACGTGCGAGAGATGGTTTGTGCGGTTTAGAAGTGGTGATTTTGACGTTGAGGACAAAGAGCGGCCGGGCCAAGTGAAAAAGTTTGAGAATGCTGAATTGGAGGCAATACTCAATGAAGACTCGTGTCAAACTCAACAAGAGCTCGCAGATTCATTGGGAGTGACACAACAAGCCATTTCCTATCGTATAAAAGCCCTCGGAATGATCCAAAAGCAAGGACATTGGGTGCCGTATGAGCTGAAGCCGAGAGACGTCGAGCGCCGTTTTTTTGCATGCGAACTGCTGCTCGAACGGCAAAAACGGAAGGGTTTTTTGCATCGCATTGTCACTGGTGATGAAAAGTGGATCCATTACGATAACCCGAAGCGCAAAAAATCATATGGTTACCCCGGCCATGCATCATCATCGACGGCCAAACCAAATATTCACGGCGCCAAGCTCATGCTCTGTATTTGGTGGGACCAGCTGGGTGTGGTGTATTATGAGCTATTGAAATCGAACGAAACCATCACAGGAGCACTATACCGAACTCAATTGATGCGTTTGAGCCGCGCACTCAAAGAAAAACGGCCACAATACGAGCAAAGACACGACAAAGTAATTTTGCAACATGACAACGCTCGGCCACATGTTGCAGCGCCGGTCAAAACATACCTACAAACGCTGAAATGGGAAGTCTTACCCCACCCGCCGTATAGCCCAGATATTGCTCCTTCCGATTACCACCTTTTCCGATCGATGACACATGGCCTAGCTGACCAGCGCTTCCATTCTTACGAAGAAGCCCAAAAATGGGTCGATGACTGGATAGCAGCCAAGCCGGCCGAATTTTTTCGCGACGGTATCCGTAAATTGCCAGAAAGATGGGAAAAAGTTGTGGCTAGCGATGGATAATACTTTGAATAATTCATTTGTTACCATTTTTTCAGAATAAACGTTCAAAAATAGAAAAAAATCCCGCATTTTCAATTTGTACTCCTGATAATAATTTACATTAATTCAGGGTATTTATTATTATTATCGTTGCTTTGGAAAGAGCATCGTTATCACCCATAAAAATTTTAAATTATATCTATCGTGGTTTCCAATTATATCTTTCGAATATTATTCACGTTTTCAATATTTCACAAACATAAACAAACAATCAAACGACATTACATACATACACAAATATAACAATTCTCGTTTTCGTTCAAGAAACGAAACCCTTATCCTTGTCAACATCACAAAAGTATCATCACTATTCTCGAGCGTTTCGACTCTGTGATGTTTTTTGATAAAAGTTAAGCCTCGCCCACAATAACGTGTAATTATTTCTATAATCACTGTGAATTATATCATACTCTCTGCAGTACTTTTAAATTCTCCCCACAATCGTATTATTTCTTCGTATAAATTTATGATTGCACCAGACCAAAATATTGGTGATTTTTAGGTAACTACGTGATAATCGGCTTATAATTGGAAACGTTTGAATTAATAAATCAATTAAATTAATTTCATTGCGAAAATCCGCATATCAATTTTGGTTTCCCTGTGCAGAAAGAGGAACGTGCAAGGTTCTATTTGGAACCTTTTTTTCGATTCGAAGAAGCGGTTTTTTTGTATTATTTACAAACTTCGGTTGAAAGTTTAAAAAAATAAGAATAGTAATCAAGTTAAAAAATATTAAGTCGTGTTAAATCTAATCGTATATAGTATTTTGTTCCATATACACCTCACTGTTTCTTATTATTTTTTACTTTTCACAAAGTTCCCTTCACAATGAAGCCAAAATCGATCAACATACTTCAACGCACTAATCGAACCTATAAAAAACGAAAATAATTGCTTTCTCCCCGACTTATTTTAAACAATTATGTACGGGAGGTAGTTGCTGGCACGTAAAACTTTTCTAGAACTTTCCAGTACACGATTAAGATGTTTTATTTGGCTCATATGTTCATTTCAATGCTTTATTTTATACTTGGCGTAAGTTCTTTTACTTTTGATGATATTTACCTTGAATCTGAGATATCCAAGGGGTGGTTTCGCATATGGTATACCCTTAAAAGCTGCGTAATTTACTGAATTCACACTGGTGTGAATTTTACCCTGTACTGGACCAGTAGTCGTGTTCACGACGGCTGTTAATTTAATTGCGAAGGCTGTTGATTTCGCTGCGACAATTACTGCGAAGAAATTAATCACTGTCACTGTCACACAGAGTAGGAGCATCGAGCTCCTTCTCGAATTTCTGCCGTAACGATCTTGCATCCTCGACCTTTCTTCTTTCACTGAGTTTGGTGCTGATGTAAATTTCCCGATTTTATACTCCACGAAATGAGCTCTATCTGCTACTTATTAATCAAAAATATCTTTAGTGATATACGAGAGGCGCGTGCGGATCGTTTCAAGACAAAGACATCACTTTACATTTATTAAAAAGTGTTTGAACGCTTTTATGGATCCACCGATCCATGTGGCACACATTATATTCTCCATCCGCTTCTAATATACATAAAAGTTAATATCAGATTGTTTGGAAATGGTTTTACTGGTTATTAATAATCTCTGGTGAGCTGTATTTTCCTTAGGATAAAGTGGTATGTCATTAAGGCAACAGTCAGCATGAAAGAGTGTTTACCAACTTCTTCTAGGATGCAGAAGCGTTATCTAATTTGCTTTTATCAAGAAACCCCTGGCGGCACTCTTGAAAAAATAGATAAACTGTTTTTGATACCGACAGCGATAACTCACATAACCATAACGGGATGTGCTACTAATTTCTGTCGGCCTCTCTCGATCCGTAGCGATCGCCAATAGCGATATCTCACTTGCATTCATAGCCACTCAGTCGGTATAATACATCACTTTAGGGCGAGGCGAAACCATCTCAGTCGGTAATAAACTTTTTCATACTAATGTTATTTAGGGTGTACTAAGATTTTAGAAAAGAAACTAGTTTTTATGTTTTTTGTTACAAAATTCAAACGACTATAACTTAACTAATTTGCAAATTATCATGACAGTAGTGGGGTTAAACTCGGTGTTCCATTATTTACGTAACTTTAGATATACCAAGAAAATATGCTGTAACCGGTACTTTTCGAAGTGATCATGAAATCCATAAACTTCAAGCATTATATTATATTATACCAGGGTTTCGTACAACTCGGGCGCTAGGCGATCTCGCAAACTTATCATTAAACCTCCTCGGTTACTATCATTGAATCCATGTCGCCATTCGTCATGTTTGCAACAGTTACAACTTATTTCTTGTAATGTGTCAGTAGCATCACTGGTTTTTTGAGTAAACATGACCCTTATATTATACTGTATATTCAATATATAATATATCAAAATACTTATTCTCATGAAAGGACTTTTTTCATAAGACTTTGTGAAGAAATAAATTTTGTTTTGATAACTAAGTTTTGATCTGAATTGACGATTGCAGTTTTTCCAATTTTAATATAAATGATTATCAAATCAATTTTCGACGCCGAATATATCAGTTGCATGATCATGTCGCCTTCTTCGATGTCCTCTTTACTTTTAAAAACTTTCAACTCAAGTTTATCAAATATATGAAATTACTGTCTCTTTGAATTACAAAAAAAAGTTGCAAAGCAGAACCTTGTACATTGCTTCTTCATTATCTTCCATTTTTTACGCACCTTTCGCTATGAGGAAATCGAAATTAATCAACTTATTATTACCTCACAGCGGTTACTTAATGAAAAATAGAAAATAAAGAAGAATCAATTGGCAAAGTTCTACTTTATAGCTTTTTTAATTTTTTATAGATAGCGTTCCTCGAAAGATTAACTCTGTTAACAAGACTTTTGTCTTTTTAACAGAGTAATTTTTTTCTTAAATATAGAGTACAATCCGTATATATTCTGATAGTGCAGATCAATTAAAAAATGAACACAGCACACAAGTAAACAACTTTTCAGCAAACAATGTTAACCGTTGAAATCTACAATTCGATGAGAGCATTTTCAGTGTTTGACATAAATAAAATATAATTATTATGAGGAAAACAAAATTGATCAAATTACTTCCTCACAGCGATTACTTAATGAAAAATAGAAAATAAAGAAAAAGCCATTGGCACGATTATACTTTATAGCTTATTGCTTTCTCATGGAGGGAGCCTTGTTTTCGCAAACAGAAATAGTTTTGAGATTTTGATGTCAGAGTACTTAAAATGTTCCAGAACATCGAGAAATCATGTTTAGAAAAAATGTTCGTACGTATGCGTGTGTGTGCAATGAACTTGGGAAATAAAAATGACTATATCTCGAGAACAGGTTGATCGATCTGCTTGAAACTTTGTACACGAGTCAAGTCGCAACCCTCCTCGGTTTCCTACAATTTTCACTCAAATCGCTAACGGGTCTCTCATTTTATGGTTGTTCGAAACTTTTCTATAAAGGCTGTGAGGGAAATAGGAGGATCGAGCTAAAACTTTCTACACGAATAGGGTAGGGGGACAATGTTATTCGATATTGAGTTTGGCAAGAATCGATCGAGACGTTAAAATTTTATAGAATTATGAGTTTTTGTAATTTTTCGAATAAAATCTATTTTCTCCCTAGCTTTTGTTAATTTTCATCTATCATATTGAAACTTAGCATTCAAATTGGCAAGAGGACAAGGATACTTGGTTTCGAATTTAATGAGAATTAATCGAGGGATTTAAATTGATTGAATGTGCAATGTTACTAAATTTTGTACGTTATTCTATTATTTTCCATCTTTGACAAAGCTTTCTCTATGAGGAAGTTAAAATGGATCAATATACTTCCGTATAGAAGTGAATTTAAGAGGTAGAAATATATGAGAAAGCAACGTGCAAAGTTTTACTTTGCATTCTTGTTTTTAATTGTTATAGCTTGTGTTTATAAAAAAATATGTTCTTATTCGATTGACCCATATGTATATATAAAGGGTGGTTAAATTTTAAGGGCCGATGTTGAATGTGAACCACACCTAAACGTCAAGTTTTTTTCTGCATTTCATTTGACATTTCTCAATTTCAGACTAACTCAATTTGAACCATGGAAAGATACACAATCGAGCAACGCGTTAAAGTTATTCAGGCTTATTATGAAAATGGGCGTTCAAATCAAAATGCATATCGTGCACTTCGTGATTTTTTCGGTCAATTTAATCGTTTAAATGTGCGTACAATCGGAAAAATCGTGCAAAAATTTGAGCAAACCGGGTCTGTAGGAGATATTAAAACACCAGTGCATGCTCGTACAGCTCGTACTGCAGAAAATATTGCTGCTGTTCGCGTTAGTGTGGCTGAAGAGCCGTCCACCTCAACTCGTCGTCGTGCCCAACAATTGCACCTCTCACGCTTGTCGTTGATGAACATTATGCATAAAGACTTGCATTTACACGCTTATAAGGTGCAATTGACTCAAGAACTAAAGCCTCTTGACCATTCCAAACGTCGTCAATGGTCAGAATGGTGGCAAGAAATGGCAACAGTGGATGATCAATTTTCGAAAAAAATCATCTTCAGTGATGAGGCACATTTTCACCTCAGTGGATTCGTCAATAAGCAGAATTGCCGCATTTGGGCGAATCATAATCCAAGAGTGATTGTCGAAAAACCAATGCACCCACAAAGAGTGACTGTTTGGTGCGGTTTATGGGCTGGCGGCATCATCGGGCCGTATTTTTTCCAAAATGAGGCCGGTCAGGCAGTTACTGTGAATGGTGTCTGCTATCGTGAGATGATAACGAACTTTTTATGGCCCGAATTGGAAGATATGGATGTGGGCGATATGTGGTTTCAACAGGACGGTGCCACTTGCCACACAGCTAACGAAACAATGGCTCTTTTGCGCGACAAATTCAATGGCCGTGTTATCTCACGTGGTGGCGATGTCAATTGGCCGCCAAGATCATGTGATTTGACACCGTTGGACTTCCTTCTTTGGGGTTATTTGAAAGAAAAGGTGTACGTCGATAAGCCAGCAACAATTCAAGAGCTAAAGGATGAGATAATTCGGCACATTAACGGCATAGAACCTCAATTATGCCTAAGCGTCATCGAAAATTTGGACCATCGGATGGAGGTGTGCCGCCGAGGTCGCGGCGGCCATTTAGCTGATATTTTGTTTCATACATAATTGAACCATACCATATTATCATAATAAAAAGAATTGACAATAATTTCCTAAATAATTTGTGTTTTATTCAAAATCAACATCGGCCCTTAAAATTTAACCACCCTTTATATATATATAATGATATATTTGGTTAAAATAATTATTTAAAAATCAAAGTGTTCTATATCCATATATCTTCCGATCGAGCAAATCATATGTAATATAAAAATAAAAATGAACACAGCTAATAATGAATCCACTTTCCAGGAAACAAAGTAAACTATCGATTTCTATGAATTACAATTCAATGGATGTGGTGTTGATTATGATTTTTTTTAAATGGCACGCGATGTACATCTTTTCAGAGTTGAACGTAAATAAAAATATTTATTTGTTAAGAGCTCACTGTTACTGTTGTATTATGATAAGAATAAATGAATTTGGCACAGTGAGACGTGCGAACGGTTTTTCAGCTGCTGGGGAGTTGTGGCGTACGTGAGCATCTGCGCGTATATGTAAACAGAACAAATGGCCTGTGAACGGGAGTACGTGACTGAAGAATCATGGAAAAATTATTACTCCATTTTTTTTTATCTATCAGAATTGCTGTCACTGATTCAAATGCGACTGATGGCATTAGAATATTTTTTTTATACCGATGCACAAGAATCTTGCTTTCGTTATGTATTTCCATTAGATAATTCGAGTAAAAGCTTAAAATGAGGACAAAACAGGATGACTTGGCGTAAATTTGAGATAAATTAGATTAGCGATAACGCATCGTGTCGGTAGAATAGTATGATGCGGTGAGGCAATTTGGACATAAGAAGGTTTTAATACTTTTTTATTTTTGTATATTTGGCATTGACACACTGCCGCATATCTTGATCTCTCCAAAAAAAATTTGTCTGGGGTCTTACATGCACTCGCTATATTCGTAACAATGTACATATCGATATCTCGAAACTTCTTACGCAATTAAATATATGTGCATTTAATAATATCACGGATTTTCGCGTAATCTATCGAGCGACATTGAAAAAAAAATCGGGTTACGTTTGTATACCTGCAATAAAATTACGATAACATTTTTTTGAGCTTTTTCGTTCATGACGTTGTATGTCAGTCAGACAATCGTCTCGAGTATTAATGTGATAATCCCGTCAAAATGCAGCTGGTCTAATTGCTGTAAAAACACGGTATATTTAGCACATTTCTACGTAATCGATTTTCTCAATATTTTTGTTGTATAATTGCGGTCACAATCATTTTTATCAATTGACTATAAAAAGTTTTGGTTAAGATTTAGAATCTACTTACATAGTGGTGGCTCAGTTCATAGAATTTACATTTAAAAATTGTATGCTGTGATTAATGTATTAATTCTCCCTACGAAAATGTAGGGTCGGATATCAACTTAATTGGAGAGAAAAAAATGATTACAGTAGATATTTCTCGTCATGGAATTCCGAAGTGACGTAGGAAATCTCAAAATATATTAGTGGAAATCCCTAAGATATTTTTTGAAAAATCAGATTTACATACTTTTAACTTATAGCAATTCAATGGTCCCGGAAAAAATACGATTATCGGCCTAGTTCTTACGTTATATTGAATTTAATTTGAACTTCTAGCATCGGGTTTACTACGTCTCTGCGTCATGTCGCTACGATGAAGTAACATCGCAACAGCGCATCGGTTGGCTGTAGTCTTAACATCACTTCACCCATTCAAATACCTTTACATATTTTAATGTTTTGTGTTTTCAGAAGTCGACATTGTTTTTCACAGTTTTGCCACATTGGTATCGAAAAGATTAAACCACGTGATCAAGTAGAAAAAGATACAGATAGAACCAATGTTGCCAAATAGCAACCGAGGAATACTACGCGAATCGTTGAAATAACTATATTTTGATTTTTCTAATTATAAGCAAACACTCAATGAATCGTTTACACGTGGAATAATTTATTTGTTGAAAATTAATTTTTCTACGAGTGTCAAAAATAGGAATAAGAAGAATAGAGTCCGGCATAGAGTCTCGAGAGCCCAGAATAGGATCCGGGATGGAGTCCAAGATGAATAGAAGGATCGGATTATCCCTGTTGTCCATCCTAGACTGCCCGGACTATTTTTGAAGGGAAACGTCTTTACCGATTCTTTAGGGTAACGCCGAAAAACGTAACGTCGAAATGAAACGACACCAAAAAGAGAGGCATATAGACCTAAGAAAGCAAGAGAATGAGATTGAACACGTTTTACCCTATTATCGGTCTTCTCTTTGTGCGGTGCTTCGTACCCCCGCTCTATCATCTATGGGTCTAGGCCTGACAGGCATAAAGCTTATATTTGTGGGTATGTGTGTATTAACTTGATCATATCAGTTTGACTTCTACCGTGTTTGAATGGCATGCATCCGTTAATTTCTGCATTAGTGTCTAGAGATCAGCTACTCAATTCAGATTATTTAATAATAATAGTGAACTAGAGGAGCATTGCGCACCAACCCCCCTAGAAGAGAACGTGACCTTCTTCCCCTTATGGTTCCCCTGACCCACTTTCTGACCACTCCTCTCGATTCTTCTACATATCTATACTATATTTCTTAAAGTTTGGATTTCCGTCCCTTAAACTCCTCCTAGACGGAGCGTGCTAGGAAGGTGATCTTGGACATTTTGGAAAGGTCTCCTGATTTCTAGGTCAACGCAACTATTTTCAGCTCTTCAAGTTGAGCCCTTAAGGAGTTACGGATATTTGAATTTTCTAAGAGTATTATTGAATTTTGACGTTTAATTTTTATTTAAAAAAAAAACAAAGTTATTCTTCGTAGTAGGTGTAGCTTGCGCGTTTTTAAAAAAGAAAAGGTTACTATGATACGGTGAACGGAAATGTCTGTTTTTGTTTGATTTGGTTTTATTTAAGGTAACGATACTAAAAATAAATCTGGGCGAAGCCGGGTACGATACTAGAAATATATAAAAATAAGAAGTTTTTATGCACAAGCAGCGTATATTCTATTTAATACTCAAAAGCCTAAATAAAAATATTTGTGCACTAAATACGTTTGTAATGCCGATATATCTCATAATATATTTCTGTATTATTATTTGTAGACCATTTATTTAGTCTCCTGATTTTTCACTTTATTGTTTCATTTTTTAAAAATCTTATTTAATCTTTTTAAATCTTTTTATCTTATTTCCAGGAATGGTAAAATTTAGTTTCAATATCATTTTTTAATTCTATACCAAACAATTTATGATGTATCTGCAATTATGAAGAGCTATTTGGCTCCATAGTAACATTTTTACAGAAGTTAGAGTAATCCAATTTAATTTTAATCAATAATCAAGAAGTTAGAGTTGTTCCAATCTCTCAGCAAGCCTATCTGGCAGATGGTCCTATACCTTTAGCATAGGATATCTGGCGGATAACTTTATCGAGAAGTTATAATAACTCTCCCTAAACGTCATAAAATCTAAATATCTGCATTCGTCACAAAAAACAAAAAGAGGTCACTACTTAACTTGTTTACCAAATATCAGCATGTTAGTTGTAACGATTCTTAAGTAATGAACATTTGAATTCTAAAAGCTCTGCAGCACGTATGTAATTACGGACGCAAGCAAATGCTTATGCATGATTTTATTGAACCAGCAGACGTTCGAGTTCTCTAGTTTCCTGAATCTTGGGCAGCACACTCCTCAACACCAGGGAAACACGCCATTGTGAATTGTGAGCGACGTTGCTTGGACACAAGAACGTGGTTTCTACCCTTCTTTGAATAAACTTGAGTTGCTCTCATCATGGAAACCACGCAGCATTAAATGGCGAAAATATGAGGAAAAGTAAGTAAATTGATATAGAAAACGACAGATTGGATAGCGGAAGCACGCAGGTGGACGAAAATGTTTTTCGTAAGGACGGGCGCGCTCGGTGTAATTCCCGCCATGTTTTTCATGTTAACACTGGAATCGCCTAACCATCTACACCCGACGTAAGTTTTTGTTCGGCTCGTTGTACTCTAGACGAATACGGATGTTCCTATCTCTTATCACCAGCCACCAGTTAACGTAAATAAATTATGTAAAAGAGCTAGTCCTGCAAATAATTGAAATAAATAAATAAATAAATAAATAAATAAGTTCGAGGACAATTCGGATCAGTGGTCAGAGCCGTCAATCGGTAATCGAAAAGTCCCGGATTTAAATCCCGCAGGAGTATCATTGAAAATAAAATTTAATTTCAGTTTATTATTTTTTCCCCCACATTTCCGGCAAAAATGGAATAATTATGAATAAAGGTAAAAAGGTAATTATTTTGCACTATACATTTATAGCCGCTATTAATGTTTTATATTATAATATCATTTTTATTATATGTTATAACAAATAATTATTTTATACTATAATAATGATTTTTTATATTTATAGATATTAATAGTTACAGTCGTTTATCTAGATGATGTTAAAACCTTGTACGCGCACCATTCAACGTCGAAAGCACAACAGTTCGAAGAACAATTTGATCGCAGCTTTGAATGGTTCATGTAACGATAATATAAAATGTTAAAAAGTTGAATGTAGATAGATAATTTGTTATATTTACATAATGTAAATTTTTGAAGGCATTATTTCATACCTGTGCTTCTCTCTTGACTTATTGAGTAATTTTACCGAATAATGTACGATCTTATGTCCTCCGGGTTAGCGTTCGACTTAACATTGACGTAAACCCCGCGAGACTGGGCATCGGACAAAAGTGCTTTCCACATAGGATATTTCTAAAAACGTAAAAGAATTGTCAGTGTTGTTAATCGTCTTAAAAAAAAAATGACGTTAGATCCTCAGCTCACCTGGAACGTTCGGAAGTTGCCACAGAGTATCAAGCTGTGCTTAGCCCTCGTCAAAGCCACACAGAGCCTCTGCCGATCTGATAAAAATCCGATACCGCTGCTTCTCACACAGGACATTATTACGACATCTCGTTCCTGACCTTGAAAACTGTCAACCGTGTTCACTTCGTACATGATTTTGTTCTTGTTTTTGAGCCGCGCGATACTGAAACGATTTAAGTTTTTTAATGAAACTGTATTTGCTCGTTCGACAAGGACCTCGTAAAAGTTCAATTGCTCACCGCTCTGTGATTGTCTTTTTCAGTAACATCTTCTGATCGTTGTACGGCGTAATGATACCGACTTTTACCGGTAAAATCGCATTATCGTAATCCGTACGGGCTATTATCGTGTAAATTAGTTGCGCCACAAAGTACGCTTCGTCCGAATTAGAAAATTTTATTCTATCCTGAGTAGAATCAAGATTGATAACTCGGTAAAAGTGGAAGGGTAGTTTGCGCATTATCGCGGCGTTAGTGAGAATTCCAGCGTAGAAGTATTTGTTGGGGAAATGCGCCACAGGATTAGTCATACGGTACTGCGTGTCCAGCTGGATTATCGGATTGTTTGCCTCACCTTCAAAGGTGCGCCATATTCGAGCAAAAAGAGACTGGTCCAGGCCAAATTGTTTCGCTTTCTGTTGAGAAAACAGAATATAGTTCATTTATCTTGTGAAAGTTTAAAAAGCTTTCAAGAACTTGAAGAGAAATGTTCCCACCTGTGACAAAACGGTTGCGGGCAACTGATTAGTATCCCCCACGAGAACCAGAGTACTAACACCCAGCATCAACGGAATAAGAGTCTCTGGTTCGGCGCTCTGGGTCGCCTCGTCGACGATACAAACGGATATCGTCTCGTCGCTCCCGCTGTGACAAGAAAAACAGTATTCCATGCAAGTGATGATTACGATTCTTTACGGTAAACATCTTTCTACACTAATTATTTTATTCTTACGCAAAGACAGATTCCATCTGATTCGTGTAGCAAGACGTAAGGGTACACGCGATTACGTCAGCTTTCTTTAACAGCGTATTTTCCGCTAATCGATGCATTTTTTCAAGTTCCTTTCGCTCCAATATATCACACTGGATAACAGAATAAAAAATACTTAATTGTTAAGTTCATTGATATATGTCGAATTTTAGTCGAAATTCGAACAAATTTCTACCTGATCGGCAACGACGTTGTCGCCAAAGCTCGGCGAAGAGTATCTGTTGTTTGTTTTATTGACATCCTTTGTCGCTAGTTCTTTCAGCGACACTAATTTTGCCAATGGATGCATCGTTTCGATACGTCCTATGCGAACCAGGTTGAAACGATTTTCCTTCTCTGAAACCAAGATCGTTCGAGTACCAGGTATAACCACTAAGGTTGAGTAAAGCAATCATAGTTACCAAACAACTTTTGTATGTCGAGCAATCTCAGGACGATCTCGTCGGTAGCTGCGTTCGACGGTGCGCACACCAATATCCTCAACTTTTTGTCTCCTTGATAACGACCATCGCCGTAAAGTATCTGCGTTACGAGATTGACGATAACTTTCGATTTTCCGGTACCTGGAGGTCCTTGAATCAAACATATTTTTGGTAGTGCCTGAATAACCGCACTCGTTATTCTGACCACAGCTTCCAATTGCTTCACGTTCAGGTGATCCTAGAGCGGTTTTTTTCGAGAAAAAAATATTTTAGAACTTACAAAATCGATCTACATGTAGAGAAATTGTTCGAATATTCTTCTTCGGTCCACAAAATGATGGCTGAGAACATCAGTTTTGAAATGTTTGGTCAGCGAACCTCTTTGCTGATGCCAATCTCGAAATTTAGTCAAATTACCTTTGTGACCAGAGGATAATCTTTCACATTGATTGCGGGCGGTAGCTGATAATCCTCGATCTTGGGATTAAGAATTATATTCATCAGTAGCGAAGCAGGCAGGTACTGAAGAGCCTGAACCATTCGCATGTATGACCGAAGATACGTAATCGTTGTCAATTTGTTAACTGTATTGAACTGTACGTCCTTGGGGTCAATCGCCTTCGTCATGACAGTGCAACTCAACAAAGTGTGAGGATCCTTTACAGAGCGTACTGCACACAGGATTTACACATAGAATTCGCTACAGATCATTATTTTTGGAAATATGCGGAGACTTCTCGATTACTTACGCAAATCGCGATTGAAATACGTCAAAGGTGTTATAACGGTTTTACGAAGCTCCGTAACATACGCAAATAGCTTCCAACTCACAAAACCGCATTCGTCCCTCGTGTTTGAAAAATACTCGAAGAACAGCAGATCACCGTACACAGGATGAGCCTGCAGTTGCATGTCTCGTTTTGAGACAATGATTTCAAGTGTTAAAGTGTTCACATGCACGTTTGTCAAATGAATCGAGTTGGGATTGATCAAATGTCTGACTATCGAGAACATGCTGCGAAGAAGATGCAAAGACTTAAATTATAATTTCATTCGACATGAATTCAAAAGTATATTGTAGTTAAACCTTTTCTGACCAACATTAAAATATTTTACATCTTTTCGTATTGATTTCGGAAATATAATTTGTTAGTTTCTATGTAAATATTACTTTGTCACGTCTTCAGAGAATATATTGACGAAAATATCAAATTATTACATTGGCAGTTTATATATATAAGGTCGCTTTATCTTTTATAATCGAAAGCCGTTGAACGTTGAAAAAGCTTAAGGGTGGTCAGACAGGTGAATCTACGGTATTTTTAAATGTCCGGCTTTCGTTAAACCTACTTCAGATTAACTTTTTCTAAATTGAAATCTCTCGATATGACGTTCCACATCTCCAGAATCAAGAGAGGCTCGGCGATATTGTAATATTCTTCGTACGTTCGATACTTGAAGCGCATCGCCGTAAGTTTGCTCTCATCTACAACGGGCGGGACTGTTTTTAACTCATTTTGTTCCTGCGAAAAATTCATTCGTATTGATTATCGAGATACGATATATAATTAATTTTATATTATCTACCGGAGCTCCTTTTCCGTGGTTCGAGACCATACGAGACCATGGATCCTTCTCACCTCCAACCATCGAGGATTCCACTCGAAGATCTGCATCAAGAATTTCTCCAATATAGGATAAACTTTTTTGTTTGTTGCATCGGATTGCTTCCTCACCAGCAGTGGAGCGAATTCCTTAGGATCGCATTTATTCAGATTCTTTTTAGGTTCTAATTCCAACAATTTTACCTTCGATGTACGATTGGCGAAGAGTATAGGTTTAGTTATCTTTGAAAGTTCGGATGCTTTGCTTGCTTTCCTCCTGGCAGGCCGCTCCAAAGGTTCACTGAATAGAAAATATCCACGCGGCTCCTCCGTCACCTTCGCGCTTTGTGCAGCAATGCGTTTCGGTGTTAATTCTTCGGTTCCCACATTTTTCTTCTGCTCGGCGAGTTCTCGGAGCTTTTTTTTTCGATTGAGTCTTATCTCCTTTATTTCCTGCCGTGTGAACATCTTAGATGGCTCTTTCGATAAGGGCAGAATATCAGCCCATGGATTCTCAATGCGACGTCTCTTCTGGTCCCTCAGATGGATTTTCTGTTCTATCTTAGATTTTCGAACTAAATCTCTTTTAGATAATTGAGAAGTCGACTGGTTCGGTATCTGTGTCGACGGAAACTCGCGGGAGTTAATCTGAGGAAACTGTGTAGGGTTCTGAGATGAAGTGGTCGTTTCTTGTCCATAGGGCGACTCATTGACGTTTATGATATTGTTAGAAACAGCCCTTTGATCGCCATTAATGAGATACGGTGGTTTGACGATCTCAACACGTGTATTCACGTGGTTCAGCTTCGTTAGCAACACCACAGGACCGCTTTTAGGCATCAAACGAGGATTCTTTGAATTATGTAAATCTTTTGAAATCGGTTTGTTCATTTCTGGCATTTCATTGGTGTTAGCTGAAATTCCTATATTTTCATGCTGGTAATGTTGTCGTTTTACGACGTCGTCTTTGTGGCTCTTAGCTCTGTGGTCGGAGTTCTCCGCGCGTTTAACCGCACTGGCTGTAACTCTGTTCGATGCTTTTTGGTTCACATGACCAGATCGTTTCGCGTCGTGAGCTCGCTTCATATCGGGAGCTTGATTCTCTCCGCGATCCAGACTCGCGTCACTTAAAGTCTTCTTGGTGTGAGATCGTCGTTCGTCCTTCGAGGTCGTCCTTCGTCCAGCTTGTTTTTCGTCGGCAGATGGCTTTTCTTCCGACGATATCCTTTCTTCTGCCGATCGCTTTTTTTCAACAGATCGTTTCTTGTCACGAGATTTCTTCTCACCGTTACTTCGGTTCTCCTCAGTCGATATATTTTCTTTAGTAGATAGCTTTTCTTCAGCATACTGTTTCTCATCACTAGATATTTTCTTACCGTGAGACTGGTTTTCTTCACGAACTCGTTTTTCATCGCGAGATTTTTTCTTATCGTTATGTCGTTTATCCTCATGAACTCTTTTTCCACCATGAGCTCGAGTCTCTTTATAGTATTGATTTGTATCATCCATTCTGTTGTCATTACAAGACCGATTCTCGTCATGAACGCGCTCCCCATAAGAACCCCATCGTTTATCGTCATGCGATCTTTTCTCATCGTCATGTCGTTTTCCCGCGCGAACTCTTTTTTCATCGTGAGCTCCAGTCTCTTCATGGTGTTCATTTTTATCAACTCTTTTGTCTTTAGAAGACCGCTCCTCGTCATGAACATGCTCCCCATAAGAGTCCCATCGTTTATCATCACCAGATATTTTCTCACCGTGAGATTGGTTTTCTTCACGAGCTCTTTTTTCATTGCGCGATCGTTTCTCATCGTTATGGCATTTTTCCTCACGAACGCTTTTTCCATCATGAGCTTGAGTTTCTTCTCGGTGTCGATTTTTATCATCAGCTCTGCTATCTTTGGAAGATTGATTCTCGTCATGAGCGCGCTTCCCATATGAGTTCCATCGTTTATCGCCACCAGATCTTTTCTCATCATGAGATCGGTTTTCTTCATAAACTCTTTTTTCATCACGCGATTTTTTCTCATTATCATGTCGTTGTTCCTCACGAACGCTTTTGCCATCATGAGCTCGAATTTTTTCATGGCGCCGTTTTTTATCATCAGCTCTTTTGTCTTTGGAAGACCGATTCTCGCCATGAACACGCTCCCCATTAGAGTCCCACCGTTTATCACCATGAGATCTTTTCTTATCGTAATACAGTTTTTTATTACGATTTTCATTCTTATCGCGAGATCTTTTTTCTTCATTAGACTCATCGTCACAGTGAGATTCGTTTTCGACGCGAACTTGTTTTTTATCGCGCGATTTTTGCTCATGACGTACTAACGTCTGGTTATACGGTCGTTTTCGATTAGGAGATATTTTTTCTTCGCAAACTCCTTTACCCTTAGGAGCACTTTTCTCCTCCTTGATTTTATAGTTAACCGATTCCTTTGTTCTAAAAAATCTTCTTGACGTCAAAGTACCCCCGTTATTTCCAGTCTGATCAACTTCTTCGCGAACAACGGTTTCACGGATGGCGACTTGGGTTACTAAGACGCTCCTACTTTGCTCCTCTGTATCTTCACATGTAAGCTTATCAAAAAAGTTTTCCTCGTTGTTATTGCAATCGCTGGAGAAGCATCGTTCGTTGGACTCTTGCGTAGTTTTTTCATTGCGATAAAGTAGTGAGTCACATTCTCTATATTGCCCTTCGACTTGGCTCGTATCTTCTGAATTTCCATTGAAACATTGGCGGTTTTCCATGAGTAATTGACTTCGCGGCAGGCGCTGGCAACATGAATTATCTTCTTCGTCACTGTCCGCTAGTACGATGACATCTGGATGATCTTCGAAAATTTCTTCCAGGTGATCCTTAATCTCTTCACCCGACAACTCAATATTTTTACAACATTTGGTAACCGAATTGTCTTTAAAGAGCTGCGACTCCGTCAACCCACCGTCCTCGTCGGCTCTCATGTTGACAACTCCGAATTCGGAACATTTTTTCTTCTGCTTAATACATTTGATCGACTCTGGCATGGTAATGTTTGAGAAATCACTTACAACCGTGCAAATCGACTCTTTCTCGTCGATCGTATGCAATCCGGATTCGCTGAGCTCCTGCTTAACAATAGTACTATGAATACCTTGAGACTCTGGTTCACTTATGGCAGGTACATCGAATATCGAGATATTGTTGCCGTCCACGATTCGATCAAGCGAATTGCTTCCATTTTCGTTTATCGGTATCGTCATGAAATCTATACTTTTTTCAAGATAGTCCAATTCTTCGTTGTTCGTGTCTTCTCGCATCTCTAACGAACTCGAATTTCTCGAAAAATCAATTTCCTCGGTTAAAGGAGAGCCCACGATAGGGCAGCACCTAGGAACAATGAGAGAAGGGCTCAGGGTATCAAGACAGAGAAGCTTCACGTCACTAACTATTTTACAGTGCTCTCTTGTCGTTTCTACATCTGTAACCAACTCGGTAACTTTGACGGCCGTACATTGGACGTCCTGGGCTTTTTTATTTTTCAACGGATCCTGTGACCGAATTTGATCTCTTCCCTTAAATTTTTTTCTCTCCCGACGGGAAGAGCCGGAAAAATTGTCGACGCCGGCGCTTATTTTATTAACATCGTCGATCCGCAACGATATATCTTTACCAGTCGAGATGCTGCCATCCGCCCAATGTTGAATTTTAATAGTAGCAGACGTTATATTTTTCTTTTTGGTATTTTTACTACGAGTAGATTGGTGGGATGTTGATACTGTGATTACATAGCTCTCGCCCTCAGAACTGCTACCTGAACTACTGTCATTTAATGCTGTATCGTCGCTACTGCTCTCATCTGCAATGTAAATTGCATATCCGTGTCAACGCACATAAAAAGCTGATAAAAAAAAAGTGAAATCATCGAAAATAGTTTGATACACTTATAGTAGTGCAGATAATAATAGTAACTGAAATAAAAGCCGGGTTGCAAAGTAGAACCTTGCACCATGATTCCTCATTATTTTCCAGACATCTACAAAGAAGTATGTTGATCAATTTTGGCTTCCTCATAGAGGAAGCTTTATTAAACCTCATTGCTTCAATATACTTTAACGAAAATTGTAGCTAATACGACAAATTATTACGTATTTAGTAAACCCGTTGAGACGCGAATGATCACACTTGTTTTTCGAAAATTCAAAATTCTATAACTTAAATTTAATAACATACGTCTTTAAACATAACTTTATTTGTAAATAATTATTTTGTCAGATATCTCAAGATTATTTAGCCAGATATCAGCTCGAGCGTTTAGACATTTTTCGGAAAATTCTAAATGCTATATGTTTTGAACCGCTGTGTATCTTAGAAAAATCACACTAAATAGATTGTGCCGCTTTACTTGTTTGTAAAATTGGAATGCGTAACTCGAGCCATTCTCGAGTTATAGATGTCCGAATTTTGCAGTGGCATCACATACACACACACACACGCGCGCGCACGCGCAGACACAAAACACACCATTAACTGTATACAGCGGACATTTTTTCCAGATGTCTTTTTTGGACGTTCTGGCACATTATGAATACCGTTTCATGAGAATACCGAAAAAAAATGTCCCGCATCACAAGATGTCCCTCTATAAGGATGCAAAATACATCATATTTTGCCAATTCTTTCTATTAGATTGCTCATTTAAAAATAAACATTTATTTCTTTAGAATTTCTATTATTTGAAATAAATGATTTTTATAAATATTTCTTATAAATATCTTCAATTGTGCCCAGACTGCACTAAATTCTTTTCATTGTCTTCATTGAGATTATTTTGTCAACTATTATGAATTACCTGCAATATCGATAATATCAGGAGTGAAAACTTCTCTATGAAGTTTGCTAATCTTTGTAGGATCTTCAATTTCAAAGACCTCTCTTCTCTTCTTACTGTTCATATTGATGTCAGTCCTATTAATCACAACAGATTTTAGCCCTGTATGCACACTCAATGTATCTTCAGTCCAGTCTTTTTCCTTCGAGAACAATGAATTTAACACAAGTTATGTAAATTTCTAATTTCTTACAATTTCCACTTTAATCTAAAGCTTTTATATAACAGATAGAGAGGTAGTTTTACCTCAGTTACAGTTGATCCGATAAGAGTTTGTTCTTCTGTTTTTAGCATGTGTATCAAGTCTTCACAGCCAAGCCCAATGACGTTATTGTTACTTGGTTTGGCCATTGCATACGATTGTCGATGGACTCAATATTTTCCTGTTACACGCTTCACTGAAAAAGAAACTTGCAGCTTTACTTTAATTTTCATAGCTTCTCTGATTTATCTGAAAGAATCAAGCATCAAAGTCTCGTAACAAAATCTATAAAACTTTCAAAAGGAGACCTCTATGAATGTTCTTATCGCTATTATTTATCCCTGATATATCAATGTGATGCAGATTTCTTCACTACCTCTAAAAAGTGATAAAAAAATATATTAAAATGATGATTCGGTGGCAATGACGACTATAGGTGATGAAAAACTTGTAGGAACACTTGAAGTATAGTTCTAGGTTTAAGGTTTTGATCGTACAGACTCCACAAATCTTCTGTACACGTGTACAATCTTGTGGTAGGAAATTATTAAAGGGTTTTTCCTATGTGATAGTTTTTCAATGAGAATTTTCTTTTTTTTTTCTATAACTACGATTGAATTAATAATTTCAAGTTTTTTTATTGATAAAAATAACATAAAATTTCAATGAAAAAAGAGTATATCGAAAAAAAAATTCTTTATATTCTTTCCTAAGAGTACTGAAAAAACGTGGGGCCTGTGCGATTACAATTATAGGCCTAAAACTATTTTAAGAATAGTTTGAAGCTGTTGCATACCTATGGTTACCATTAATAAATGTTTTAATATTTTTTAAAACACATTTTAGAGGTAGTAAAGAAATCACTGAAGCACAGATTTATTGATAATAAGCACTAGTGACATAGATAAGTCATAGAGACCTCAGCTTAAGGTGATGAGTTATACTGATGAAGCTGCCTCGAGAGTGATCGCTATTGGATATCGCAATGTATCGAGAGAGAACATCAAAACATGTAGCACATTGTGTTAAAAGAAGGTGAAGAGCTTTACTAATAAGCCAAAATAATATCGTAAATCACTTAATTTCGTTTACTTATCGAGCGTCATTTACGCTCGAACAATATTTACAAACAAGTGTTATTTAAGATGGAGGTCATACGAGACAAAACTGAAGTACAGATTTAAGGGGAGGTGAAACTTATTCAGTGGGTAACAAAACTTGTAAACAATAGGATTTCACTCTACTGGTGTGTGAGAGAGACACCTAAATGAATTTCTGCTTGCGCCTCTCTCGGAATTCAGATGAGGCGAAACTATACTCGTTCTGTCTCTTTCGCACTAATAGATATTACGACTCTCCTTAATAAAACTGAACTATCGGTCATGTCTCAAGGATTTATTTTTTGATATTATCAACAATAGCTCTTGTGCACAGTTTAGGTACTTTTCCGTTTCTAAATCACAATAGAAATACGTTTAACGTGTGTGTTTTAAGCTGGTTTTTCGGTGACAAACAGCGTTCATCATCATTTTAAAAAAGTGATTTTTCTATTACAGGTAACTGTGGATAATTAATCTGTAATTTTTTTTAAATTTTAATCATTCTGCTCTTGTCACCGTAGAGAGTCTCGTTCTTGCAATCTACTGGCCGAATTTCATTGAATTCTCTTCAGTGTAGGACGAGAATGTATGTTCCAAATATTAGATGCAGTGGTGTGAGTCTTTCGCCTCTTTCACTCCACCGTACTAGCCTGTCTCTTTCGCACTCATGGATGGAGTATAGAGGTTTCGCCTCGCCTTAAGGTAATGTAATACTGCTCGGTCAGTACCAGAAACTGTAATCTGAATTTCTTTCTCACAGTTGATCAGTCGGATAAAACCCGAGAACGTTATTGTTCTCCGTCTAACAATTCTGCAGGGTGACGTTCTCGTATTTTATCCGACAGATTAACTATAATCATGGCGAATAAATTCGGGATTGCAAGATTATTTATATCTCTCTTGCATCACCTACAAATGATCCATATCACCTAAAGGTGATATGTTATACTGATTCAAGCACCATGAGTGTACATGAGATAGTGTCATTAGTGGTCGCATTAGAGCGAGCGAGACTGACAGAAATTTGTATCATATATCACGGTAACGTTCGCAAAGAAAGGAAAAAATGAAAGCGTACTAAGTGACCAAATAACTTTTATAGAATATGGTTTACGCGACGACCCTATGTTTACGGTAGAATAACATACCTAAGATAGTTTACCGACGGCGGGCGGGGAACTGATCGCAAGGTGCGCGGTAGATCGCATAGCGGTGGGGCACCGCAACACAAATGTCACTGATAAAATCAACCCTTCTAGTGATCGTCTATAACAGGGGTCTCCAAACTTTCCAGCCTTAGGGCCATACTGATTACTCCAGTAAGTTCCGAGGGCCAAAACCATATTATCATTGTTGCCGGTGGTAAAAAGTGAAATAGTCCAAAATCTGTCCGCGGGCCGAATGTGGCCCTCGGGCCGTAGTTTGGAGACCCCTGGTCTATAATGTAAGAGCGCTACGGGGCCGAACGCCGCCTATGCCCTACGCATCGCCCCGAAAATTAGCAAACTCTCACGGAGGTACCACGTTCTCCATGGTGCTATATCGAGCACTCGAAATCCAGTATTATTAAATCCCGTGCAATTTTGGCCATCTGCCACCAAAATAAACTAAGTTTAATGTACTTCCGTAAAAAGTTACAGGAGGAGATCATCAGGACTGTTAGGCGTTTGTACATGGGCCGCTTTGTATCATATGTATTCTATGTTGCGGACTTGATTAAGATTGCTGGTAATACCTTGCCTCAAATACATAGCAAATTTCGATGTCTACTATCACGCCTTCCTTAAGGACGTTGTATACTAACAATCTTTCTCAAAAGTATATCCCTACATTGCTATTCAAAGTCAACTAAGTTCATATCATAGTGAATCAACATTTGAATTATTATTGTGGAGGGTTATTTTAACATTCATTGAACATGCAAAAATAAATTTGTTACTGTCTAACAATTTGTATAAGCATTTTATTTCCTTTCAAGATAGTGCATAACTTTTGTTTCATACGTACGGGCGTCGTTTACACACACATACATTCCATCTACACCGATAGACACATGCTAACACGTTAGATAATGTGGCAACGCCGCATCATATATCGAAGCATCCTAACTGCTTAGTTTATATGGTCATCGTGAACTGTGAGTGACAATGCCTCCAAATCGGTCGGTTTATAAAAAAAAAAGAAATTCATGAGAGGCAACTGAAAGCCAAAGCTGATAAGATCCGTCTTCTATAAGTGGTGTTGATATTGGGAAATATTATTAATATTATTATAATATATATACTATTAGTTGTATTGGGCCGAGTATATACCGAATTCCAAAAGGTCCGCGCTGTACCTCCACCGATCAAGCTTTCTTATGTTGCCAAGTCGTCATCACTGCTCCCACCATGCATGAAACATCATCAAATACTTTATCTTAATCACATTAATATTTACATGTCGTGACGGTTAATAAATTCCATCTTTTTACCATATGTTTGAAGAATTCAAAAGTCTGTGGGCAGTGGCGTAGCTAGGTAACCAAGGGCCCTGGGGCAAATTAAAAAATGGGGCCCCACTGCTATGTAAACTAATTAGGTTTTATCAAATAAAAATATGAAATATACAAATACTTTAAAAATGCTAAGCTACTTAAGCTCTTTTTTGTGCACTGCAGGGCAGGTAATAAAAATATTAAATAGTAACAACATGAATTACAATTAATACTTGGTGTAGGTTTGGCTAATAAAACGAAATAGAGAAGATTCAAGGGTTTATTATATAAAGGTCGGGCCTACCAACTGACTAAATAACAATTATATTTACAATTTTTTCCTAGCTTTAGTTTTCGCAAAAGTATCAATGACTTCGTTTAAATCCAGGCTTGATGCGGTTTTGTTTTCAATTGCTATTAGCGATAAATGTCGGAGTCGAGTTTGGCCCATATTATTTCTTAAATAATTTTTTATTATTTTTAATTTGCTAAATGATCTTTCAGCTGCTGCAGAAGTGACAGGAATTGTAAAGAATAATAACATTGCTGTAAATACTTCCGTTAGGTCGCATTCTAGCACTCCATATTTGCTTATTATTTCCTTACATAATTGGTGAACAGTCCATGCTTGAGTTAGTTGAGGTAAAACTAGGTGGTAAATATTAATAAATTGAAGTGAAAAACTAGGGCCTATTATATCTGAATATTTTCTTTGGAATTCGTCACACTTTTGTAATAAAGTTGCTTCATCAACATGTAATAAAAATGTTGGTGTTAGAAAATCGAATATATGACAAACTGCACTCATACCAATAAAACGTGTATCTAGTTGAGATATTACTGTGTCTAGTACATTATTGAAAATCTCAATTTTAAATATTCTTTCTCGGTTTGGAAATCGGTGATCAGCAGCTAATTCATCAAAATGTTTTTTAACTTTTCTTTGCCTTTTTTCTTGAAAATGGGTATCAATACCATATTTTCTTGCAGTTTCACTGGCTTTGCACTTGAATGATTCGAAATCATTTCTATAAATTTGCAACTTTGCTTTGGTCTCTGCTAAAACTTTACTCGCCTCGCCCAAATTGATGTCGCATTTTTGTAAAGTTTTGGATGCATAATTGATGTCGTTCAATACACTGTGCATGAATTCGCAAAGCAACACGAACTCGAAATTTAGCATTTTTGTTTTAATACTCTCTGCTTCACTACGCTCATCTTTATTAGGACTCTTTAGAACTATTTCTGATAATGCTTTGATAATATCAAAATAACGAAGTTTTATTGCAGATATCGTATTGATCCTACTGGACCATCTAGTCGGATTTAGTTTTTTTAGAGTGGTGTCCGATTCGCCAGTGAATTTTGACAGTAGATCCCAACGTTTGATGCTGTTTCCGAAAAAGTTATACAAATCTTGCAACGTTGCGAAAAAAATCTGTATTTCCACACAACTGCTAACGGCATCGTTTATCACCAAACTTAAATTATGAGTGGCACAATGTACGTACTCTGCGTTAGGCTGGATATCCTTAATATGTTTCTGTACACCATTATACACACCACTCATCACACTGGCTCCATCATAGCCTTGCCCCACACATTTTTTTAAATCAATATTTTTGTCGATAAATAATGTTGTCACTTGGTTGACTAAATCTACTGCGCCATGTTTGATGGCTGCATAAAAGCCTAGAAACACTTCTTTTACTTCTATATCAATTGGCTGTCCATTTTCCGATCTGGTTATTACTGCATACCTCACAACAATGCTTAGCTGATCTACCTTCGATATGTCCTGTGTCGTATCCATTATGATGGCAAAAAACGGTGACGCTCTAATTTGTTGTAGTAGATGGGTTTCGAGTTTGGTCCCCAAGCTCTCAATCATTTCATTTTGAATTGTTGCACTCAGATATCTTGTAGATCCTAAAAACATAAAAAAACACAATTTCAAAAAAGTCCTGATATTAAACAGTTAATAATTATAAACAAAATAAAACGATAAAAAAACTTAGAAATAATTATTATTACCTTTGGGCATATCCAAAACTTGCCGCAAAATGTGATCATATCGGGCGACAAGCTCTACAAAGGACAGAAAATTTCCGTGGTATCCTTCCTGACTTAAGTCTTCTTGATGTCCTCTCAAAGCCAAAGAACTCTTTGCTAGGGTAAGTATGATATCGAATAACCTTTGAAGAACCATTTTCCAAAATGATGCTTCTTTGCGAATTTCATTTTCAAGTTCCTTGTCGATAGTATTAGTATCGTTTTTTTTTCAAAATTCATACACAGCACATGCTTCCGAATGGCCACTCGAACAACTGTGTTGTTTAATTCTTTCTGATAAATGCTTCCAATCTCGAATTCCCGTACACCAAACATTATTCCTTTGTGAAGCAAATAACCAGCAGGGTTGACAATAGGCAGCGTCTAGTATTTTGGAATAACACAACCAAAAACGATTAACTGGCCCATATTTAGAACACGAAACGTAGTACGATTTTGAAAAACACCTATTGTTCCGGTTGATGTCTGTTGGAAAAGGTCCTGAAGGCTGTAAAGGCCCCATATCAAGAATTTGACGTTTTTCGTTATCACTTAATATTTTGTTCGTGAAGTTTCCCAAGTCATAAGAAGATTTGTCGTACACATTTTCGAAAAATGTAGAGGTCTGTGGTTCCTCCAAACCCTCCGCTCTTATGTGTGTCATGCAAACATCATCCACGTTCACATGATCGGCGGCGGAGGTATCTCCAACTGCAATAATTGTCGAATCTTCTTCAGTAGGCTTCTCAACCAACACTGCAGTTACCACATTATTTGAGTCACTATCAATAGAAATATTTTGGCCAGATGTACTTGCAGAAGGCTGACTAAAAAACTTGTCAATTTTGGGCAATTTTTGTTTACTATCTTCTCTTTCTTGGCGTTGTTTGCGTTTAAATGCACCACTGGGTTTCTTCTTTTCATCCATAATTTTAGTTTTCTAATTTATTTAAACAATACAATATTAGATTGTGCTCGAGTAGGTAGGTACTCACTGTTCACTGACGACGTTAAAAGTAAAATAAAAGGAAAGAGAAACACAATGATACGCTACAAGTGTCGTTGGGGAATCCCCGGAAAAAAAATTATCACCGTTAGTGTTACCACATTTAACGGTGGAGACCATGAACGATCTCCTGCCCGCGGACCTGAATTAACCCTTTTAGTGCCGGGCGAAATAGAGGTGCCTATGCGAGAAAAACCGGCCGAATTTCACAGTTTTACAAGGGTTCGGGAAAATGCTTATAAAAACCAAACGAGAAACGATATTTACATGATTCAAAAAGCTGCGTATTATAGATGAAATACAGAACTAAACAATGACACTAGTTTTTTTGTACTCATTTGAGAAAACAACGGTAATAACACAAAACACGCTTTCAAACTGTAACTATGACGAAATATACTGTTCACATCAACGATCGTGGAGAAACTAACTGATCCTACGTTTCGCTGCGGCAATGCGATGTTATTTTGTGTATATAAAACACTGTCGACAAGTACCGATAAGGGTCCAACGCCACAGCGATTTACGCCGCAGATCGAATATCGCCTGAGTGGCGACCATCGGTGTTTATGTTTATATGACTTTCGGTACCTCCAAGCGATAGGAAAAGGTCGTCGTCCACAAAGAGTTAAAACGAAAAACTATTTTTTTTTAATTCTCTCATAATGAAATTAGATCATTTATAACGTATTACAAATTTATTTTGAGATAGAGTTCTCCCGCAATGCGAATAGTAAAGCGCTACGAGGCGCGGACCGATATATCGGCTCTGGCACTTCTCGCCAGTGTAGCAGGAACCGATATATCGGCTCCCGGCACTCAAAGGGTTAATGTACCTACTGCAGGTGACTTGCATTTTTTCACGATATTTCGCGTTATACAATGAGTTGTAGCCGAAATCTATAGATTTGACACGATTTATTGACTTAACAGACATCAATATGAGTGGTAAAATCAAATAAAATTGAACCACTATATTGACCAGTACAAAAAAGTTTATTGACATTAGCTTACTTACTCCTGATACAGCATTAATTTTTTAACCGTTCTCGAAAAAAAAATCTTAACTCGAATTCACAATAAAACGCACATCGATGAATAATAAAACGCACATATCACTATCCGTCAAATTGACAACACTGCCAACCTACAGAAAGAATTTAGGGGAATTCCCTAGGCATAACTTTTGAATTTCTCTCAACTGAGTTGTCATGATTAAAGTGGGGTTGCAACCTGTCATATTTATTTTGAAAATGGGAGAAATTTCCAAAAGTTCAGTTCGATCGAGATTTCTGGTAAGGATTCGAGGGCCCCCTGAGCTTGAGGGCCCCGGGGCACTGCCCCGCCTAGCCCCTCGGTAGCTACGCCACTGTCTGTGGGATATACTAGTATTATTTATTTTAGTACACAACGTCCTTAATGCCTACAAAGGATTAAAATGCACTACCTTATATATAAAATATTTTAATATTTATAAACTATCATTATATACTTTCCTGTCAAGCTGGACCTCGAGAACAGTCTGACGAAACACCTGGACGACGAGGAACTCCGTCTGTCTGTCTCCGTCGGTCTGTCCGGCCAAGCTAACAAAGTCAGCACCGAAATGACCTGGTCAGTAAAGTCGCAGGTAATGCCGGTCGTCTAGTTTAAACCCTACGCGAAACCGGCGATGTTATCATCACCGGTGCAAAGCTCTCGAGCTAGCTGAAAATGATTATTTATTTATTTATTTATTTATTTAGGGCCCCCACCGGTCACGCCCAATTAATGTTTTATAAGCTACGATCTCGTCAGAACGCTATACAGGGTGGCCGATTTATCTGAAGACATTGAAATATTTCAAAAACTACGCATCGGATCAAAAAAAGTTCTGAATAAAATTGGTTCGCCTGGAAGGGGGTCATGCAATGATACCAAAGTCGACTCCTCACCCCTACCCTCTGGGGTGGGGGTGGGGGCAACTTTGAATTCGTAAATGGGAACCCCTATTTTTTATTGCAGATTCGGATTCCCCATAAAAAAATAAGTAACTTCTATCTGAAACATTTTTTTTCGATTCATGATATATGGCGGTGTAATCGCAAGAAACTTGATTTTTGCGAATATCTCGAGAAATTACACATCGGATCGAAAAAAGACATGTTTCATTTTTCAAAAAGGGGGAGGGTGGATCGAGTTTCGTATCGCTGAATAGCTTTTTGAAAAATGAAACATGTCTTTTTTTCTTTTTTCGATCCGATGTGTAATTTCTCGAGATATTCGCAAAAATCAGGTCCCTTGCAATTACAGCGCCATCTATCACCAATCGCAAAAAATGTTTCAGATAAAAGTTACTTATTTTTTTATGGGGAATCCGAATCTGCAATAAAAAATAGGGGTTCCCATTTACGATTTCAAAGTTGCTCCCACCCCCATCCGAGGGGGTAGGGGTGAGGGGCCGACTTTAGTATCATTGGATGACCCCCTTCTAGGCAAACAAATTTTATTCAGAACTTTTTTTGATCCGATGCGTAGTTTTCGAAATATTTCAATGTCTTCAGATAAATCGGTCACCCTGTATATGGTTTTTCGCTATCAGCGTCCTCCTACGGCGTACGGAACATTCGTTCATTCCTGTCGGTCAAAAGTAATTCGAGAGTTTGAGACTTCGAGACTTTGATAGTCACCCTCTTTGCCATGATTCATCTTGCGGATAAAACAGGTGAACGGTGAACTGCGTCTTATAATTCTATAATCCACCGTTCTCCACTTTTATTCGAAACATCGATCGTGGTGAAGAAATTCGCAATGGGATCATTCTGCTATCTCTCCTAGCACATCATCTTAATTTACGAATGAAATAGTCGAACTCTAGAAATGGTCGAAGTATAAAAAATTCATTTGTTTCCGGTTATTTCTCCGAAGTTTCATACATATAATTCATTGATCGCCCTGATGAAATTTTGTTCTAACAGGGGTAATGTTATTCTTGAGTTCTCGGGAATAGGGTTTTCTCAGCATTTCTGCAACATGGCCCATTTGTATAGCACAATCGAGATGTAAATTCGGGGGTAGCAGGGTACATTCTCTCTCGAAAATCGAGGCAAGGCCTTCCAGTAGTTCGATGAAACCCATGGACAAGGCAGCGCGACGCAATCGATTCAATTCCTGTATCAAAATTACAACATACAAAGCTCACTTCATTCAATAAATAATTTGACACATTATTTTCTATAAATATTGCACCTTGTAGAAATTTTGTGTTTTTTCCGGAAGCTTTCTCGCATGTCTCAGAATCTTCTGTATATCGGATTGCAAGCCAACTTGTCTAATCCACGAAGGAGCATTTTGCGAATAACTCCTCTTCTCCGCGGGTTTGACCGGGAAGCTAAACTCTCCATTTTTATTGCTGGCAGCGTCTATCGTTCCCATATGACTGAAATTACCGAGCCAGGGTACGATGTCCAAGCCTGGTTCTAGAATGGTCAGCATCAAGTTTGATTTCTTCTTCGTGTCTGCCCAGGAATATATGAAACCGTACCAATCGGTATTGAGCAAGCACAAAGCAGCCATATTCTCAACTTTAAGAGCACCGTGCAGCAAAACGCAGAACGAAGCTGATTTTCCTTCGTCTCCGTTATCCTCGTTGTCGGACTCTTCCTCCAAGGACACACCCTGCATACTTTGTGACTTTTCAGTCGCCAGAGGCAATATCAGATGCCTCGATATCGCGCAGGGACTGCCGACATCGACCACCGATATAAATCCGCAGATTTCGATGGTCTTTGCGATTGTCAGATTCGGCAGAAGCTCGAAATCCGACTTTTTCGTGTAAGGCTGAAAAAAGACACGGATTATTAACGAGACAAATGACTTTACAGTAACAAAATTAATTTTTTAATGAATCACCATAGGCGGGGGTGAAAGAAGTACTCTCGAACCCAAGTTGCCGCTCTTTAAGTAGCCCTGGAAGGGCACATAGTTTGTCTCCGCTAATTTTTGAAAGCAATTTGTTATTGAGTTTTTCGATAAATGACCTTCTGGGAGTAAAACGTTGCTGTCACCTCCCGCAAGCTCCGCGAGCCGATGGTACAGAGGGAGACCAAACGCCAATCCATGATCTTAAATCGATACCATATACGATTATTATATCATAGCATTATTATCATCTAAAAATACCAATACAAAAAAAATTAAACTTGCACAAAGGAACTTACCTTGCGGATTTGCAACACAGAATATAGTCAACTTCCCTGGATATGGGAAAGGCAGAGGAAATGGATTGGCTTCTCTTCCCACATGCAAGGAATTCAATGAGTCAGCCAGAGACATAGGGCCTATTCCAGGATTACCATCTGTTATTAGAATTACTTGGCAGGCTGTGGTGTTACCCCACTCTGCCATAATAACATTGTTCACGCCATGAAGAGCCGTCTCAATGCAGGTTTTGTCGCATTCTTCAATGTTTGACAACTTAGCCCGAATACTGTCATAGTCTCTGGTGAATGGACAAACGACTTCATAAAGAGATGAAAAAACTACCTGTACCAAAGATTAATGCAATTAATTTTCAAATAAACAATAAACAATAAAAAATAATTATTAAATTATACAGTTAATCAAATAATCATTCATAAAATTCATTTTATATTCATGGAAAAATTATACATATGTACTTACCAACGATACGAATTCTAACTTTGAATTGATCTGCAGATAATTAAGCAGCAGATTTATTCCATGCACGGCGAGGTTATGTCGTGTCAATTGTTCACCCTGCAGACAATCACCCGCTCCATATCCTGGCACAGGACGTCTCATGGACAGTGAGACATCCAATGCAATGACGGTCGGCATGTTTATAATTTCATGCCCTCCAATTTTTTACAATCACCAGATTACACTCAACTAATTATTATCTTTCACCTTCTTTCTCACTTGTAAGTCGCTCAAAGGTTATGTACATAATAGCGAGCCCGTCGTTGTTTACGTCGAACCGAAAAGCTCTAGGGCACTAAATCTCATCTTAAAGCGTTGAAAAATAAATTTAAGTATTCTTCTATATTTATTCGACGATTTTTTTCATCATTAAATATTGTATTTCGTGATATTTTTGAGTCTTTTGACGGACGAAACGGAGTCGTAGCACCGACGTATTTGAGGTTATGTCGCAAATCATACAAATATTGAAAACAAGGTGTTGAATTTAAAAAGATGACTCACAATTCAGCTACAATATGAATTTATTGAGACGATCTAAACTCCTGATAAAACCCTTACGATCTTTTGACAAATATTTGTTATTGACTTATTCAACTGTGCTAGAAGACATCAAGAATCGTCAAAGAGAAGATAGGCTACAAACAAGATTGCTCAATTTTTTGGAGAGCTCTAAGGAAATCAATAAAAATGAAAACGCTATTACTGTACAAAATGATTTTCTGCAAAAAAACTTGGATGAAGCTTCCTTGGAATACAAAGCTCTTTACAAACTCATTGAGACACATATGCAACCGAACCAATACTCGAATACCAAAATTTCTCTAAATTTGATCGACAACAATTGTTGTAAAATTTTAAGGAAATTGGATCATTCCAAGATATTGCAGTTACTGGATTTGTTAACCAGAGCTCAACCGTGCAGTGTAACATACTTGAAATTCTACAAGCATTCTCTCATAGCTCTGAGAAAAATGCTGGAGAGTCACAGTTTGAGTACACAAGAGACTCTGCAACTGTTATTCTTTGAGGGTTTGCGAAAAAAGCTTGCCTCTGGTAATGTGAAATTTATAATAAATTTTTTACCGTCTATGAACGATCTCTCAATCATGGAGCAATGCATCGTCGCTCATGTGGCTTTTAAGTGTGGAGTAAAGCTGAAAGACGTCAAATTATTGGAGGATGTTATTGAGGCAAATGCTGAGATGCTGGTAAAAGATCCAGCGATTTTAACAACATTTTGCAAAGCTCTGAGACACGCGGGACCATTGCCCGATTGTTGGCTTGAAAATTTGAGCACAGCTATCGTCAATCATTCTCAAAGATTTACGATGAAGAATGTGGCTCATACTCTGAGTTTGTACGCAGAGGCAAAGTTGGAATGCTCTGATGTTTTGCAAAGGCTTTTCGACGATTCGATGAAGGCTTTACTAGAGGAGAGAGTCCAAAGACAAAAATGTGCAATACCTCTTGAAAAAGATGTAGACAGGCTCTTATGGGCTTCTAGCATACTAAATTATAAACTGAGACCATCCGATATGCTGGAAATATCTTCGTTTATTGATAGAAGATACGAGAACTTATTAAAGAAGCCTTTTCTCTTTGCCAATACGCTTTTGTCTCTTTGGATCTTAAATTACAGGCTGAAGGAAGTTATGGAAAAGTGTTTAGCGGAAAAAGTATTTCAGTGTATAGTCGAAGAGAAAAAACTCTGGAAACCAGTGGCGAGATTTCAGTTGCTTCTGAATTGTGTAAGGATAGAAGCTCCGGAAATTGAATTGCCGGATGAAATTATAATACCGTACAAGGTGGGAATGAAAATTCATGCTACTGTAAAGAAGCTGAGCAGAATAATTGACAAATTAGTGGAAAAATTGGCGATCGACCAAGTCACCATAGACTGTCCAGTGAGTGGAATTTATATTCCAGGCGTCAGCTTCAGACTGAGGAGTGAAAAGTTTTTTCACGTTGATTTGCTCGACGAGATGACTTGCATCAAAGCCACGACTGTTCCTCACGGACTTATGAACTTGAAACTCAGGCTACTTTCCAAGATTGGTTTTAACTCCATATTGGTACGATTTTGTCAGAAAAGAAAAAAATAATTTAAAAAAATGTTTATTCGAGAGTTCTATAAACTGGTTATTTTTTTTGCAACTAGAAATATAAATTCTATCTAATGATATTGATTGAAGTTCTTTTTGCAGGGTTTTCTTATCTGTTTGATCATTTCAGATCACCGAAGTGCAAATGAATGACGCAGAAGCCGTGTCGTCGAACATTGAACGATGTATTGAGAATATTATACAATAAATGTTAAGAAGTCTGTGTAAAAAATGTTACAATAAATTTACTCTGACGATTGCTACATAATATATATAATACAACATGGTTCTATACGAGGAATATAAATAAATATATGTTTGTGTCTGTCCGTGCGTTATTAGTCAAATTCGTTAACAAAAAAAAAAAATCAACAGATGATATCGGCTATCGTTAAATGTACAACGAGCCATCTGCGGGTCCCAAATATCGTATTGATATGAGCATCACGTCGATAAGCGTCCATACTCCTAGGCCACCGAAACTGAACAATTTACCGATACCTTCCTGCCAGTGGCCCAGATAAAACCTGTCTACTCCGAATCCTCCGAGTGTAATACTCAGAATCAGAGCCGTTGACCATTTGTAGCCGCCCGTCCAATTGCACGGCAAATTTTTCATAAATCTTCGTTTTCCCAAACATATTATATCGTCGTTGATTGTACAATTTGTTCTGAAATAGAAATTGAACAATATTGATATTCGAGATATTATTAATTAATTATTTATCAAATAATTATTTCAATCTTTCAAAGTAAACAAAAGCAAAGAAATTACTTTGAAAATAACTCAAAGGAATACAAAGCGCTTACATTTTTGAAATATTACTGCATTTTTATTTGTTTATTTATATTTTTTCCAAATAGACGAAGCTTTCTTTAGAGACTAAACATTTTTTTGGAGACTTTTTATGTAAAGATACTTAAAAATATTCAACATGAAAATTGGGTTAGAAAAACCGTTTGGGCGTATGTATGGGTGCAGAACTTTGAAAATTCAATCGTCTACAATTCAAGAACTATCGGAGTAATCGAGTTAAAATTAAGCACACAAGTTAAGCAGTAAATTATAACACTCTTTGAGTGTTACAATTTTCCGCAAAATCAATTAAGTCATTAAGGTTTTATGCCGTTTTTTATTTAAAAACAAAGTCGGTGCACTCTCTAAGTTCCGAAAATATTTAGGAATCGCACTAAATCGATGTTTATAAATAAAGTTATGTTGAAGGATTTTTTAGTATTGAATTTGGCCAAAATCGGATTTGAATTTATCAAGTTTTAACCGATTCTACTTTCGAAACAGACGAAACGAGTCAAAACTTTACACACTTGTACAATAACGTTTACAGATATTTGGTATGAAATTTGGTGAAAATTAACGAAGGCGTTCGAATTTTATAGCAGATTGATTTTTTATATTGACGATTACCGAGGCTCACACAGTTAACAAATCTGTAACTCATAAATAACTTGCGCAATTGATCTAAAATTGGTCACACCATTTACGCAGTACATTTATGTCATTGGGTACAATTTTTATTGAAATATATTGAAACAATAAGATTTTAGAGCAATTTGTATTTTTTAGTTTCATTGTCATATAAAATTTGTTAAACTTCAGTTTCTACCATTCTTTTAAACAAAGATGTACTGTGCACGTTGCTTCCTCATTCTTTTGTTTCGTCATCCATGAAACTTTCTCTATAAGGAAGTCAAAATTGATCGGCAGCTTCCTTACAGAGCTGTGTGGACGACGAAACAAAAGAATGAGGAAGCAATGTGCCATGTTCTAACAAGGATATAAACCTTGTTTATATTTATCTTTAGGTGTTCTATTGACAAAGATAGAAAATTCGTAGTGTTAATATAAATATCGAATCAATATTGTAATAAAATATAAAAAAATACGTTAAGCAGAAAATTAAGGACTACTACTACTCGCAGAGTTAATACGATAGTATTAATTGCTAGTATTATTACCTGTAGTATTGTCGTGGCGAAGCAACTGAACTGCAAGAATTCTTTTGGAGGCACTGGTGTTCCCAATGCTCAGTTTGATAACAATATCTGCAAACAAATTTTTTCTGGAACGAGCGCTCCCCCTGAATAAACAATTAATCCATTAATACAATGGGCAGTCATACGATTTCCATGGCACTAGAATTTAACGATAGAATTAACATCTCTGAAACGCGACGAATAAAAGTTCAAGAGTAGCAAAAATCGATATCGCAATTATTCGTGTATGATTTTTTTTAGTTCTATTACGATATATCAGATACCTTGTTTTGACCACGAATTTGGCACTTTTGAGACATTCAAATCATATCCCAGTGTACCATGAGTCGATATCGCAGCTTAGTAGCAATTATTTTTTCTACTTTTTTTGTCAACAAGCATGTCGTCGATTTTACCCTTGTTCAGGGCAATTTTCGCTGGTTAATCTCACTGAAGATTTTTTCATATTAAAAAATAGTAGTGTCGTTCTGTATACCCCCCTTCCCCCTTTCGAATGCATATGCGATATTAAACAAGACATTGGACCATCACAATATATGTTAGACATTGGGTCACAATTTCCATATTGCAGACATGCAAAATTGCGCATTTGACGTATCTTGTATATCACAACACAGTTGAAAAAATTCGTATCTCGAATAATAATTGAGGTATCCACATTTACTACTCTTGAACAGTTGTTTGTCTGAGAATGCTAAATCCATAGTTAAATAATGGCATTACAGTAATCAAAGTATTCCTATTAAGTACCTAGATCTCATTTAAGAGATTTGAAAATTAATAATCATTTACATACTACACAGTCTATCTGCTCCACCACGGTACAATTGACGGTATAACTCTTGCCATAAATGCAACTAGCATTGAGATCGCACTTTAAACAATCACCACCTATTTTGGAGCATGGTATTCCTGTTGGACACATACCGTAGGCTTCTTCCTGCAAAAAAAAAATGCATAATTTGTCAAACCTTTGTTTAATTATTGTTTATCAGGAAGCACTGGTTCAATCAATTGTTCAGATGGTTTCACCTTTTTGACGCCATAAGCTGGCGTTGAGTTTGAATTGACTTCTCTTAAAGCATAAGTAGCTATGCCCTCTGAAATCGAAGTATGATTAATGAACAAATTTGTCGATAAATGAGCAATTTTAATAAAGCAGGAAAATATTATGATATATCCTCCAGAGTTGTATATATACATGTAGAAAATATTATATGTATATATGCTCATACCATAACCCATTTGAGCCTGTCTCACTGTGCTCGAGAGAATAGCGAGAATAATGAAGACTACATTTCTCAAATTTATACGAACGATATTCATTCCGATAATGACGTTATATCTTAGCTAAAACGATAACCGAGCGTAATCAAGTATTTGCTGACACTTGGTAATTCGCGGAAACGACAGAACATACTTGTTTACACTACGGGAACCGCACTCCTAGACTTCTACTGCCGCTGACGGTCAACGAGCGAACAGCGTAGTGTAAGCTTGTAGTCTTGTACGATAAAGCCATGCTTGCATAATTGACTATCGATCTGCCGCTATGTACCTAAGCACGGTACAACAAAATATTCCAGCAGTAATCAGTTTTAAAATGCATAACATGGCATCATAGCAGCAAAATATGAAACCTATAGTCATACCGCAATCGGTATCAAAAAGTGTTTATCTATTTTTTCAATGGAACTAGGGCTTCGCGGATAGAAACAAATTAGTTTTCTCTTCATACATTCGGTACGAACATTAACCTAATTTGCTTTTGTCCGGAAACATCTTGCACACTTAAAAAAATGAGTACAGTTTTTTTATACCAACCGGGTCTGTAGAAGTCGCGGAGTATGGTGTGCTACATGTCGTTCTGTTTCTCTCAGATCGCTATATTTACAAGAGAGAAAATAGAATTTTCTCATCGCGAGTCTCCGCAACGGTTAAGGCGAGGCGAAACCTTTGTACTTCACCTATGAGTGCGAAAGAGGTTTCGCCTCCCCTTAAGAGGATGCTGAAGTAGATTTTTTTACTGACTTTGGTCGGTAAAAATACGATAATTTGAAAAATGATAATAATCGTATATTACTGACTTTTCAAAAATCCAATATTGCCGCTCGGAACGTTAACAACATCAGTTTTGTAGAATAGAAACCTTTTTGGAATTGGTCTAAGTGATTCCTTCCTGTGACATTAAGGTGATGTGGTAGTCCCCCGTAGGTAAAACAGACATGCCAAATTAGTCAAAAACGGCGAAGTGTTGTTTGCGAAAATGCTTCAATGAAATTCGATGAAACTTTGGCAATATGAGGTTCGTGAGGCGATAGTGTGATGTCCCGAGCGTGCCGGGACACGTCTTTTATTATTATTCATTAATATCATATTTTTATTTCAGCCAATTCTAAATATTTTCAATTTATGCTTCAACCTCCTTAAGGGGAGACGAAGCACTCACTGTACCACATCTAATTTCCGAAATACACTTTCTCGTTCTACACTGAACAGAATTGAATGAAGTTCGATCAGTAGACTGCAAGAACGTGAAACTCTCGGGTGAGTAGCAGAGAAACGTCAAAATTGAAAAAAAAATTACAGAATAATTATCCGCAGTTATCTGTAATGGAAAAATAACTTTTTGAAATGATTTAGGGCACAAAATGAAAAAATGCCGTCTATCACCTGGAAGCCTTTTTAAAAACACACACGGTACATGGATTCGGATTGCGATTTAGAAACGAAAAAAGTACCTAAAGTGTAAGAACTATTGTTGATAATCTTGAAAAATAAATCCGTGAGACACGGTTGATGGCTCAACTGTATGAAGACATGGCGAAATATACATGAGTGCGAACGAGATAGAACTAGTATAGTTTCGCCTCACCTGAATTCCGCGAGAGGCTCTGGTAGTATATTATACAGGGTGGCCGATTTATCTGAAGATATAGAAATTTTTCGAAAACTACGCATCGGATCAAAAAAAGTTCTGAATAAAATTTGTTCGCCTGGAAGGGGGTCATCTAATGATACCAAAGTTAACCCCTCACCCCTAACCCTGGGGTGGGGGTGGGGGTAACTTTGAAATCGTAAATGGGAACCCCTTTTTTTATTGCAGATTCGGATTCCCCATAAAAAAATAAGTAGCTTTTATCTGAAACATTTTTTTTCGATTCATGATAGATGGCGCTGTATTCGCAAGGGACCTGATTTTTGCGAATATCTCGAGAAATTACACATCGGATCGAAAAAAGAAAAAAGACATGTTTAATTTTTCAAAAAGCTATTCAGCGATACGAAACTCGATCCACCCTTCGCCCCCCCCATCCCTACCCCCTGGGGTAGGGGTGGGGGCAACTTTGGTATCATTGGATGACCTCCTTCCAGGCGAACAAATTTGATTGAGAACTTTTTTTGATCGGATGCGTAGTTTTCGAAATATTTCAATGTCTTCAGATAAATCGGCCACCCTGTATAGCTGACTCTCTCACACACCAGTAGAGTGAAATGCTATTGTTCACACTTTTAGTTACCCACTGAGTAGGTTTCGCCTCCCCTTAAAAAGAAGCGAAACATGTATCACGTGGCGTCTGAGTACGGGAGATATAGCTTCTAATTTTATATACAACGCCATTTAGAGACTATCTCTATTTCGGGAAATAACAAAGTCTCACCATACGTAGAATAAAACTCCGCGAGTGGTGACACTTTGCTTTTTTCCGTAATGTTTGCGGTATCTAAATGCTATTGTATATAGTTTTTGTTACCGACCGAGTAGGTTTCACCTCCTCTTAACGTGTTATGTGACATACTGTAGTTGGTATTTCCAACTGAATATATATTTTTTCACGGATGCCGGGAGTTTCAGGATAAAAGCAAATTAGGTTTCTCTTTGCCCATTCGTTACAAACAGTTTTTATTCAGAAACATCCTG
The DNA here is from genome assembly GCA_963942595.1 of Cylloceria caligata. NCBI lineage: Eukaryota > Metazoa > Arthropoda > Insecta > Hymenoptera > Ichneumonidae > Cylloceria > Cylloceria caligata. The sequence goes on along the minus strand of OZ012707.1, from coordinate 13,003,431 downwards.
CGCTTTTGAAAAAATGGGTAAACAGTTTTTGATATAACATAACCATAAAGGTGATGTGGTATAACTAGCTCGATAACAAAAACGGTAATCTGTATCTCTTTGTGACGGTTCATCTATCAGATAAATGCTGAGAACGTTATTCTCCACCTAACAATTCAACAGGACGTTGTTTTCGTCTTTTATCCGGAAGATCACAACCGTGGCGGAAAAATTCGGGATCGTAACATTAGTTCTATCTCTTTTGCACCCATATATATTCCACATTACCTTAAGGGGAGGCGAAACCTCCATGAGCATGAGAGATAGAACTAAGCGCTCACGACGGAGTAAATGAGAAGCAGGACATCTGTGTAAGTTGGGGGTTTCGCCTCGCCTTAAGGTTGGATTTACAGGCGCATAGTGCTTTTTTTGTGCTACGTTTTCGATGAGTGAGAGCGAGAGCGAAGGTTGCGCCCTCTCACTTCTTTCTCCCTTGTTCTTTCTTCCACTCGGCACTTATGGGCGCAAAAGCGTTGGGCGCCCAAATGAGCATTCAGCTTTACTCGCATTTGGCATTCGGATATAACCTTCATGATACCCAGATAATTGAAAACTTATAATCCTAGATATATATAATCCTGTATCTAGGATTATATATATAAATAATATTGTAGCTACGTTTACCAAACTTATTATTTATTATATCATTTTATAATACATATACTATTTTTATTGTTACTGACAAAGGAAAATATAATATAACTACTAATACATTCTAAAGTATCTGTATTTAAAATTTAGAAGAGCGATAAAAGCTATATTGTTCAAATAAATTGTTATTTATTATATATTTCTATAGTAAATAAAATGGAGCATTAGTAAAAAATTAAGAAATGTTTTTCTTGTACAGCTCAACGAATAAAGTTATTTTTAAACTGCTGATTTATTTTCTTTGCGCATGCATGTATCCGATTATGAGATAATATACGTACCCGCTTCTCTTTATTCTCATTCTTCCGTGCAACATTGAACGAGAATATGCATCTTCGGAATTTGTCGAAAAAGCAATCAGCTGACTTCCGGAATCGATGTTAGGTGAAACGTTAGTACGACATTTATTAGCCTTATCGAATGTCGAACGTGTGTGTATGTGTGTGACAGAAATGCATTTTTAATGGTAATAAAGTGAGGGGCGATAAATAGCTTTCGGAATATTGGAGTGTCAATGAATTTTTTTTATGAGCTGAATGCGGCTACCTGTGAAATAATTCGATCAAAGCTATGCAATGACGAGCTCGTATTCGCTGTAGAGATGCGATAACCACAAAGCCCAAGAGGTTGTTGGTCGTTCGTGACGCACACTCGTAACGAACATGGTTGGAATACGCTTGTGATAACTCTTGTTACTTTTAAATTACAGTTCGCGTTGAGAAAAACATCGATCAACGATCGCGCGAGTATGGATTCCAAAGAATCTCGAAGAAAGAGCCAAGCCAACGTGGATATCGGGATGGAGGAACCCGAGGAGACCAACGATAACAGGTATGACCCAAATTTGCGATTGATAGACGCACTAATTTCTGTGGAATTTGAAAAAGCGAAATTTATTAATATTTTTCTAGAACAAGCCATAAGGAGGTCATGTTACTTTGAGATTTTTTTTACCTCTAAAAGAGTATATATTCTGTATTTAACTGGGAAGATTTTAGACCTTCAAGAACTTCCGTTAATTATTTGTGTAGCTCACTTTATTTTCATAACTTTATGCGAGATGTAGTGAAAATCGACAAATCAAATGCGTTCAGGGAGACAGTTTTGCCTATGAAACTTCACAAATTTTCAAACGTATCAATATTTTAGATGCTACATTGATTTGTGTAGCAGTACAGTGCTATGTTTTTGTTAATCGTGGTATATTGCATTCATTTCTATAAAAACAGTCGGTAACATTCTTTCACTTGAAACTTTGTCCTAAAAAGAAGGAGACTGGTAGGAGGAAGAATTTTGATGATTATTTAATTAAAATTAGTTATTTGGTTTTTGGTGAAAGCGCTAATCATGAAAATTACATCGATTTTGTACAGAAGAGTTAAACCGTTTAAAGAAAGATATATTAATTACTTTTCATTCTTTGGATCTTGCTCACTTAAATTGTTGACTCTGAAGGGATAGGACCTTGACAAGTTAATGTTGCGAGTAAGTTGTATTAGAACCATTCAAACATTTTTTTGTAGCTAATCTAGCTACGTGTAAAGGCAGTAGAAATTGTAATTAAATACTTCAATTCTAATTAAATGTTTGTTTACAAATTATTATTTTTTGTAAATTTGTGTTGCTATTGTCACATATGTTTTGTTGTTCCTACCATTGTTTTTCTCCATTTTTAGTAAAAACGCATTAAGAGTTATAATCATAGAGTTTATTGATGTTACAGATTAAAAGAGCTGGAAAAAAATTCTCGTAGAGTCGTCAAAATCCAGAACGGTGTCGCGGGTACCGAGCAACACAAGCTCAACAACAACATAAGTGAGAGCGAGGCAAAGCTACTGCCTCTTAAATCATCCCTGGTAATATCCAACGGATCTCAATCTCCGCGATCGGATAATATCCCCGAAGCGGAGTCCGGTGGATCCGATCAAACTTCCAAAATCTGCCCAAATATCGATGGCGGGAATCTTTCGAACAGCAAAAATTCTTTGATTTCGTCCTCCGCTACGCAGAATCAATTAAACTACGAGCCAGGGATGAACTCCAATTCGTCAGGTATTCAGAACGGCCGTCCATCGTTGTCACAGGAGGCGTCTTTTTACGCCGACGCAAACTCGCCAAATGTGCTTCCGGCAACGGCTGAAAACATTTCTCACGCCGAGTCGGACATAAGAAACAACGTGGATTACATTTTTGGTATAGAAAAATGTCCACCGAAGGTATCGTGCAGCTCGGACTCGAGTTTGCGTGAGACGGAGGGCGGGAAATGGGGTGCCTCGAGTTCTTACGTGGCCGAGAGTGTCCTCAATAATATTGGTGGTAGCATCGGCTCGACGAGTCACGGTACTTGTTGTTTCTTGAGGCCTAATATCAATGGAACTCGGGAGGGCGAAGGGCCTAGCGGCATGCAGAAGCGCGAGCCCATCCAGAGGCGAGACTCCAGTTCCGGCAACGAAGGAGATTTGTCCGACGGCGAGGATTACTGCATATACACGTACAAGGGCAACGATGATGCCGACGAATCGATAAACGGCAGGCCTCTCATGAATCCTGGAATGGACGAGGCTCAGGCAGCCGCCGGCCAACCCAACAGCGGTAGATCCAGTCCGGAAATGGATTTTCTCGAAATGGACTTTGATCCCGGACCCTCCTGCGAACAGGACACTGGCGACAGCGATTTAGCTTCGATAAATGAGGATATACAGAATTTAACATTGGATAACGTTGAATCTGATCCGGTTTTGTTGAACGATTTGAGCAAGGTCGTACCTAGGCAACAGTGTATCCTGCCTGAAATCTTGCCATCGAAACCCCAGGATCAGAACGTTAGCAATGAGGTCGATCAAGGGAACGAGGCAGCCTCCTCGAGCTTTGAACGAGGAGCTTCGTGCACGAGTCCTGGATCACAATGCATGCCGAGCACGAGTGCTGGTCTTCGTGAGTATTCCTTATTCACTTTTTTTTTACTACACGGTGAACCCTTTAGATTCAATTCCTAGTATTCAACTTCCCTGACGCAAAAAAAAATTTAATTATAAATAAATATCAAATTGTACAACCACAGATATATCTTTGTTTTCTCTACTTTTTAATATGATATTAATTGATAAACAAACTGATTAATTATTGTGTAGGGATGTGGGAAGCCACAAGTCTGAATCGAAGCATCGGATGCCCCCTACGCGAATCCTACAGTTATCATAATACCAGCGGCGATTTAATATCACCCGGTGATAACCGCGACACCGAGCTCTGGGCCGACAATTCCACGGTGTCTGTGCCCGAGAGCTCAAATTTCAACTCTAGAAAGAATAATCTCAGCTCAACCCTCTACCATCGTATGATGGCGAAGAAACTGATGCTCAACAAACAAACTTTTAATCAGAGTGGCGACTCGAATTTGGTAAGCAAACGGAAAATTCAAGTATATTACCGCAATAATTCTAATCACGTCTGTTTCCTATTCCAAATTTAATTTTTATGTATCAGGAAAGCGAATTATGTACCTCTCTGGTCGACGGTCCGTCCCCGGTCGAAAAAATTATGCTGTGGAGCGTGGAAGAAGCTACGATGAAGCAAGTCACACAAATTGGCACTTCGGCTTGCGGCGCCACATCCGCCATCAACGCTCTCGTAAGTATCAATTGCATGTTCCAGCGCTATTTCTCCAAGAATCACAGATAGATAAAAATCTAACGCTTCAATAACTTTACCAACAGAAAAAAAACTTTCTTGTATAGAAATATTAAAAAGTGCACAAATTTTTTATTTGCACATTGCTTCCTCGTGATTCTCGGCCACCCACAGATTCTCCTCTACGGGTAATGGTTATCTCAATTCTGTCTTCCTTATAAAGGAAGTGGTATTACAGTTTTCAATAGAATTGAAAATTAATCAAATTGCAAATTTCATAAAGTTTAAACCCGTCGATCGATTCTCACCAAATTCAAGACCAAGTATCCTTATCTCCTAGCCAATTTGTATGCCGAGTTTCAGTTTGATAAATAAACATTTACGAAAGTTTGAGCAAAAATATTGTTTTTTCGAAAGATTACATAAATTCATGATTCCATAACGTCTAAACGCCTTGATCGATTCATGCCAAATTCAATATCGAACAACCTTGTCCTCTGGCCTATTCTTGTGGAAAGTTTTATCTCGATAGCTTAAGTTTACGAAAGCTAGAGAGATGACACCCTTTTTCCAAAAATTCAAACAACCATAAAATCAGACACCCGACAGCGATTTGAGCGAAAATTGCAGCAAACCGAGTGGGATTGCGACCCGACTCGTTTGAAAAGTTTCAGAAAGATCCAGTAACCCATTATCGTGATAAAGTCATTTAAAATTTGCAAGCTCATTACACACACACACGCACGAATTTTTTTTCAAAATATGATTTCTCGACGTTTTGGAAAAATTTAACTACTCTGACATAAAAATGGACGCATTATTGGATAAAAATCTCGAGAACATTTTTTTGCACGAAGACAAAGCTTTCTCTATAAGGAAGCAAAAAAGGATCGTAAAGTTGAAGCTTGCATATTGTTTCCTCATTATTTTCTACTTTTTACAAAGCTACCTCTGTAAGAAAGTATGTTGATCAACTTTGGCTTCTTCATAGAGGTAACTTTGTGAAAAGTGAAAGATAAAAATAATAGTTGACTTGAGACACCGCAAACTACACTCGATACGAATTTGTTTTCAGCTAAGTAAACATTAAGATTAAGTCAAACAAGTAAAGCTGTGAGGGCAAAGTGTATATTTTTTAATTTGTGAAACCACTTGCTCTAGGCGCATTCCTTTTCTGCGTATTTTCGAGGCTAGGTATATGGTAAAAACCAGCAAGACGTTGATTTGATACAATACGAACTTTTATTGATAAGAGAAAGACGATGGAATAATTTGGTACTTTTGTTAACATGGAAATAACTCGCGACACGAAACGAAAAAGGAGTGACGCACGTACACGGTTTATTAATTCGAGATACATGAAATATATAATAGTAAACGTATACTGAACGCATGTATTGGCCTGAATATAAATTATTGTACTTGTCAATTTGTTGTATTCAGTTGCAGTAATTTGGATCAATTTGGAGTTGGTAATGAAAAATGTCTCGAACAGTGACCGCACTTGTACACGCTGTTCGAACGCCGATAATATAAAGGTCAAAAAGTCTATAACTGAGTTCTTTCGGGTTACACTTAGTTCTTGATATACGTCACTCACTTGTGACCGAATTATAATCACGCGCACCGCGGTGACTTCCCATTCCCTCGGGTTGGAAAGCTTGGTCACGAAGAACCGAAGACATGTAATATACAGTTCGCGGAGGAACGAGGCAAGACTATTAATTCGACAGGACTTGTTCGGTGAGACCCGTCTTGTGAAGAAGTTCGCGAAAGACTAATAATTTATTAAACGGTAAGGAGCGCGTGAGATTCATGGTCCTCGATTGTTGTGGCAATGCCCTGTAAAATTTTCGAATGTGCAGAAAGAGTCGAGCCCCGCACCTCTTGCTGGTAATTAAGCAATAGCATGTGGTCAGCCATTCGGCTTTGACCGTAAATGATGGGGTAATCGAACAGTTCGATGTATCGAAAGGAATTAATTTTTTAAATATCCGCGTTGGGATATTACAAGTGCTATCACACCTTTTATTCGGTATACGTTTGTTGTTTTAGATTTTTTTTACTTCGTCTAAACACAATCCGAATTTCACCGTACAGTTTTGAAGCTGTTAAGCAATTAAACTAATGTTAAGTTAAGCAATGAAACTAATATTAAGTTGTTTATCTCGTTGAAGCTTGCCCTGGACGTGCCATTTTCACTTGAGGTATTGGTAAAAGGAGTTGCAACTAGATTGCGTGAGCCGGGTACACCATTACCGAAGTATCTCGTAAGCAGGTCGTGGGCAGGTGCGACTCACAAAGACCTGATACGTGGCATATCATTAGCTACGAACGGTGCAGCTATCGCAAAGTTCTTCGCATTTTACCCGGAGCGCAATGTGTCCCTCTCACATTGGCTTCATTACTGGATTTCCCGAGGTAACGAATCACTATATCAATACTAAATTTATTCCATTTAAACATAATATGTTGATAAAATGACTGGAAAACAAAAAAATTCAGGTGCTGCGCCTATTGCTACCCTGAATCTACAAAACTGCCGAACGGGTTCGAACATCCCAGACGCATGGCATCATCAAATGATATTCGGAGTGAGCCAGACGGGCATTTATATGACGAATCCCTTGGAGTGTTTACACGAACAGCTTGTCTGGCATCAACTCGTGAGTCCTAGCATTCTCCTCGTACGGCGATCCGACGTTTTAGCGCACTGGAATTCAGCTACCGATCTGACACCTCTCACCAGGTTTGATCAACATTGGCGAAAGCTCAATGTACTTGGTAAGAATAATTTCCTTTTTCAATAAAAATTTTTCGATACATTTCCAACTGACAGTGTCATGCGCTGCTTTCTATAAAGAAATAAATTTCACTAAATATATCGTTTGATAATTTCGCGACGACAGGTCAAGTAGTGAATATAATACGGGAGACAATGGGCGAGAGGAAGCAAGCGGCAAATTCGTCGACCGGTTTGAGTCACATTCGTATTCCAGCATCGTTCCAAGCAGGAATAACGCTGGTTATGCGTTCGGACGCATCTGCCTCAGAAGAATTAATGCAAACCGAGCAACTGCCGTTACTCTAGTCTGATTCATGAAAGAATGAAAAAAAAAAGAGAATGAAAGATAGTAGATGAACAGAGAAGAGAAAAATAGATTAGTACGCCCTCCTGGTCAACTGGCCGACAACGCTGTAATTAGTAGCTGTAATTAACAGGCTGGTTCGCACAACGTCGTCCCCAAGATAAAGAAAATCGTTAACATTAAGTACGAAATCGCGATCCCACAGACGAAGATCCGAGTTCATTTCATGAGACTGGGCATTCACGAATCAAGTTTTCAAGACAGAGAAGAGACACACGCAAGAGAAATTGTTCCGCTGCGGCTTCTGACTCAGAGTATAGTTTTTCAGTTTTGTATAACTGAATATAATGCAGTGTTCAATATAATGTTAAAATATAATATTTAACTCAGGTTCTTCAACGAAGTTTGAACGCGCTATAGTCGCGATATATCAGTGTTTCGCTATTAACTAATCCGCGAGCGCAAACACCGTGTTTATTTTTTATTATGCATTCGCTAATATTATAACAAAATCATTTATAAAATACCGAATTAATGTATATATTAAGTATGCATATGTTTAATGGATCGCGTTTTTTTTTCTTTTTCCTTTAAAGTTCTGTAAAGTTTATCTTTCGACCGAGTCCCACCCATAGAAATGGTTATAGTGACCACCGCGATTACATTAATTAAGCTATTTTAACGGAATAAACCTTCGAAATAGAATCGAAAGCTTTGTTTGAAATGAAAAAGACAATCCTGGATTACAATAAAATGTATTGTCATACCTCTGAATATGGTTATTATTATTCTTTGTTTCATTGTAAGTATGATGGTACGGGACATGATTATATCATCATTATCAGCCGATTTGTTTACATCGGATCATCAACGTGGAGATTTGTTTGATGGTGTATAAGGGAAAGTGGAACACCTTGTGTTTATAAAGTCTCCGAGATCGTCTTGTTACATTGTGTAGATATGCAATATAAGTTTAATTATGTACACGTACACAGTAAGAATGAACCGGTTGTCTGGCCTCGTTAAGACACACAAGTTGTGGCGATCGTCGATCCTAGGACATACTGAAACGTATAAAGGCACAGTTAGCATTTTTTTTTCAATTATATGTGAGCTGAAAACGTACAATTAGTTGTTGAAAATTACCTCTCGATAAGTGACGCGCGGATGGTGGAGGTAATTGCGGCGGGTGTAGCTTCGTTGAGCTTGAACACACTCTCGATAACCGAAAGTTCAGTACCGGTGGTATCCATACCACAAAAACTGGCCCAATCGTTGACGACCATACCCGCAGCTATAACGTCGCTACCTCTGTTGACCGTACCGGCCTGAAAATACGGCAAACGTGTTGAAAAATATTTTCAAGGTTTGATAATCATGTAATGTGCTACATCGACTGGGATTGAGGGATCTACAGAAATTGGTATCGCATCGTATCAAGACGACAGGATACACGGTTCCTGCCAGTCTCTCTCGACCCACCGTCATCGCCACTGTTTCTCACACTTGTGGCGGCTCAGTCGGTGCATCACACTCATGCTAACGGTGACTAAACTATTAAAAATTGTACATTCTAAAATTGGAGCATTAAAAGTTAAAAGATTCTTACCGCAAGCGGTACTTGCAACAGGGAGGAGAGTTCATCTTGATCTTGTATGGAAGTTTTTGGGTGCACTAGGCCACCTTGGTTCGATAGAACGGAATATGATCCCACGAGAACGTTGCTCGCCACCGTCTGCCTAAATACCTCGACGTTTAGTGTGTCTGCTAGGATCTCTTCCGTTTCCTACAAGCATTATAAAATCGTTAACAAATTAAGATCTTAGGTAAGACAATCATATCGGCAAGGCTGTCAAGAAGGGTGGCTACTTAAATCAAAATGTAAAATTTCAAGGTGATCGTATTGAAGTATGTACATCGTCTAATTGGTAATTACGCTATTCGTGCAGGTCTATTCGAAGCCGAGAATATTGCTACCTGCTCAAAAATTCTGCAAGACAACGTTCTCTCTTGCACCCATACATGTTTCACATCACCATAAGGTGAGATATGTAGCAGAATTTTTCCATCAGGAATTTCTCCCATGATTGATCCTTCGGATAAAAGCCAAGAACATTGCTCTCCGTCCGACAATTCTGCAGACGATGATCTTGTCGTTTATCCGACAGATCAACCGTGACAGAGGAATTTGGGATCACAAGATTAGTTCTATCTTTCACCCATACACCTTCCACATTACCTTAAAGAGAAATGGTAAATTTATGCGAAATCTACCGTAATCAACTTATAATCAAGCAATCAATACATCAAGTGAAGTAATTAGTTGATCGATTCTTAAATTAATAAAGTAATTTGTTAAATATTAAAAAAAGATTTTTCAACAGTAAATTAGACCATTTCTCTTGCAGAAAAAGGTAGAAATAGCAAAATTGTCCGAAGTAGTTAGCGACTGAAATTATGTTCTCAATCGTACCCTGTCAAGATCGGGATGAACCAGAGCAACATAATCATTGCAGGCAATAACATTTCCAAGAGCAGAAAGCCTTTCCTCGACACGCTGAACTTTAACAGAGTCTGGCAAGGAATTCCTTATGTGCTGTAGCTCTATATCAGTGGTGGTATTCGGCACTAGCAAACCATTTTTATTTCCTGCGAAGGAATACAAATCATGAAATAATCAGAACTGTACAAAATTTTGCAATTTAAAAAAAAAATTGTAAATTTTCTATTTATTTTTTTAAAGTAAATTATAAGTTTACTCAAGTAACAACAAATAAAATAGAATTAACATGTTGAGTGCTACAGGACTGACGCCGCTTTAACGGAACGTTTACTGTCAGTCCCTAAGGACTGACATAGCACTTAACGTGTTAAATAAAATTTCATAAGATTGTGCAAGTAACTCACCGACGCAAAGTCTTCCAATAATTCTGCATCCTGCGATAGAGACATGTACGACAGGTATAGTTTCACTTAATTCAGCCTCAAAGACACTGAAAGCAATTGCATAATCGATATTCGAATGAAACGTTTCGATAACAAAGAACAAAAAAAACAGGAAACTCATTTATGTCGTTACCTGTAAAAATTCTCGGAACCACCTATAGCTACGAGGCAATACGAGTTTGTCAGCTTGGAAAATACGCCGATTTCATTGTTGTTCTCAAATTGTACGCGAACTGCCATTGTGACGTATGAATGTCCTTTACATATGGGTTGTATGAACTTGATGAATTTCGAATTTTGTTATTGAAAATTAATTATTGAAATCGGTCGATCCTGATAACCTCCTCGATGGTGCGGGAACGAGACAAGTCAAAGTCTGGTTGACGCGCTAACACGAGGCTCGCTCGCCACCAAAAGAACTCGTCAGTGTGCGCATGATCGCTTGCCACGAAGAGAATTCGTCAGTTCGCACATGACAGCGCGAGTATCCTGATCAACCGTCGGTCGATTAATCTGCACCGACTGCTCGAACGATGTAGGTTTTCGGTCTGTGTACACCTTTCTGTCGATAGAAGTCTCTAGTGGACATAAACATTAATTAAAATTAAAACCGTTATCCGCGTGCGCTTGTACGCGAAGGATATCGATTCCTTATCAATTCGTAAGGTACTGGACGCAGGTTCTTGATTGGAGAGTCTCTATTTCATTTATAAACTTGTGAGATAAGATGCTTTTGGTGAAGAACTGCTTAGGTTCCTTCGACCAAGGGGTAAGTATTTATTTTTATCACATATTTTCGAATCTTTTTTCAAGTGTTCGGACTCCCGGTTTTCGACAGATAATATCTCCGTTATGAATGATTTTGAGACTTCAAAATGTCACCATGCGTTATCACGTTATCACGTTAATACCATTCGACTTTTCTAAATGTTTGTTCGATAGGACAGCAAATTTCGTTTTACTGCAAAGTACATAGACGAAGGAAACCCGAATTTGTTTCTTTCTAAAACATCAATCGTCTTTGAGTAGATTGGATCACATTTTCCGTTACCGCAGTTTCGAAATGCGTGTCCTACCGGACAAATTCGGTTTTTCTTCGTCTGTGTACTCTGCAGTAAAACGAAATTTGCTGTTTTCTTAAACGTTATACGTCTTTGAGTAGATTGGATTACAGTTTTTGATACTAAATGGGACCGGGCGGTCGGGAGAAAGTGTATATCACATCACTCTAAGGGGAGAGGCGGAATATTTATGAGTCCGACGAAGATAAAACTACATGGCGCTCATGGATATTTTACCTAAACTTAAGGTGATGTGCTATTTGCTTTACTGACCGAACCACCATAAACGTGAGTGAGTCAACGCTATCGGACATCGCGGTGGCGCGAGAGAGAATGTGAGAAACGTTTAACACATCACGTTAAGAGGAGGTGAAACCTCTAACTCCAGCCATGAGCGCGAAAGAGACAAGCTAGTACGTCGCTCACGGCGGAGTGAAAGAGAAGCAGCACATCTGTGTAAGTATGGAGGTTTCGCTTCCCCTTAAGGCGTTAAGGAACGTTTAATACATCACGTTAAGGGGAGGCGAAACCTCTAACTCCAACCATGAGCGCGAAAGAGACAAGCTAGTACGTCGCTCACGGCGGAGTGAAAGAGAAACAGCACATCTGTGCAAGTATGGAGGTTTCGTTTCCCCTTAAGGCGTTAAGGAACGTTTAACACATCACGTTAAGGGGAGGCGAAACCTCTAACTCCAGCCATGAGCGCGAAAGAGACAAGCTAGTATGTCGCTCACGGCGGAGTGAAAGAGAAGCAGCACATCTGTGCAAGTATGGAGGTTTCGCTTCCCCTTAAGGCAATGTGATAACACCCTTATCCCCAGCGCCTATCCCATGCCCAGTTGGTATTAAGAACTGTTTAGCTATTTTTTAAAGGGTGCAGGATGTTTTTGAATAAAGGCAAAAGTTAGGTTAATGTTTGTAACGAATGGACAAAGAGATACCTAATTTGTTCTTGTCCAGAAACTTCCGGTATCCTTAAAGAAATAGGTAAACAATTTTAAATACCGACTGCGGTATGTCACCTAGCCTTAAGGGCAGAATAGGCTATTACGTATTCTACGGATATGCTTCACATTGTACAGGACTGTAATATGAACCTAAACAATTTGTCGTCCGATCGAAATTCGATTGATAACGAGCAAAAAATAAAAATACTTGTATGTTACTAACCATTCAGAAAATCAATATGGTCGTTCGAAATGTCAACAGCATCTGTTTTGAAAAATATAGACCTTTCTGAAACTTACATACGTCAAGCCGAACCGGACGACGATTCTTTGAGATTCTCTGAACATTTTAATATCGTCAGAAAATCGATTATACAAATTCACGCAAAGTGTGTATTGCATTCAGGTAGTCTAGCCGCTTACGGCAAGGGATTACGGCAACGAGAATAGAGACGTGAACGTAGTTTACATTTTACGTGGATTTTTCTTGGTAAAAAAATCTACTCCAGCATCCTTTTGAATAGAAATGTGGTAGTACGTGAATGGTGCAAAGGTCTACTGTCATACGTAACTTCCCTGCAAACCGTACACCACCGAAACTCCACAGCACCACCACCGCTGCAGTGCGGAGGTAATTCCTCGGTAAAGTAACAGAGGTAAAACTTATTTAATCTCGAGCATTCGGATATCTCATTACTTTTATATGTGTGAAAATGAGATAGAGAGGTGTGGCACTGCGATCGGTAAGAACATTGCGTATAGCTATGCAATATGGACACCGAAATGCTGCAGAACCTCCAAATCGCAGCATTGGTTATCGGGAATATTTTTGTACATGAATTCCTTATGAATTTACTTTGCGGGTGCATCGCGCGCTCTTGCTAACCGGTGTTTCTTAAGTCAAATCGACTTTTTCAAAGAGTACAACCGACTGAAGTTGTTCATGCGCATTCTGCATCAGTACAATAAAATAACCCGTCTTTGGACGGGTTCAAGCTGTGACCATAAAATGAAAGTAGGCAGCATCATTGCAATTGCCAACATATTATTATGTAATATCGAAGATGTAACGTTTTTTGGAGATAGACGCATCAAACCTTTTATCGTTGTCGAGATATTACATAAAATAACAAAGCAATGTAAGTGGAAAAAGTGAGAGACTAAAATTATACATCGTTTTTTGTTTACATTTAATACACAATTGCCTTCGTCGATACTCTGACCTGTGCTAGATTACATAGAGTAGATTACATACAAAAATTACACTCTGGAAGTGGTCAATGAACTTTTCTATATTCTGAACAATATTTCGCATCGCTCGGCTAACTAGCATGTTACGCAGTATCATGTGTGTACGTACGTGTATCGTGTGTATATACGTATATTCGATAAAGAAGTTATATATAGTATCACAGAATAGCTTCTGGGCTTAGCGAATAGGTGCTGCAGCGAATCCAATCGGCGAAGCAAACACAGTTAGTACGGTGTGTTCGGTCAAAGAATTGATCTCAACATGGTATTAATTAATCTCGATATCGGGCGAGATTCGTTGGAATCTGCGCACTTTTCTTGTATTATTTTTAACGGAAAATATAATATATAAAACCGATGAGATGTAAAAGCGACGCTCTAAAAAAAAAAAAAAAGCAAGATCTCAAACAACCATCGAAGTTCTGATAAAGTTGAAAATTTCTCATATTTCTTTTATAATACGTTCGGAACCGGGCCACTCTAATCGTTTCACCCCGTTTTACTATTAAAACCGAAGATCCCCGTAGTAAATTATTAAGCGGGGACCGCGTTAGTGCTCGGTATTAAGCTTAAACTTTACAAAATCGTGCAAGAAAATCTCGTGCCAAGAAACTTTGAGACTCTCGTAAGTCTCGGAAACCTACCATCTACCCCGTATCCCCTGTAGCTCGATATCGCCGGCTTTTTTCGCTAAATTATTTCAGAACGCGCGGGATTTAAAACATTCTTGCCCTTGTATGCCGCCACACCTTTTTACAGAGCTATTCCTAGGTTTGAGGACACTTCCGATTAATAATAATAAATGAATTGTAAATCTCATGGGGAATGAAACTGTTGTCTGTCCTGCAAACGCGAAGCTCACCTCCGCTGATTACCTCCGGGTTGGGGGAGCAGCTGCGCGGAATGATTTTAAAACGCTGCATGGCCGTCTTGTAGATTAGTCGATGCTCTGCCGGGTTGATCAGGTGAGAACTGATAAAACTTTCTTTTTCTATCATAATAAGAATAATAATAACCTAAGCATGGCGCGGGCCGAGTACCACGAAGCATTTGGAACATCATCTCGTCCGCTCATTGTATACCTCCTAAAGAGCCTTACGGTTCACTCTTGCATCGTGAGATGCAAGTACACTTGCTCCTAACCTAGACTACTCGCTTTACCATTAAATCCGGTGGAACGCCAGCCGATAGAATTGATCCAGTATAGGAGGAGGGGGTGTTTCAGGATGATTCCTTGAGGCCCTTGCTCTTTTGCATCTGACTGGTACCCGCGTCTTTTGCATCTGATATGGTACCAGTGAGGTACCATATGGTTTGGCCTTGTGCCAGATTCGCGGGTACAAATGTGGAAACCTCAGCAATCGGAGGCACAAGATTACCCAGCTATTTTATGTAGATAATCTTAAGCTCTATGCCTTCGATGAGAGTGATTTTAATCTCGAGCTTGCTGTTATTAACACCTACTTGCAAGATAATATTGGCATGGCGTACGGATTGGTCAAATGCACAGTCTATCTGGTGAAAAGATAATCCGGACATCTTTCATGCTGTGGACAATGCCTCGCTGGTTGAAAGGAACATCATAAAAACACCTGCACGATGGAGAGTCTTACAGATTCCTCGGTGTAACACATAAACTTTTACAGGACGCTGATGTAGCCACCAAGCAGACCGAATTGTCTGGGCGAAATACAAACACTGTCACCATCATGGATGCCGTCCTGATCTTTCTTTATTCTTTCGGATAATCAGGGGTCCACGTCATTTTGTAGAAACGTAATTCATCGATCGTGCCACGTGCAGCAGACACGGACATTTTTTATAGTTCGTTTGTATGCAACGAGTTTAAGGTTCAATAGTTTGAATCTTATATTATGGTACTTTCACACTGCAACGTTTGCTCATACCATTATAGAGCTAATATGGTCCGCACATCGAATGTCAGCTATTCACAAACATATATTACTTACAATTAAATCCTCTGGGTCAACCAACGATTGTTCAGTGGTATTGCAAAGCGAAATACTATAAACTAAACGACACTAGGCTTGTACTACTTTGCCAAACTCTCCGGTAATATTTATACCGTACACCAAAGTGCTAACTGGTATATTAAAACGTCCGAATATTCGTGAGCTGCGTGCTTAAACTATAGCGGGCGATGAACTCAACTGGTACCTGTCTTTTTTCGATATTTTATATAGACCAATATGATCATCCCCAGCAGTTCCCCAAAAAAGGTACAAGACTATGTCTAAATTTAGCTTGTCCGAGTGTAAAGGTTGCGCATTCGATGGTTTATTCGCCGAGTGCGAATTGCTCCGATGATTTCCCTCTCGAACATTCCCGTGAGGTGTAATGTTTGATAAGCAGTTGAGCAACATGGAGCGGTAGATCTGCTTCTCGGGCGCGCGGATTTCTAAAAGTAAGATGTCACAATAAATGCATTGTGCGTACGCAAACACCGAATCACGATTGACGGGTGGCAATGATGGACGATATACGTGTCAACCGTCTCGTCGTTTTGCCCAAAAATCATATTGCCAAATGCAATTTGGCCGAATCGTCATTTGGATGAAGCGTCTTTCGACCGAGTTGTGTTTTTGCTGAAAAATCACGTTGCCGAACGTCATTTGGCCTGATCATCATATTGTCGAATCGTCAAATTAATGAAGCTTCATAATGCCGAATGTCATTTTCCCGAAACGCCATTTAGCCGAAACGTCATTCAGTCAAATGTCGTTTTCCGGAAAAGGTATTGAGCCGAAATTGTTGTGCGCCATTTAATTGAAAAGTCATTAAGCCAAACGTTAGCCAAACGCTATTAGACCGAAACGTACGTACGCCCGTCCTGTAGGCAAGTCAGAGCCCTGCAGAGTTGGTTGGGTGGGAGCTACAAAAGCTTTTACGTTTAGTAATAACAATACGAATTCCGATTGTCTTCTGCCTAATTTAAAGTTTCTTACAAGCTCATTTGAGAGTTTGAATCAAAATTATTGAATTTTTCATTAACATATTTTCGAAGATTTTTTCTTGATTACGAATTAAACAAATTTTTTATCGCAAATTCGAAAATACTGCGTATAAACGAAAAATACGTAAAAAGTTGACAGCTTTCTACTAAATCATACGACTGAAGCTGTTCAGTAAAAAGCTGCAGCTTAAATGAATTCTTTCTGCGGGGTTTGCGGAGACTTCACTACTATGATAATAACAATAATATTTATACGAATTGTCATTGGCTTCGGACTAAATTACAACAGTTTCCTGCATGCGTGCTAATGATCTTGAAGCTCGGTTGAAGATCGTTGAATTTTTGCATCAATACGTCTTTACTGATTAACCCAAGTTTTTATTGAAAATTCAAACATTCCACGTAAAAATTTTGAAAAAAAAAATGTACAAAAATTATAATCACTGCGTCTTGTTTATTTGTTCATTTGATATTATTAATCGACTCACGTATACTTTAAACGGGACTTCAGATCTGCTCCAGCGAAAATGTTCTTGCTGGCTGTAGAAACTGTAGAAGGTGGAGCTTCTACATTTTAAAAAAAATGTCAAAAATAATTCGCTACAATAAACATATGGTTTATTGTACAAATATGAAAACCTCAGCAACCGAAGGTACAAGGTTACCCAGATATTTTGTATGGGTGACCTTAAGCTGCATGCCTTCAGTGAGAGTGATCTTAATCTCGAGCTTTTCCGATCTGTTCAATGAGATATTTTTTCTCGGCAATAAATAATTGATATTTATAGAAAAAAATGTCAATGAGTTGAAAGTAGCAGCACAACTCGCGACACCGTGAATTAGAGTAAATCTGAAATTAGTGAATCTCGAACGAGGGTGGGAACCAGCCGGGGGTTGGTGCCCTGCTGGTGGTAGGTGGGTTGAAGCTGGTGTTGTGCCGCTGGGGTCGTCGTAACTGAACGAACCAGAAGCCGCGCGCGAACGAGAGGGAGCAGCAGCCGGCTTGCCGTGCCGCTGGTTATACGCGAGGGTGGAAAAGCGATCGCGCGCCAGTTGAAGGCGAGACTTCGCCCACGCAGCTACCCACGTTTCAATTGGAAAATTAAATTTTTTGGGTGTTCGCCACCGCATATCTCATTTTACGTATGCGAAATTATAAAATTGGTTAATAAATTATACCCCTGGATAAATAATTTATTAATTTTACGTGGAATGTTTTTTTAAATAATTTTCAAAAACATGGCCGGCACAAGTTAAAAAAAAAAGTTTTCGCGCCGATATATATCTCGCGTATTATTCGATTTTAATCGATTCATGTTGAACCGAAAATGCGACGCATCCAGTTCATTCTCGTTCTACTCTTTAGAGGTGAGTGTTTACATTTTTGAATTATTGTTGCGAGAAATTAAAACGAAAATTGTTGTTTTTGTTTGCTCGTAAAAGGCGCTTCGTTCTAGTGAAATTTTTGTTTTTTTTTTAAACATTTTTATGTTAACGTGTTCGGAATGTTTCAAAACGTCCAGATATCATATGTAGAAAAAATGTCTGGACGTTTGTGTGTGCGTGTGTGCGTGTGTATGAATGTGAATCAGACTAATATTTAAACTTCTTTAACTCAAAAACGCTTTGAGCTATCAAGCTAAAATTGATCACACTTGTCGAGAGATCGATTCTTATCGTTTGTTCTCATTTTCAGTAAAATATATGCAATCGCTCAGATTTAACGCGGTTTTTAATTTCGTTTAAAATGTCTTTTCGTTATGTACTACCTTTAGTAACAAAAGATAACAAAAGATGTAATGCCAATTTGTCTGCGACGGTTAATTTCTCGGATAAAAGACGAAAAAGGCAAACTGCATCTCATAATTCTTCATAGAGGTTGCTTTGTAAAAAGTGGAAAATAATGAGAAAACACCGTGGAAGTTTCGACTTTGCATCCTTCTTTGTTATATGGTGGAAATTATAGACATAATCTGTTAAAACTTCATTCCTTATCTCTTCTATATCAACGCAATAAATAACCGTTGTTTTTTTCTTTAATAACTCATGGAGAATTTTTGAATTTCTAATAAAAAGTTTAGAAAATTAAAAACTGTGAAGATGCTGTAACAAAATTTTTTTTTAAATGTGTCACTGTTTCTGATGCGTTCTATAGATAAACTTCTGAACATTTTAATAGAATTATCATTTATATTACGGAAAAAGTTTAACTGTTAATATTTTACATTTTTATTCAACACAAATAATGCTGGTAATGAGACACGACTTTTACTATATTTTCACTTGATGAATTGCTCTCAGAATTAATTCAATTACGGTTGTAACAATTTTTCTATTAATCTCAATAAAATTTTTTAATAAAATTCTAACGAGTCCTAAAAACGCCTAGAAAACAATGTTGTCTCGATAGTTTGATGGCATTTTTGAGGGCTCCCCGAGGCTGTTATAAATTTCATCAAATTTTGTTCATTAGTTCAAGTTATAGTAATTTGCAATATTAAGAAGAGACCAAAAACTAGATTAATCAATTCCCGGTTCAAGTTGTCTATTGTATACATCACGTACAAGAAAATGTTGTACATCTACTGATTACATTCGTCTGCTATTTAGAGTAGAATGTGTCATCCATTTTTTCCCCAAAAATCACCGAATATTCCTAAAATAACCAAACTTCGTTACAAAGCTAAAAAAAAAATATCAATTACATTGCGATAAAAATCTTTTCAGAAAGAATCAACAATGAATTTCCGGTACACGGTGACCGGTGCTCATTGACCTGATTATGGAGTGTTTCAGTAATACGCGAGCCCATTGAACTGCATCAATCCGTGAAGGAGGATAGTGGGTGACGGTCGTAAAATTAGAACGTTAATTTGCGATGTTTGATCTATATTCCGCGTTGACATAGTCGGGCGTGAAGGTAGTTATATGTTGTCACAAAAACCATAGGAAATGTATCTACTTTCATCTAACGGGGAATATAATAAAAACTCATGCACGCTTATACGGGACACGCAGAGGGGAGTCTGGTGACAGAGGCGTTTGTATCTTGATATCCCTTCGTTGTTTTGCAAGCGGCAATCCAGCAAAACCGAATTGCGTTCATTTGATCAGATCAAAAACGAATTCAAGCCATAGATAATTTGATCTGCCGAGTGTTTCGAAATTCAGAATATTACGTGAAACTTTTCATTTTGCGATGAATCGAAATCAGCGGATCGCTTGCGAACGTTGGTGCGTTATTCGTTGAAATAGAATTGTCGAAATAAATTATCTACTACGGGGGATTTGTTTGTCGTGAATTTATCGACGATAGATTTTTTCTCGAATCCTCGTGGGCGAACAGGGTTCGTTCGCATGGTTCATTCACTGTCGCTGACATCATTAGTCCCGCTTCGCGAAAGCTGAATCTCACGGCAAGGCTCATTGGGGAAGGTTGATTCGTGTTGCTAGCAGCGCGATAGAGCGCTGATTGCGAGGGAGAGCTGATGGCGCGAGATCCACGAACGCTGAACCTCCGGAAAACACGCGGCTAACCTTGACACGTGTTTTCTCGGCCCGCTCGAATTAGCTCTGGTACGTCAAACAGGGTGAATCGCGAGAGCGTGGCGAGCCTGAATAACAGCGGTGCCGCATAGTGTCCATTGACGTTGCAACGGTAATCACTTTCCAAGACTGATAGAGTTATGCTTGGTAATGATCATATTGTTTATTTTCGCTTGAAAAAATGATGGAGAAACTTGTGAAAACTGTATGACAAAAAATTCTAGTATCTCGTACCGTGAAGCGTATCACTTTCGATACAGGCAGTGAAATTTGCACTCTGAATTAAGGATATTACACCAAGCAATTTCTGTGTTAGTTAACATTGATAATACCTGATTAAACAACATTCTATAGCATGTCTGTTTGCAGAATGACAGATTTATATTGTCCGTTGCAATAACAAAAAAATGGCTTCCTCTTCTCGACCTAGTTCAGTACTATTTTTACAGAATTAATACCGTTGATGGGATGTGAGCACACGCTAGGGATTCGTACTGATCGTCGAGTCAATGGCCGGTGCTTAACAGCTGATGTCAACCTGAACCATATAATCTCAAAAACTAGAAAGACATTTTATTCGAAAATCAGTTAACAAAATCAATTGCAGACTTAACACTCTATTCGTGCCATGATTCTGCATCGTTTGCCAATAATTTATTGACTTTCGTCGATTCATCTCGAAGATAAGTGTGTTGAAAGTTTTGAAGTGAGAACCGAATAATTTTAACACATTCATTTACACAGTAAAAAGTGTTATTATTAAGGCTAAATGGATCAACACGTGCCAAACGTCGATTGCCTTTAAGACGCGGCATTTTCACTGAGAATTCGGCATAAAAGTATAAATATAAAAAAGTCGCAGGGTTACAGGTGGATAATTACAATATTTCCAATATTAATTCAGTGTTTTGTGGTTACATTTGCTTATTCAATTGCATTTTTTGCTGGAATATAATTACGTTATCGTGCTCTTTGCTTATTTTTTTCTTCTGAACGTGTTCTATTCCGGCCATCGAGCCAAGAATACACAGAATTAATCATCGTTCCCTCTTCTACTTTCCATTAGATAGAAGCGTGAAAATAAGGAAGAGACACTACATGTCCTTTATTCTCGGAGTGGTAAAGCCGTCAAAGGGGACTTGGACTTTGTCAATCGGTGTCGTTCGCTCAGCCGCGCCGAAACTTCGTCTAACTCACACGATTCCTCAGACACCCCCTCGCCCCCGATTGTTCCTCATCCGCCTCGTCGTTCTCGCCGTTGTGGAGTTCCTATGTGAAGGAAGGTGAGATTTCGTGGTCTTTCGCTTTCAAACTAAATCACCGTCTTTGCCGCTCTTTTTCTTTGTTCGTTCGCTTAATTTACCTAGTGAATGAGATTAAGCCAATTATTTGGCAAAATAAAGAAACAACAGAAAAGTCCTGGCAAAAAAAAAGAGGAATAATTTGCAGTCTGTATATACAATACACGCTGGGAACGTCTTCAGAATACACTGAGACGTTTCGCGACAGCAGTATCAATTGTTCACTTTCTTCTCCTTATTTAGTCAACAGTTTTTAAGACAGCAAACATTTATTTTTTAACTATCCGTCACGTCCCCATAACGGAAACTTCTTAAAAGATGATTCTGTAATAAAGTGGTAACGCTTCGAAGTTATATTCTGTTGGAAAATTGAAAGGGATAGATGTTGAAATACGGTAGACCGAGCTTAGGTAATCTAAAGCCGAATACGATATTCCTGGTGCGCACTCGATTCCTATGCGATGATTAAGGCTAGCGACTAGATATACATATATATATCTGTACCCCTCGTCAATTCTTTCGCACAAATCACAATACGAATTCGCTGAGTTTCGGTCTGTTCTACTACTCAATTCAGCATGCCCCCTCCCTTTTACTCTACTAGTAAGACTTTTCTCTATCTCTGTAACACTGACTTGGTTCATTGCTTCTGCACGACGAGGACGACACGAATGTAGCCCTGGCAAGCGTTCGTGAGATGCCTTTAAAAGTTTGATTAAACTTTGGCGGTTCCGGACGCCGCTGGTCCATCTACATTTGTTTGTTTGCGAACGCGGGATTTCCAATTCAATGAAACATTGGTTGTCCCAGACGATTATGCAAAGTTAAAATATGACCGGTCATTTGACAGCACCGGAAGTTAGTAATGGTAGGTTCGTAACGGGCTAAATCCTCTCAGACACATCGAGAAGAGCAACATTTTAATAATAGAAGTAGTAAATAAGTTTTTGTTACAAATGCACAAATGAGTTTCCCTTTTCGTGCCTTCAAAGTGTGGCAAAAGTGTCGCTTTTTAGTAATGGTATAAAGAAAAAATTCTACGCCTGTGTGAATTTTCTACATTTTCATTTTGACACATCAGTCACTTTTTCGCGTACTTTTTAAATACTGTTGTTACTTTTACGCACACTATTTCGTAACGAATCTGGCCAATCAGCGTTTAAGCATAACCCTACCAACGCGTCGTTTTACGTGATATCGAACAATTATTTCTTTGCATTGATATGTGAAACTTTTGAAGCATTTTTTTTTATTCGGGGGCCTTCGCAACCTGAATATCCCAACGATGCGTTACCCCTGACCCCACTGGGGCTTCACCAATCTGGGTACCGCATCCAATCGGCAGTCTTTTCATAATTTATACGCGTACTCATGCTGACTTGAATTGCACTGTTTCCCGAAAGCTCATTTTTTTTGCACTCATTTCATAAAGTACTATTAATTGGTCTTCGTATATGTAATACATGTGTGTGTTTAGTTATATGTGGTGTAATGTATACGTATAGGCCAATATGCCATTGGAAAGATCTGATTATATCTAAATTTATATATAAATAAATTAATACTACGCTTATTATTGAGAGTTAGTCTTATTTTATCAATGAAACTGTAATTGCGAATATGACGTTGGTAGCAGAGTTATGCTTCGGAACGCTGTCTGGTGTGAGTGTTTTACACAGTGATGTGATTGTAACGAGGTGTTGTTCCTAGCTTTTTGCTTCCTCGTAGAGGAAGCTTTGTTTTCGTAACAAAAAGACTAATTAAAATGTTCCAAAACGTCGAGAAATCATATTTAGAAAAAATATCCGTCCACGCACACTGCGCGCGCGCGTGTGTGTTTGTACGTGCGTCGCGTGTGTGATGAGTTTGCAAAATTGAAATTGCTATATTTCGAGAACGGGTTACCGGATTAATCTCAAACTTTGTACACGAGTCGGGTCGCAACCTCCCTCGATTTACCGGCATTTTTCGCCCAAATCGCCAATGGATGTCTCATTTTATAGTCGTTCAAATTTTTGGTAAAAGCGTGTGATCTCTCTTACTTTTGTAAACTTTAAGTTATCGAGCTAAAACTTTTTACAAGAATATGACAAGGGACAAGGTTGTATATTTGTGATTTTTAGAAAACAATATTTTTGCTCTAACGTTTGTAAATTTTCATCGATCAAACTGAAACTTGGCAATACAAATTGACTAGGAGATAAGGATACTTGATCTTGAATTGGGCGACAATCGATCCAGGGGTTTAAGTTTTATGAAATTTGCTATTTTACTTCATTTTCAATTCTATTGAACATTTTAATACCACTTCCTCCATAAGAAAACCAAAATTAAGATAACCATTATCTATACAGGAGAATTTTTCGATCGGTGAGAATCACCAGGAAGCAATGTGCAATTTTCAAATTTGCACGCTTTTTACTTTCTCATAGAGGTACCTTTGTGACAGTGAAATAAAATTTTCTCCAGTTTTCAATGTGAACGTGTTCAAAATGTCCCAAAACGTCGAAACATCATATTTTTTTAAAATGTCCGGATGTGTCCCTGTGTGTGTGCCCTGGCACTGTAAAATTGAAACGTTTATAATTTGAGAACGGTTTGAGCTACAGCGCTCCCGTTTAGCACAGATGTTAATACATACAATCTCTTTATTCAATGGAAATGTTGTCGAGATTACTCAAAAATTACAAATTTTACGGCACTTTGAAACTTTAAAAAATGTCTAATTTTCGTAAATTTGAAGATTTCCGTCTTATTTTTTAAACATAAATAGAGAATTCGGCGAACATCGGTCGAACAATTCAAATTAGATAAATTTTGAAATTTTTTGAAAAATCGTCGAATCGCTCCAGTTTTTGAAAATTTCAAGACATCATGATGTTTTTTTTTTTAATAGAGTATTATAAAAGTAAAATTGGTATAAATTTTGAAAAGAATCGGTCAAACGCTTCGAATATTAGAAAATTTTCATTTTAACAAAAAATTAGAAAAAATGATCGAATTGCTATATGTTTGCAAATTTCGAAAAGTTGAACAGAATTTTATAATATGAATAGTATATTTCAAGAAGAATGTTGTTATCAAAATTGAAAAAAAATCAATGAAAGGCTTCAGATATTATGAAATTTAGAATTTTTAAAAAACAAGCCAAAATTTGAAACTCCCAAATTGCTTCCTCGAGAGAGAGGACTTTGTCGTGGGAGAATCTAGAGGAAGCAATTTGCACGTTTCAATTTGCAGCTTTTTTTTAGTTTCATTATGTTGTAACTCGTAAAGGGTGTCCCAGCAAGAGCGCCGGATTTAAATTTGCCGCCATTTTATTAATACGAGTTGTACGGTGATTTTTTTTTACATTTGTCACGTACAGACCACGCGATTTAAAAATATGGAGAAGTATTCAAATCAACAACGTTTAATTATTGTAAAAACACATTACAAAAATGGTGAAAGTTTTGCGAAAACAGTTGGCCAATTACGTCAAGTTTTTGGTCGCAATAATGCGCCAAATGAATCGACAGTGAGGCGTTTAATTACAAAATTTGATACCAAATTTACGCTGATGGATCAGAAGATCATTGTTCGTCGTCGTCCTTGTCGGTCACTCGAAAATATAGCCACAGTTACGGAATCTGTAGCCGATAATTCAGGAACTTCCATTCGGCATCGTGGTCAACAATCCGCAATAATTTGATGATGTTCCAACACCCAATCAGCAAATGCACGGCGCTGCGCATGGTCCCTTGGCTTGATTTCTTGCACCAATTGAACCTTGTACGCGTGCAAATGCAGATCTTTTACCAAAATTCGTTGCATAGTGCTACTGGAAATGTTTAATTGTTGACCACGATGCCGAATGGAAATTTCTGGATTCTCGGCCACAGATTCCGTTACTGTGACTATATTTTCTGTTTTCTTCTTCTTTTTCTTTCTGTTTTTCTGTTCCTGTATGATCATTTATTACTTGCCTTCGTGTCGCGTATATTGTCCTCAGCGATCCAGTGAGTGCCTTCTAACATGTCCCAATGGGACAATTTACCGTTTTACTCTAGTTATTCGTACTGAGATCATTTTTATTTTGATTGTATTGTATAGTAATTGGTTTGATGTGTTGTGCAATGGGTAGGTTGAGTGTCTTATTTTGGTAAGACAACGTAAAGCTATTGTTTCGGCTGTTTGTTATGGCTGGGATCTTGCAGTGAAGGAAAAGGGGATATCCGAAGTCCAGAAGAGGGTGACATATATACATTTGCAGATTCTTGCAGTTCTATTGCGATATTTTTTTTATACGCTAACTTACAGGAGAAATACTCTGGCTGAAGTTTTAGTTTTAAGTGCACTCGTATGTCGGTAGAATTTTATCTTATTGTTGATCGTAATTTGAAGATGTTCATCTATTATAAGGGTTTGTTGTCCAAGGAGTTTAGATTTTGTCGGGTTTGCTTTGAATCGCCATATGCTAAACCATGTTATACACTTAAAACAGAGATCTTGCATCGCGTCTGTCGTTGATTCTATTTATTGATATAAGTGCTGTATCGTCAGCGTATTGAGTAATGATGTAGTCACCTAGGTCTACTTTGGTTTTAACTACGGATGTCATAGTAATATATGTTGTACAATAAGGGTGAGAACATCGACTCTGGCGGCATCCCTTGTTCTGGAGTAAATTGGTTTGTAACTGGAATTTTTCATTTAAAAAATTAAAAACCGGATGTTAAGAGCGATTTCCATTATTAGCAGTAAAGAGTCTGGATATTTGAAGAACCATCGTTTTGATCCTAGTGCTTTGTACCAAAGACTATCAAAAGCTTTGTTTATGTCTATGAATAGTGGAACAATGAATGGTTTAGGGTAAGTAGTTAGAGTTGATGCACAAGTTGTATGTTTTAAGAGGAAAGTGAAAATTTATCGATCTATCAGGCCAGACGCTGTGTATTTTTTTATTTTGATGATCTTTTTTATTTCCAAGACGAAGATGGACTCGTGCTCGAGATCGAGGCGAAACGATTAAGTCTTGGTGCCAATATTTAATTATTTCCAGATTGGTATCGTCGAATTGAATGTATTTTGCTTTACTGAATGCTTGCTTGAAAAGTTACGCTAATATGATTGCTTTTTCTTAATCGTCTGGGATATGTTGTCTGTTAATTACTAAGCCATTGCTTGTTGGGGTGTTACTGTAATCTAATATTCGATAAATTATTTTCCAGTTGTTTTTGCCTTTCTGCGCTTTTATCTCTTCACAAATCCTCAATTAAGAATGCATTTTAAACTGATATATCATGTATTTGATGTCTATCCTATATTTTCTGTACATAATTCTTTTTTATTCTTTTTTTTCATTAGATTGATGATATAAGGCGGGAGATTGGACAAATCTCCAGATTGGATTAATCTGAGTTTTTGGGAATCACGATATCGTGAGTTGGTAGGTCGGTGAGTTTTCGATTGAGATGATAAACGTTAAAACTTCCGAGTTGATAAGATCATCTTCGATCTATTGAAGTTGAGTTTCTTTGGTAATTCTTTCTCAGTCGAACTTGTTCATATCTACACATATTGTTATAGAAAAAGATGGTCTGATCCTAGGTGACTAGCCTTGATTTTTTGGCACAATGAGCCTTGTCGGAGTATTGTATGTTGTTTCCAGTTGGAGTTTGTGATAATACTTTGATTTAACGAGATTCCTCGATGAATTGGCAGAAGATCGGTACCGGCGCGGCGCCTCAAATAAAAGATGCAGCGGACTGGAGCAAGGGTGGAGGTAGTTGTTAGATTACCAGCAACCGTTGGACCCCCGTTGGTACCAATTGTCTTGCGTTAGGCTCTATTTTCGCCATATTCGCTGGAAAAGTAAACGTGGAACGATCTCAACGAGTATTACGCTACCGATTTGCTAAAGTATGCTATCGAAACAAACGCGGGTCGACTCGAGCCAGAGTGCAATAGTTGCCAAGGGATTTCGTATGATTAGAAATAATCATAACGTTTCGCTCTCGTACGATACTGGCAATGGTCTGTTTGGAGACACCGACCAGGTGCCTCGAGTTATAAGAATTGCTCTCCTGTGTTGACAGAGTACGTAGCTCTCGTACTTCGCTCTTCTACTATTTACGAATAATATCTTTGTTGTTCGCGAGTTGTGGTCGGTCCATGTGCCCGGTTTGCAGGTGCATAGGTTCTAGTGTATTTTTTTGGTACACTCTTTGAACTACCAGGATCAATATTGGTAAGTTATTCAAACGTTTATTTAACGGTGCGAGGGTCTCGAGAATCCATTCGAAAATAGATCTCACGTTACGAGGTGCTCGTGCAGCTACCGGGGTGAATTCGCAACATGCGGGTGCTTCGCAGCATGTTGACGTGCTGGTTAAATTTTCCGATACATTCTCGCTGACTCTCGCGAATTATTTCGATAATGCAAATTTAAATTATTTCGCTCTTGGTCCTTTTGAGACTTTGATTGAAGCTCGATACAGCTTGGGCGATCGTGCATTTCCGCCACCGTTCGCCCCCGTTACTGTGTACAGTTATGTTTGTCAGTTTTATGTGCCAACAAAAATTGATGAGTGCCGTTTGAGCTTTCATTTGCAGGGTTTTATTTTATTTATGGTGAATTCGAGCTCGGTTCCCCTCAACTTCCCGGGCATACCGGTTCGTTAATAACGATGGAACTAAAATTAACTGGCGCTCTCCCTGACTTGCGGGTCCATAAGCGGGAATCGATGGCCAAAGATGACGTTCGCGTTAGTTCTTGCTAATTATATAGTTAAGTTGCCGTCAAATACGTAACAGTCCGTGAGAAATATGTGGAGATAACTTCCGAAAGCGATAGATACATAAAATGCTTTGGTTCTTTGGTCATTTATTGGGATCGGAATTACTTTTCTTGGGCACACAGAGGAATTAACTCGGAGCATACTTTCTGATCTTATGTTTGTATCTATCACATTTCTGTTTTGCTTTATACATTCTCAGTTATGTTAATTGGAGTTGCAGTACTCTTTAGTTTTAGTTTGCACGTTAGGAATAATGTAAGTGTTATTATTGTTCTCTATTAAATTATTGATTCGGAGCTTTATTTTCATGCACATCTTTACGCGTAGCGTAAAAAATGTTCAGGCTAGCCATTACTAGCAGTGTAAACTCTTACCTCAAGTTGTTTCTTCTGGTGAGGGTACCTTCGGTTCTGGAAGATCAAACACCAGGATGTCCAGTCTGTTTCCTGCGATTACGGCCGTGGTATCTATGCTAGATTCGTCGATGGAGCGTTTCTTGACATTGACGATAAGTTCTTCTCTGTATTTGTGTTTTTTTGAGGTTGTTGATGTAGCAGTTTGTGATGCTAACGGATGAAAATATAACTTTGCATTCGCTTAAAGTTTGTAATGTGATCGCAACCCAAAAAGCAACGGTAATTTTATCTCTCTCGAAGCAATCATCCGCCGCTTGTGTTTTACACGGCGCCTGTAAATTCAGTTACTCCGCTGGTCCACTGCGACTGTAACGACAACGAGGGAAGGCAAGGTGTAGTAAATTTTGAAATTCCAATGAAGGTTCAGCAGTTGTACAGTTCTTTGTTGCTGGCTAATAGGGCGAAGGGGTACAATTCTTTTCGGCGAAGGTGGTAGACGGGAGGGAAGGTTTGTTGGCGCGAGCGGTTACCGAATGACGGCTTCGTGGCCTCCGTGCTACGCTTTATAGTCCTGGTGGATAGCGAAGTGAGGGGTGTGCGAGCGAGCTCCGAATCGAACGTACTACTACTCCTAAGTAGAGAAGTTGAGTTTTTCCTTTGTACGACTCGTATAGCGAGTAGCACGGTCCTATTAAATGGAGCGTGTTGCCGGGTCTAGTATTTCTCTCTCTCCCTCTCTCTTTCTCTGTACTCTCTCACTGATGAAATGGGTGCGCGAGCACTTTTACAAGCAGTTTCGGAGATCGTTTCGTTCTTTACGCGACTCCGACGCAACTCTCGCTTACAACCCTTAAAAGACGAAAGTTTTTTTGATGCTACTTTATTAGCCTCGGCTTCGAGCGCTGCAAACTTTCAAATTATCGAGAAAATTTTCGAACGTACCATTATCGTGCACTCCCAACGATTTAAAAAACCTGAATCAATTTTATAATCTAAAGTTACATTTTCAAAGCTTATTCACAATTGAATAAGAAATTATATTTCATGACATCAAAGAGAAAAAAATATTTTTTAATTATTTAGATTAACAATTTACCTTCTGAATCGAAATTTTGTTTAGCAATAATAATAAAAAATATTAATAATATCTGCACGAAATTCGAAAAATATTTTTTCGAGTTTCCATAATTCGACGGATTCTCAAGGGAAATATAATTTGTTATATATATCCAGTACTACGAAATGCTGAATTGACAAGATTTCCTAAGTCCTGATTGCAATTTTCGCAATAGGTAAATAGAGTCCCTTCGTCGACTATTATAGCACACGTACGAGGTGGTACGAAACGATCCGCGCGCGATTCGCCATACTAAACAGTTCTCAGAGTGAGGATAGAGCAAAGCTAGTCAGCGTGAAGGTCCCGGGGACTTGGAGAATCTAGCTTGATTTCGGAAGCGAGCCGCGTTCGCCCGACCACAGGATCCTTGATTCGCGTGATTCTCACGCGAGCCGTGTGAGCTGCAACGCTCGGGGAGGTTGGGAGTCGGTGAGACAAGGAACGAGAGAGCACCTCGCGGCTTTTAGGAAATTGATATTCCTTCCCACGACTTTAGTGCGAACGCGGCAAACGCTAGCTAACTCCATGTGCATTTTCCGTTCTACACCCCCGTTGCACGAGGAGGTACTCCGTCTCTCTTCACGAAATATTGACCTGTTTTATACGTTCGCTTCTTCGCGCTGATGTTAATTGACTCGCAATCAGCGTTTTAAACGATTTGTTCGATTTTGCAGAGTTTGTTTGTTCGTTAAATACGTGACTGCTTCACGATACACATTTCCACTCTGTACGCTACTTCGCAATGTCAAAATCACCAACACTACGGAGAGAAGTAGGTACCGGCATAAAATATTTTATACACGTGATACCCTCCCGCTTCAACGATACTCTGTCATTCAATTGTCGTAAGGCTGAGAGGGATAATGCATGTTGTCCGTTTTACCCCAGAAGAGTCAAAAAGTAATTACAAGTTATCTCATAGTTTAATCTACATCAAGATTTACGAAAGAAATTCAACTTTGAACTGATTTTAAAACAAGGTAACTAAAATGTCATCTAATCTGAGATGTGAGGGAACGATAATTCACCATTTTGTTGCTAATTCAAAGATAAATTTTCTCTTGGTACAATTGTAAAAATCAAAATTAAAAAGAGACAATTAAAAAATAATTTTACAATAGGTTTTTACTATTAGATAGATTCATTTGTCACTTAGTTGATTGAATACGTTTTTTTTTATTACATATACGACGAAAAATTGTTATAGAAATCAATTATTTCTGTTGGTTAGTTTTTGGAACCAATTGCAAGTGTCGTTCGACCGGTCGTGTACGATCATCCAAATGACACTTGCAATTGGTGTCATTTGGACGATCGTACATGACCTGCCAAATTATTACACGATCGTTAGAATGCGTGAACCGGGATACATTAATACCAGTAACACACGGTGCTCGAAATAAACCTCGTACAACTACATAGCCTTCGTCGTCTGTGTGCCAGAAACAGGCCGCCAGACAACGCCCTCGTAAACGTTGTCACAGCGAATAAATTCAAATGGATTTCTCGTAAAATACGTTTTTACACCTACAGGGATTTTACAGCCTGCGGCAAGAGGTAAGAGGATGGGCTTGGAAAGGCAGAATGAGGGTAGGATGCTTCCATCTCTCGTTGCCAACGCATGGCATCGTTCATGTCACGGTTATACGACGCGTCGACGAATCAGCTGTCAACGTATGACGAGCTAACACAGAGAGACTCCCAGTAACTCTATCTCCCTCTTTCTTTACTTACAGCGACATAACTTCTTATTTTCACTTGCACAGTTATGCGAGGGTTTCGCCTCTACGTGCGAAAGTTCCTCCACACGAGACCTAAGCTTCGTGCACGTGTTCTGTATAACGAAAGCTCAACGCGATTCATAATCATACAGACAAGCTATACCCCGGGCGTGGTTGAGTGGCGATAAAAAAAATTTAAGCTCTCGTTCGCATGGCCCGCAAGATTCTCAGTATGTCCTTTGCACCGATACGCTCGCAATCTCTGCATGCGCCTATAGCATGGGATCAATTTTTTTTGCGCTCTGACTAACTTTCGTCGATGTATACCGCGGTTAACGCAGTAATGCACAATTTATATTAAATTTATTTGTTATCAATTCACTAATACGTTTGATTACAATGTCGATAAAGTCCACCGCAAACACGATATTTCGATCGTTTCAATTATTATCACCCGATCGATTGTACAAAGGAATAATTGCAAAATATATTTCGAATCTGACGTTATCAGTGTAGCATAATAGTAAATAAAGTGTACTCGGGCGGTATGAGACAGTGCCTAAAGGTCTTAGGCAGACCGTTATTCACATCCTGTGGTTAGAATTGATCCACTTAGGACTGAAGCAATACAATTAGGCAAAGGAAGAAATACGACTTGTAACAAAGCGAAATACACGACGACCTGTGTAACTATCGTCAACGTAACAAGACAAAAAGGTCCTTAGTAGGTCTTTCGAAAACATCAAGCTTGTGCGGAGACACAAGACCGCACGCACGCTTATCCACAAAGCCGTCCGCGGCTTTATCTTAACATTCGCAGCAGTAGCGTTACTATACTCTGCATCCCCTGCAGCTGCTGCGAAGAGAAAGAGAAAGAGGTAGAAAGCAGTACAGGATGCCGTTCTCTTTAATGAGCTTTCACTCGCGCGTACCTTTCACAAAAGGGCAAAATTGCGAATCCATTTTTTGCGTGGGTTCATTCCCGGCTCATCTCTTCCCCAGGCCCACCGAAAGCACTAGCGGCAGTCTAGAGCATGCTACACCAAGGGCTCATACCAAACTCTCGCCGCCCTCTTTATTTTTTCTCGGTTTCTTGGTTTTCCTCTATCGCACTCTTTCTATTTCTTACGCTCTTTCTCCCAACCAACGCAGCAAGACAGTCTGCTCCGCGAATCAACGGATGGGACGAATAAATGCCACATAATCCGGTGCGCCCTTCTCTGATTGCTTTGCAGTCAACTGCTATGCGAGACTCTGAACTCGCTATAGATCCATCTCCCACTATTGCCCTTCCTATACTTTATACGCACGGATATTTTCTCTCTCTCTCTCTCTCTCTCTCTCTCTTATTGAAGAGAAGACGTGTCAAACATCGTTCCGCAAAAGTAATAACTTTTAGACGGTAAATAGTGTCGGACAATGATAAAAAATTGTTCAAGTCATAGTGACACATAATAAAGGTAGACATGTAAGTTGTCTAGTTGTCGGTTTGTGCTGAATTGTGAGCGTGAGTAGTGTTTTTCTATTTGGATTATCAAAGTTCGTTTCGGAGGCAGACATCGAAGGTGGTCGCAAGATTGTTCACGTGTGTAAGTGGAATCAAGGTGACTGAACGCGCATACTGATATTAACGGCTGCGGCCGGTAATAATTATCAGTACCGACACTGAGTATGCTGAATATCGATGTTCGGTATGTAAAAAGCCAATAAAGAACCAAATGGTAATATGCAAGAAGTGTAATAAACTTTTTTTATTACCCAGGATGTGCCAGCAAACATAAGATTTATGATAAAAATCAGGAATTGGTGACGTGTCCTGGGCCATTTGGGAAATTTACAATTGAAAGTGATAAAGACGGAGGTATAAAGGCAGCGAGTAATAGCAGAGACAGACAAGGATCTACAGGAGATATAGGGTCGGTTATGACATCAGGTAGTGGAAACCGCGTATCAGAAACGAGTGTGCCATCCAGTATTGATATAAAAATAGATTGGATCACAAGTACCGTGAAAGAAATAAAGGATGAAACAGTATTCCCGGCCTTTTTAAGAAAAGCACATATTTCGAAGCAAAACAAAATTTATTGCTCGACGTAGTCACCCTGTAACTCGATACATTTGGTTCAAAGTTTCTCCTATCCTTTTAAACCGTCAGAAAAAAATTGATTGTCTAAACCTGAAAAATACTGGTTTACAGCGTTTTCGACCTCAGCATTTGTATACATTTTTTTCCCCCGCGACATTTTTTCAATTTAGAAAACAGAAAAAAGTCGCTGGGAGCTTGATGTGGCGAATATGGTGGGTGTGGAAGCAATTCAAACTTCAATTCATTCAAATTTTACATTGCGACCATGTACGTGTGCACCCGACCGTTGTCCTGGTGAAACAGGATGTTTTTCTTTGCCAAATGCGGATGTTTTTTTTAATTTTGGCCTTTAATTTATCCAGCAATGCAGCATAGTACTGCCCGTTTATTGTTTTACCCTTTGCAAGGTAATTGATAAGAATTATTCCACGGCTATCCCAAAAAACTGTCGCCATCACTTTTCCTGCGGAGAGAACAACCTTTGCCTTTTTCGGAGTTCGGAGTGTACCCACGTTTCATCGACGGTTATCATTCGCCGCAAAAATTCCGCTGGATTTTTTTTATACATGCTAAGACACTCGTGCGACATGTCCGTCCGTATGCGATTTTGGTCGATCGTCAACAAGCGCGGCACCCAGCGCGCAGATAATTTTCTCATATTCAAATCTTGACGTAAAATTTTGTGCACCCGTTCAGATGATATCCCACAAGCCCCCGCAATATCCTTAACAGTCAATCGGCGATCTTCCATCACAGTTTGATGCACTAAATCGACCATTTCGTCAGTTGTAGCGGTTTTCGGGCGCCCGAAACGATCCTCGTCTAAAAAGATCGTACGACCACGTTTGTACTCGGCCACCCAATGTTTGACCATTTTAAATAAAGGGGAGGATTCACCGCATACAGAGTCTGACTCATCTTTTATTTCCTGAGTCTTTTTCCCTTTCAAACGAAAAAATTTCATCACTGCGCGATACTCAATTTTCTCCATTGTTGATAAACAATGTCAGCTGATAACTCTGGAAGAGTGCCATAGACAAAGTAATGATCGAATGATTTGAAATTTTTACGGTTTACATATGTCAAGACCATCTATCGGACGGCGAAAGGAAATTTTTTCTACAGTTACTTTAGGTCGATAAGGCCGGAAACTTTTCAAATGGCCCTCGTAATAAAGAAGTAAAAATAATTATAAAGGAAGTAGTCAGAGAAGAATTCGAAGTAATTAAGCAAGAGCTGGAAGATTTGAGAAGAATGATAAAGGGAGGAGCTTATGGACTAGCAGGAGGAACGCAAAGAAGCTATAGTGAAACTATTAAAGAAAAAAGAAGGAAAATAGCTTAGTTATCAAACCCACGACGAAACAAGAGAGTGAAGTTACAAAAAAATTAATAAAAAAAGAGGTTGATATCAAGAAAATAGCTATGGGAATAACGAAATTGAAGAAAGGGAGCAAGGAAACTGCGATACTGGGTTGTAAGATTGGAGAAGAAATGAAAACTTTAAAAGCTGTGGTGCAGTTCAACCTGAACGAAAACTTCAAAGTCATTGAGTCACACCAGATGGAGCCTAAGATTAAAGTTATTAATATTGGCGAAGAAGAAATGAAGTTGGATAATGATGATCTGGTATCTACAATCAAGAAGCAGAATAGAATTGATACAGGGGATGATAGCTTCCATATGCGAATAGTGAAGATCGTAGCTAAAGAAAAGGGAACCGATAGTCAATCTAGAAGCAGAGGCAAAAAATGTTCTGTAATCATCGAAGTAGACGAAGAAATGCATAAGATGATAGTGTGAAAAAAAAATTGAATGTCCGATGGAAAAATTGCCCTCTGTTCAATCATGTTAATGTTAAAAGGTAATTTAAATGTTGGGGCTATTATCATATTAAATTACCATAGTATAGAATTGGAAAAGAGACGAAACATGTTGTAATATTTTTCCTTTCTTTTTGTTTATTTATATATTTATTAATTTGACCATACGCATGTATTATAGATTCAGACACACGAGGCCCTTGGAACTTGTATATTTTCAATGTAAGCTCGCGTTTCCCGCAAAGAATACAACGTCGTTCGACACACTTATCTTTAGGGACAATTCACATTACCATAAAGAAAACATCTCACAAATCAGAATTTATACAATCGCGATGCCTTTCCTCATATCAAGTTATGACACCAAATTACATACAAAATAGAAATGATGCAGCGCATCGCGTGGTAGCATTTCTGAACGATATTAATGAATCCCCCCAGGCGAACAACGTTCCAACAGGGTGCAATTCTCACAGATAATTGATTGCGAGGATAAATCAGCGAATGCGATCGACTAATTAACCTCAATTTTCGCGAAAATTATCACTCACGAACAAGAATATCCTGCCTTTCATTAACCGATTTACAGCTTTAAATTCGATTGTATAAAACACATACACACAAACGAGTTATTTCGCAGTTATTCCTAAGACAGCAAGCACGTAGAACTGTCAAATATCACATGTTTGTATACAAAATACGCGCTACTTATCTGCATAGCTCGACGGCGAAATTGTAGTAACGGCGTGATGATCCTACGCAATACATGACTGTCTGGAAAATGGCCGCTGATTGCCGAATAGCATCTCGAGCTCAGCGCCACTGGTGGGATACGAAAATCGAAGAGTACAGCACTAGCGAGATCGTCAGCCAGTACAATTTGAATTTGGTCAACGGATCATTGAACGGCCCGATATACTACTGTGTCCAAAAAGTAAGGTGAATTTTGTTTTAACATAAAAATTTTTTATTTATTCTTCCAAATTGATTTCGTCCCCCTCAAAATAATCCCCCCTAGCTACAATACACTTATGCCAACGTTTTTTCCAATCTTTGAAGCATGCTAAAAAGTGGTCCTCAGGTATAGCCTTGAATGCGCGTAGCGATTCACGTTTGATCTCTTCAATCGACTCAAAACGATTTCCCCGGAGTGGTCTCTTGAGCTTTGGGAACAGCCAGAAGTCACACGGTGCTAAATCAGGCGAATACGGTGGTTGTGGAGCGACATGAGTGGAGTTTTTGGCGAAAAACTCACGAAGAACCAGTGCTGTGTTCGACGGTACATTATCGTGGTGCAAAATCCAAGTGTTGTCTTTCCATAATTCTGGCCTTTTCTTGCGAATAGCTTCACGCAAACGACGCATAACACTTAAATAATATTCCTTGTTGACAGTTTGGCCAGTGGG
This sequence comes from Cylloceria caligata, assembly GCA_963942595.1. Lineage (NCBI taxonomy): Eukaryota > Metazoa > Arthropoda > Insecta > Hymenoptera > Ichneumonidae > Cylloceria > Cylloceria caligata. The sequence goes on along the minus strand of OZ012707.1, from coordinate 12,966,709 downwards.
AAGGAATTCGTAATGCACCATACCACGATAATCGAAAAAAACTGTCAACATGACCTTGATTTTTGAGCGACTTTGGCACGGATTTTTCGGTCTCGGTTCACCTTTGGCACGATATTCGCTCGATTGATCGGTTGTTTCCGGATCATAGGCATAAATCCAAGTCTCATCGCCCGTAATAATTTGTTTGTAGACGTCCTGATAGTCAGAAATCATTGATTCACATGCTTGAACGCGACGCTCTTTTTCGAAAAAATTGAGAAATTTTGGCACCAAACGCGATTCGACTCTTCTGAGGCACAAATGATCCTTCAAAATTGCTTGCACTGATCCAATTGATATTGCAAGCATGTCGGCAAGGTCTCGAATTGTTAATCGATGATTTTCGAGCACCAATTCCTTGATTTTCTTGACGTGTTCATCAATTGACGTCGATGGTCGTCCAGAGCGTTCCAAATCATCAACACGTTCTCTGCCTTCTTTGAAGTCTTTGTACCACTTGTAAACATTTTTTTGTGACATAGTCTCATCACCGAAGGCCTTTTGTAACATTCGATACGTTTCAGCGGCGGAAATTTCATTCCGCAAGCAAAATTTAATAGCACTTCTTTGCTCAACAAAATTCGACATCGTAAAAATCGCCAAATTCACTTTTCTTTGTTCACAAAACCAAGCATAAACTAAAAACTAATGATGATATTGACATGTAATTTGTCACAGATGTCACTAACAGTCCTACCAACTTGAAAAAAAATTCATTTGTCCGATTCGGTTAACGCGGAAAGTTTAAATTAAAAATTCACCTTACTTTTTGAACACAGTAGTATATTACACAAATATCATACCTGCTATCTCACTTAAGATTTTCTTTACACGATTCGCTTAATACTTTTTTGGAAATACTATCTCGGATGACCTCGATAAAATATGATTTTACACTTGGAGTATTGTTCAGTTTTCACGCTTACCAAGTACACACTCAACTCATGCACACGCTACAGTCACAATCATCTGACGCCTCGCGTCATATGGTATAGCTCGCAGGTATGCTATATCGATTTATCGACCGCGCACTCATGCATATTGTCCATCTGCTCACATCCTCGATCGAAGCTCACTCAAGCGGCCAACGCTGTTAGCGTGACTCCATCGGCAAGACCACTCACAAGTCTCGCCTTCCATCGCTGACAGCAAATCACCAGCAAGCTGTGACGCACGTCCGTCTTCTTGATACTCTGCCGCGTGGTCGACGGATGTGGCCTTTGTTCTCACTCGAGTCGCTCGCAGTACACGTTCCCGCGTAAACTCACAGAGATATTCACTCGTTCTAATCACTTTAGTGCGCATTCATTTCTATAGTGTAGTACATTCTTGGTCAAATCACCCGTGTTTCAACTCAGTGTTAGTGAACATCACAGCAGATCACCAGAACCATAGAACCATTCACGTAAACGTCAACGGCGTGGTTCGCTCGTTGGCTGCATAGACGCCATTCTGCTTCGCACCGATCATCGGCGTCCGGACTCTCATCAGCCTGCCGTGTGGCATTACTCGAGCTCTACAATCAGACCTTATCACCAGGATCAACCACACGGAATCACCAAGGCAACTCAGAGGCCTGAGAACCCACTCACCAACAGTACATCAACACGCAGGCCAGACTAATCACAGTAATATATTTGTCATAATCAACAGGTATTTTTCATGCAACCAATGTTACATAATTTCAATGAACATTGAATTTATTATTGTTAATTACTGAGTGCATTTAATTATTTATACTTGTCACCAGGATCCTTAATCTTACTATTCGCATCTGTCACTCGACATGCTACGTGCGTATGTATCGACTTGCTACCTGTCGATAGATTAGATATAATTTACTCACAATCATTATCATACAAGTATAAATGTTGGTGAGTTGTACGCGGAACGTGCTGTCGGCTACGGAATCCGCGGACGATTAGGGCGAGGCGTAAGCGGCGTTCGTCTACTTAGCGTGTTCTTACATCACAGACGATCGCTAGAGATGTTAACTCTACCAGTATCGCGGTGCCCCACCGCTATGCGATCTACAGCGCACCGTTCGATCAATTCCCTACTCGCGGTCGGTAAGTTATCTTACATATGCTACAATGTCATAAATGTGCAGGAAATCACAAAGAAAATGCGTGTCCAGCCGAAAAAAGCAAGTGTGTAAATTGTATGTGTAAAAACTAAACATTGAACGTAAAGATAAATGCTAAACATGTCGCATTCGATCGGAAATGCAATAGAGCGAGGAGATCAGGATGGGAAGTGTAGCAGCCACAGAAGAAAGAGACGATATGGTACATAAATGCACAAAGTCTTATAGCACATAAGGACGAAATAGGATCACAAGTAGTGACCAGAATGAAGCCCGCAATTATAGCACTAGTAAACAATATTCGTGTAAAACGACGATTCCACCTGTTATAGACGAATGGAAATTGGGCATTAGTGAGGGAAAAATGGTAAGAGTTATCTTCATGGATTTAAAGCAAGCTTTTGAGATAGTGGACAGGGAAATATTGATAGACAAACTATACCAATATAGAATTAGAATGGTTTCGATCATACTTAAACAGTAGAACACAACAAGATCGATTCAATGATGAATGGTCTAAAATTATTACTACCGAATATGGGGTATGACAAGGGTATGTACGGGGCCCTTTATGTTTATTATATATATAAATGATATAGTCAACGTATGTCCGGATGAGTGTGCGATATAAATGTTTGCTGATGATACGGTAATATATGAAACTGAAGAAAGTAGTTCGGAACTGGAGAGAAAAATAAATATGTCTTTGAGTATAGTAGAATAGCGGATCAGCAGAAATAAATGAATAGTAAATGCAGAAAAAACAAAATATATGATTGTAAGAAGCATAAAAACAGAAATGAGAGGGAATATTATACTTAAGTGTCTGGATGGTACGGAATTAAAGCGAGTGTAAGTAATGAAATACTTCGATATAATTATTGACGATAAACTACGATTCAAAGACCACTGCGAGTACATGTTAGAAAAAATAGGTAAGAAAACCAGCTTCCTGAACAGAGTAGAGCAGTATGTGTCAGTATAACAGGTGGGCTGAAAAGTTCGTAGGCTAACATATAAAAAATCTTTTTTTTGATAAAATTTGATTTTATTATTCAATATAGTTGCCTTCGAGGGCGATACAACGATTATAGCGGTCATACAATTTTTCGATACCATTTTTATAGTACGATTTGTCTTTAGCCTGAAAATAGGCTTCAGTTTCGGTGATTACCTCTTCATCGGCGCTAAATTTCTTTCCAGCGAGCATTCTCTTGAGGTCTGAGAACAGGAAAAAGTCGCTGGGGGCCAGATCTGGAAAATACGGTGGATGCGGAAGCAATTCGAAGCCCAATTCATGCAATTTTGCCATCGTTTTCATTGATTTGTGACACGGTGCATTGCCTTGATGAAGCAGCACTTTCTTTTTTTTCAAATGGGGCCGTTTTTCCGCGATTTCGTTCTTTAAACGCTCTAATAACGTTACGTAATAGTCGCTGTTGATGGTTTTTTCCTTTTTAAGATAGTCGATGAATATTATACCATGCGCATCCCAAAATACTGATGCCATAACCTTGCCAGCCGATTGTTGCGTCTTTCCACGCTTTGGAGTCGGTTCATCACATGCAGTCCACTCGGCTGACTGTCGATTGGACTCCGGTGTGAAATGATGGAGCCATGTTTCATCCATTGTCACATATCGACGCAAAAATTCGGGTTTATTACGATAGAACAGCTCCAAACACTGCTCAGAATCATCAATTCGTTTTTGTTTTTGGTTGATTGTGCGCTCGCGCGGCACCCACTTTGAACAGAGCTTTCGCATACCCAAATATTCTTTCACGATATGTCCAACACGTTCCTTTGATATCTTTAGGGTCTCAGCTATCTCGAATAACTTCACTTTACGGTTATCCAAAATTATTTTGTGGACTTTTTTGATGTTTTCATCGGTAACAGCCTCTGTGGAGCGTCCACTGCGTGCATCATCCTCGGTGCTCATTTCGCCTCGTTTAAATTTAGCACACCACTTCTCAACGGTTGATTTTCCTGGTGCAGAGTCCAAATAATGTTTATCAAGCCAAGCCTTGGCTTCAACAGTATTTTTCTTCGCCAAAAAGCAATGCTTTATTAACACACGAAATTCCTTTTTATCCATTTTTTCAAACTAACAAAAGTTGCTTCACTCAAAATGCTATATCTCACAAACAAATAGTGCGACAGCTGTTAAATTTATACACGTGTCTTTTGAAGGTTAGGGCTAACTAAAAATCATATAAATTTAATACTAGTAACGCCATCTATGTGTCAACCTACGAACTTTTCAGCCTATCTGGTATACCAGATGTGTCATATACAAAACAATCATAGCACCGCACTTTGAATATTGTGCAACACTGTTTGTGGATATCCGAGAAACAGAGTTGAATAAACTCCAGACAGCGCAAAATAGAACAATGAGGGTCATATTGCAATGCAACCGGTGCACGAAGATGAAAGATATGCTGCAAGTGATGCAATTTATGTGTGTAAGACAGAGACTGCACTGTAATGCATGTATATTTATTTTTAAAGCCGAAAAAATCAACTGCCGAAGGAATTGAAGAATAGACTGCAAATAGTATGAACGAGGAGTGATAGAATAACACGACAAGCTGGAGATATTATAATACAATTTAGGCGAACATGCATAGTACATGGCGTAGTACATGCTCAAAAGAATATGTACTACGTAAAAAACTGTGAAAAAATAGAGCAGTTGAAACGAATATTAAAGGAGTATGTTTTGTCAACAGTGTAGTAAGTGCCTTGTAAGAACACATGCAATATTATGTACAACAAATAGCTGAAAAGCTAATAAACATCAATCTCTACAAAAAGCTACAATATGTCTTTCATTTAAGAATTTATGAAAAAAAACTCTTTGTTTATTACTAGTAGTAAACTCTAGTATAGAAACAATCGTTCAATATGAATTGAGTGGTAAAAAAATTGTCCATATTTATGATAGCTTAAGGTTCAATCGTTATACAGGGTGAGTTTTCGATAAATTAAAAAATGTATAAAATCTAAATAGCTCCATCGATTTTTTTCAACACAATAGCAAACAGTATTTTATAATGACTAAGACGTGTAAAACATCGGAATCTCGTAAAAATGAAACTAGTTTTCCAAAATTAATGAACCTTTTATGACACAAAGAGCAGGGGGAGGGGTAGCTCTAGTCACTCGCTAAATTGCAGCTCGATCGGTCCAACCATTCTGCAGTTACAGAGATTTGATTTTTACAACCTCAATCACATACACATATGTATGTGATTAAGGTATGTGTATGTGACACATACATACGTATGTGTAATTAAAGTACAGCACAGAGTATTCGTACGTGTGCTAGTTCCACGTAAATATACATGTGTATATATGTTCCGGATATATATATATATATCCGGAACTTTTTTTCACGTTTTGGATACTCCGAGCAAGTTAGCCATCAAAATGTAAAAAGTAAAATTCAGGATAACAGAACTTCCTCTATGATGAAGTCAAATACGGGAAAGAGCTGATAAGAATCATTTCGTATATAAACCAGAGAGAGATATATCGATCGGTTCGTAATTGAATCTGACGGATATTCTCGAAATATTTCGAAAGTTTCAATGAGATTCTCGTCTCGGCGGCATCTCTGTGTGGGGGCAGCGTGTGTACGTGTCGCGAGTTTCTACACAGAACTATGATGAAATCTGTGCCGTTGTGTTTGCAGCCTTCAGCAGTTTTATCGCGAAAGAATGGGAAAACAGGTGGCACACGACCGATAGTTCTGCGCGTTCATATATCAATCAAATATATCTATATTCTGTCTTAACTGCGTAAATTAAAAATTGAATATTGAAAATTCGGATATTTTGAGCAAATGATATTCCAATTATATTATTTTTGAATTGGCTTTGCTAAAACCTACATCTACATGTATACAATACAGCTACACGACTTGTGTGTGTCACACACTTGGTTATTTGAATCATAGATTATTTAATCCTATCGTATTTTTAATTTACCTAACTAGCAGTAAAATATTTGAATGTTTTGTTGAAAAGAACCAAAGAAAAAACACATATTTTCGTTGAAAAACCATTTATAAGAAACCACGATGATAAAATTAGTAGACAAAGACAATAATGAGCCATTAATTTATCCTTTACTCACTATCCATAAGTTTTTATTCATGAAATTTTTTAATGAATTATCGAAACTTTGTATTAATAGTCAAAATTTAATTGAATGATAAGTTTTATCGATTATCCCGTTGAAACGTGAAAGTGGAGCTAATCGTCGAAAATGGATACATACAGTGACTTGTAATTACTTTTATTAAAAATTGAATTAGTGTCAATGACAATTCGATCACATTACCATTAAAATGATTGACGATAATCTGTCAAATACATCTGAATATGATTATTTAACAGCTTCACTTTCGGCCTATTGGGACATCTAATTAGGAAATTAATAAAGCGACAATAATACCTAATCGCGTTTCAAAATATTTGAGCCACTGATTAAAAAAAATGGGATTGAATGAAAATAAATTAACCTAGCGGCTCACTAAGTTTCGCATAATTCCAATATATTGCCTGAAAATGATGGCTTTTTCGTGGAATTACTTATTGTTCGTTCGTGTCTCGTAAAGACCGATTGTCATCGAGTGATGACAATCCCTGCTTATGTTAACGAAATAAATGCATTAAAGAAAAAGTTGTTTTTACTCTTGCAGCAAAAAACGCATGTTAACCTGTATATAATAAAAGAAGTTCATATTCCAATCCTTCAGTCGTTGCCAAGATTCAGTGCTTCATAAAAAACTCATGTAAAGAGGTACCACGGTACCTCGAGCCATCTATGCGTCAGCACTTTAAAAGATACGACGATAATTCAACTGCCCATCTCGCTTTTCGCACATCCTGCTACCGTCTATTCGATTCCATACAACGTACTCCAAGGAAATATGGTGAATTGGAACGTACACAGCACCATCCTCACGATATATGTGCACTTAGGTAACGACTATTGAGGCAGTGAAGCTTTATCGATGTGGTGAGGATGGGGTGCGATAGGGGGCGTTGGGCTTCGAGGCTCACGGAATTACTATACGTTAACGGTGAGAGGATGTATGTAATAGAATCTATGGAATATGAAAATAGCTACGAGCGCAATCCTGCCCGCGTTTTGCTATTCGCTCAGTCCTACACATGTATATGGGATGTTATCGAGTTGTCGGGGAATTTGAGAGTATACGCGAAACGTTTCCTCGTTTCCGGTAGGGGGAGCATTGGTTGAGCATTCGCCGCCTGGGGGCCGACGAGGAGAGTTGCACGAGAATGGCCGTGCGCTACGACTTTCCTTGTCGCTCTCGAAGGCTGTAGGATGGGAGAGTTGCGTTTCCTGAGCGCTATACACGATGATAATTCAAACGCCAAAGTTTCCGTGAGTGCGAGAGCTCCGCCGCGGAGTTCCCTTAAATGGTCCATTACGGAAAGAACGATAAATCACACTGTACGCTGGCCAACACTTACACACAGCCCACACAGCCGTGTGCGACTCGCGAACCCAATAAGCAAATGGTCCGTGTCGAGTCGCATAGGGCAACGGGATTACCGTGGACGTAGAGGAGGACACGAGCGCATGAGAGGAGCAAAAAGAACGAACGAGGTGGGAGGTAGCAAAAAAGCATAAAGCGTAAGATTCTCACGGTATTTCATCGCAGTACGAAAAATTCTCCTCGGAAAAACACGCAGTTTGTTTTCCGACAGGCGAGCACAGGACATTCCATCAGTTCTCCGAGCTGCACTCTACGAATGTTATACAATTGCAATACATAAAGTTTCCGATTGCGAGAATGAGATAAATAAGCTATGGAACATATGTATCGTGCAAGGTCTGTCACTCCGTGTGTGCGTGCATGTGTGCGCTCGTGTGGTGTGCGCGAGGGAAATTCGAAACGGTAAATAGGTCTACTGGTGGGAATGTCGGGGAGAAACTTTTGTAAACAATATAAATAGCATAACTGCGAGGATGGAGTTTTGTTTTATGCGTTATTTACCGTACGTATATCATTATGGTACCGTGCGCAGATAAAACTTTGCTACGTGTGCATTCAGATGAGATCTGATGGTGCCATCGTATCAGGTAGTAAAAATATTATTTTTCTCTATGTAAATAAATACTAACAACTTGTGGTATTTCAGGTTTCTGATTATGATACGATGAGAAATACATTTATACGAATTACTAATGAATGACAACTTGTATAGAAATTGCGATCATCCGTTATAAATTATTAAAAATGTATAACAAAAATAACGAAATTCGATTCTACGACCCCCATAGAAAATAAACATATGGAGTACTCCACATAATTTGAGCTGTTTTTTGTCCGCAGGAAATTTGGGGATGCGTTTGATTTCAAAACAGGGACTCAAAAATCAGAATTAAAAAATGTCATTTTAGAAAGCCTCTACTGTTTTTCTTGGATATGTTTTCTAGATCTCATATATATTTTATACTTGCCTAATACGTTTATGTTACTATTTATTATTTTTAAATATCTAACCTAATTGATTCACAGGAAAATGGCCACAAAAAAGTTCAGCCCAGTATCAATCTTGATATAACTTTAGGTTGCAGGGTACAATCTATATTTTTCCAAAAATATATTAAAAAATCATCCAAAGTATATCTTTAATATATTAAATTAAAAATACGAAGGTAATTTAACCGATCATGAACACTAAACTAGATGATCAATGTGCGCTATTGACCGTAGCAAAATTTACAATATTATAATACAAATGTCCACTATCTATTTAGTGTCCATGATTGGTACAACAACTTTGAATATCACATATATTGATGGATATATTTTTTTCCTTGGGTGAGGTTCAGCTTGATAGATCGTGAGTCATTGCTAGCGCTATATGTACGGTCGAGCAGTGCTTACATTCGACGATGAGAAGTTTGCAGACGCACTGTGACAGTGGTTTCTGGCAACAGACGAGAGACAATGAGAAAAGCATAATAGCGTGGGTTTCAGCAGAGGAAAAGGAGAGAGGAGCTCACGACAACAAGAAGGACTGCGGGGAAAAGAGGGGGGCAGTGCGCGTGGTTGATCCTTCTGTTTATGCAGTCACCGGTTGCTTTTACGAGGCATGAAAATCGTGCGAATTGACAGAAGGCATAGTGCGCTGGTACTCCGCGACACTGCCGTAACGATAGCAGGAGAGGCGTCGTTGTTTTCGCCTACCTATCGCACAGTTCTACGCCTGGAGCAGTGGTAGTGGTAGTAATAAAGCGTTACGTGGGTATCTAAACTATACTATAGGAATACAGAAACGCTTATTCCTAATTCACTCGACTGTGAGAGAAGTATAGAGCGAGTGACGACTGTCGTAACAAATTTATGATGTCGAAATAAACACGAATCTTCTCACGTCCACGTGCGTTCTGGGCTTTGGGCTAGATGCGAACGAGGAAGCCGGTAGAGAGAGAGAGAAAGAGAGAGAGAGAGAGAAAGAGAGAGAGAGAGAGAGAGAGAGAGAGAGAGAGAGAGAGAGAGAGAGAGAGAGAGAGAGGGAGAGAGAGAGAATCCAGAACCTGTAAAACTCTATCGGTCCGGTGCACCCGATTCTCGCTCGACACTGTGCCACAGGGAATTAAGCCATAATACTCGAGCTTCAGGGTCCCTCGGTGCTCGTAGGTGTGGAATACTCGACGAACGGTACAGCGGATGCTCGACCCTACTGTTACCCAGGCGAAAATACGTTTCAATTAACACGAATCTCGGAAATCGATTAATTGCGCGAGGCCAAATTGACCCACTTGCGATATAAGCTTTGGAGATACGCATTACATTGATAATTCGCTTGTTTTAGGGATTTTAATGACCTTTGAAATAGGACATTATGCTACAAGGTAGGAAAGTGCCCGGTTTCGACCGAGTGTGACATTTGGTGCCAAAGCGCAGTGGGGGCAGCACTCTGCACGAAAGAAATGTTTAGTTGCCTAAATAGCAAGCCGTGATTGGTATACTTAACTGTTGAAAATTGGAAATTTAAAACGCGTGGAACGTTTTTGGTCGAATTCAATCCGTAAGATCAATGATCAAGATGCTATATCCCATGTGCAAATCCAAAACGATAGCTCAACAATTATGAGAGTCAGATGCGTTTTGTTAATTGAATATTCCGTAGGAAAGCTTATTTATTATTATTATTATTATTATTATTATTATTATTATTATTATTATTATTATTATTATTATTATTATTATTATTATTATTATTATTATTATTATTATTATTATTATTATTATTATTATTATTATTATTATTATTATTATTATTATTATTATTATTGTCGTTGTTGTTGTTGTTGTTGTTGTTGTTGTTGTTGTTGTTGTTAGCAGCACGATGGCTACGAGTGTCTCTCGATCTTCATCCGATGGCGCCACCCGAGCACCTTATGTTTTTCCCTACGTTTTGCCCTAGGGTAGAAAAGTTGCAGCTGTCAGTCAAGTGCGCGTGCGCACAAGTTATATCTCGAAAAGTGCCACTTTCGGCCCGCGTTGCAAACGTCCAATGTGGTCATTTCAGCGCAGTCGGGAAAAAATATGTTACGTTTCAATTGTTTCTGTGTCATACTTTAAAATATTTTCATACATTTCCGTCTGTGAAATAGAAATAGCGACTTAATGTGAGGAGAGTCGATATCAGTAATTATACTTTATGGTATTTTTATAATTTTAGAAACAGTGAACAAGAATGTCTTTGAAAAGACTATAAGATTATATTCGAAAATGACAATGACAAAGTTTGTCAGCAAAACAAAAAATAATATGGTCCAAGTTGCGACATCGACTCACGGTACATTGGGACATGATTTCCATGTTTCGAAAGTGTTCAAATAACAGTAGAAACAGAGGGTGTCACGTATATCGAAATGTGGCTAAAAACATGAATATCTCAAAAAATAATTGCGACATCAACTTTTTCCATTATTTTGTTTGTGTCGAAAATACGAATCCAGAGATGGCGAATCCATAATGAAATAATAGTGCTCCGGAAATTGTAGTACTGTAGTAGTACGATAGATATATGCTTCTAGAAATTCTAAGAACCCATTCTTAAAACTAAACTACGTCTGCCTTCTCCATGGTTATACTTTGTGCTACTTGGTGATTCACCGAGTATCATAGTAAAAGGAAACGTCCTATTCATCCCTGTCGTACAATTGTTATTCCACAACCTACAGACGTGGTATACATATACAACGTTCCCCGGACACTGATGCGCGACAGATGAAACGTAACAGGGTTCACCAGTCCGTTAAATCGAGCGACGGACGGGGCCGAGGGGTTGCTCGGGTTACCGTAAAAAAGGGTTAACTGTAGCATAAAGCTTAGTATATAGAGCGTACTACGGCAGAGCAACTGTATATTCGGAGCATGAAACGCCAACAACATTAAAAACATACGAAACAATAATAGAGAACGATGTGGTATCTGTTATGAAATAGATGAAACGAATAAAAAATAAAATAAGGAAATAAATAAATAAATAAATAAAGAAAATACAAAATGGAATAAAATGGTAAAGCGACTGCGAGAAAGGAAATTTTGAAATCGTTGGTACGAATCGGAGCATACTCGCGGAGAGGGGTAAGAGAAAAAGGGGATGTAGCGTATTCCTGGGTTCAACGTGGCGTGGAATGAAGAGTTATAACAGGAACTACTACATGTGTATGCTGTATGTACGTTGACTCCGAAGCTATGTACCGTGTGTACTATGCATGCAGGCATATGACCTGATGCGACGATGAAGCAACCAGCGGCGTGGCGGGTATCCGCGAGGGGTGGTTCGCGCGCGCTTCGGGGCTGACTCTCGGAATTACGGACAATACGTTGTGCATATTTATGTGCACGTATACACAGCGTAGCGTAAGCAGAACGCGCACGTGAACAAGCGCACCTCGCGCGTGCTACTACCACGCTCTTTTACGATTTTCCTCGTGTTTTCCGCGTGTCGTTTGCTCCACTCGTAGCTCTCTTGTCCCTTCCAACGATAGAAACCAAGAACACTTCATCACTACCGGACCCGATACTTTACTTCTTCCTCTTTTCTCATTCTTTTCTTCGACCAGAATCTCCACCGGCTGTACCTCCATTTAACAGGCTCGAGTAAATCTGAAGCGGCTTCGAGGAAACATGTGCAAGAATACAGAACGCTGGAACATCGGATTTTGTAGCATTTTATAACAAGTTTATTTCGAATACGTGCGGAATCGTCCTTGCGTCAGTAATCTGTAAATAGCTTCGCATAGTGACTTTGTTGCTTATTCTTATTCTCCTACGTTCACTTTTAATCCTTTAAAGCGATTCTTGTATGAAACTTGAAATCTTTACTCCTTTCTGTATGTCAAGATTAGCATTTTTCGACGTTGTTGTTCTTCACTCAAACGTGATGCTTATATCCACTGACTCACTCGTTAATTATTTCAGCATATTCCAAAAGTCACCCGAGAGTAATAATACAAATATTTATTTTCGACATCAAATAATAATTTTGATGCACAAGATGTTTGTTTAAATATTTTCTATCTATCAGGAATAATCTGCAATACTGTTAAAAAATGCACGGTGTCAAAGTGATTGGTGTGAACTTATGGCCTAGTGTTGACCCATTTGGTGTTAAGTAACACTTTTCACAGTTTTGAACACGTACCAGCAATTGTGTTAAAATTATTCGGCCCCACTTCAAACCTTTCAACACATTTCTGTTCGGTATGAGTAGAAGATAATTAATAAATTGTTAGCAATCAATTAAAAATTGTAGCACATATAATAAAATGCAAAAATGTAATTGAATTTTATTCAACATTTCACAAGTAAAATCTTCTGAAAGTTTTGAGGATATAATGCAATTTGACACTAGCTATTGTACACCCGTCGTCGACATCAGTCATCGGTGTGAATTTATATCGACACCACGCGCATGGTTAACTTTTACACCGGATTTTTAAAAGCGTAGAATTTGTACCTAAATCGTATGTCAGTGGAAGGGGCTTCAGAAATGATTGATCCGAAGTTTAAACAAAAAAAAATATAATAAAAATAATGGAGGACGCGTAGAGCCAGCACTACGGTACGGTTCCAAATTTCTTCGTGGAATATTTGTCACAACAAGTACATACGTGGAAGTTCCCCATTGAATATACAATAGTACCTGTAGTCGGATGTCTGCGCGTCTCTACATTTGTCACTCGTCCTCGTGGCTCTCCATTTGCCAGCGAATATAATGCTTAAGAATAAGCACGAAAATAGAGGTGAGAGAGGATATATGATGCGCGAGCAAAAAGCGTTCGCGAGAATAGGAAAACGAGCGCATACCTAAACATTTTCTGATATATACAGTCGCAGTGCGACTCCCATCCCCATTCTCTGATGATGCATTTTACGTGTGTAGGACCACGTCCGTCTCGTCACCATCTAGCATTCTCGAACAAAAACCGTTCGCGCGCTTACTTTTACAACCTATAACGCTATAACTATACATGCAGTAAAGAGAAAGATCGAGAGAGGGTGACGAGGGGTTGAAACGAGAAAAGAAAACGCTAGTGAAAGGGGCTAGGTCGTTCTGCTTCTCACCCTCTAGCAGAGGCTTCAAGAACAGAACGAAGTAGAGTGGGCGCGAGAGCGAGAGAGAGAGAAAGAGGGGGATGGGACTCTAGCACTCACCCCCACACAAAAACAAAGGACTGATATTTTTCCCTGGCTTCTGTTGCTGCTGTTTCGCTTTGTCTCGATATACTTGCCGCATACATAGATGGAGGCATATATTGTGGCAGTGTAAACACAGTAAGGCGAGGGATGGAACTGAGGGACGAGGGTAGGGCGACTAAACCAAAAGTACATGTGTACACTCGTACTTATGGGAGATCGGGATGTTTTCGATTAATATCGATTACACAATTTAAAAAAATTTTTTAAAATTTTCTATACGATCAGTTAATGATTTTGTGGTTTTATTATCTATTAATATATATATTTCTTTCATTTCACTACCGAGTAGAGTAAGTTTTGCAAAATGAAGACGTAAAGTAGAAAATGTTTTCATTGCTGAATTAAATTTGTTTTTAATGACAATAAAGTATTTTTTAGCATCGCTATAATATTTTAAATATGATTAAAATATTGTACCAAGTCTGATTTCTTTTGGCTAAATCCCTTAATGTTGACTTGATCCATCAAGCCCCGATGTCGCATCTAAATCTGACGACTATACATCTGCTGTATGTTTGCTTACATGTCGGAACATGTATACGTACTGTTACGTGTTTATTTAACCCTTTGCACTCCGAGTGTTTTGTTACTCAACAGCAGATGGCGCAATAGCGGCGCCTACGGAGTGCAAAGGGTTAACTATTGGTACATCAAGACGCGGAGAAGCTCTAGTTGCTCTATGGTTGCCATAGCGAGCCAGTGGGCGCCAAGTTTCAGATGACTGTACCACGGGAATCGATGAAATCGTCTTCTCGCCTTAAGTCGAGATGAAACCTCCATACTTACACAGATGTGCTGCTTCTCTTTTACTCCGCCGTGAGCGCTATGCTAGCGTATCTCTTTCGCACTCATAGATGAAGTACAGAGGTTTCACCTCGGGAAGGTGAAAGCTACTCGGTAGTTAAAACTGTAAACAATAGCATTTCGCTCTACTGGTGTGCAAGAGTGACAACTATATGAATTACTATGAGCGCCTCTCGCGGAATTAAGGTAAACCGAAACTGTACTAGTTTTATCTCTTTCGCACTTATGAATTTCATCTCCTCTTAATACAGCCGAGTCATCAGCCGTGTCTCGCGAATTTATTTTTCCAGATTATCAACAATAATTCCCGTGCACAGTTTAGGTACTTTTTCGTTTTTAAATCGCAATCGGAATAGGTGTACTGTGTGTGTTTTTGTGCTGGCTTCCAGATAACAAACGGATTTTTAAGAATGTTGTGCCCTAAATCATTTAAAAAAGTGATGTATCCGTTACGGGTAACTGCGAATAATTAATCGGTAATTTTTTTTTTCAATTTCAACAATTCTACCCTTTTCACCCGGGAAATTCACGTTCGTGCAGTCTACTAACTGAATTTCATTTAATTCCGTTCAGTGTAGAATAAGAAAGTGTGTTCCAAATATTAGATGCGGTGCAGTGAGTGTTTCGCCTCAAGGGAAGGCGAATTATCCGTCAGTGCGAAAGAGATAGAACTAGTATAGCACTCACGGCGGAGTTAAAGAGAAGCAACGTATATGTGTAAGTATGGAGGTTACTTACACATATGTGCTGTTTATTTTTCACTCCGCCGTGAGCGCCATGCTAGCCTATCTCTTTCGTACTCATCGGTGAAGTACAGAGGTTTCGCCTCGCCGAAACCTCTAAGAGAATTTTAGGGCCGAGATTCATGGGTGTATTTCGATCCTGGTTATCCGGTAAATAAAGTAACGTAACAGTAATGTAACTGAAAGTAACAAGTGACATTATTTTAAGGTTACATGTAGATTGCATCTAAAAATTTATTTCTTGCTCAGTAATGTTACATGTCGTATATGAACGGAACGTTTAAGTTATGTTGCAGGTACGGAGTATAATATAATTGCAATGCAACAAGTGGAATAATATTTATGTAACTCTAACGTCGAGATGTTTTCTATTGTTGAGTGGAAAATACTAAATAACGTGTAAGTTACATGCAATATGTTACGGTTACTTTGCTGCTATATTTTACTATTCTTAATGGACACCGAATTTTCTTATTTCGGGCATCGAAGGGTTGCGAAATCACTCCCGCCAAAGGATGGTAAAAAAAAGTCAGCCGCTAAAAGCAGAGCGAGCCAGTGGTAACCCTGATTAGGACACTAGGGTTAGGATCCTTTTGAAGGTTAGACCCCCTGTGTGTAGTCGGACTCACACAACTTCACAGTCTTATATACACTAAAAGGTGACTTAATTGCTTGCCAAAAACAATCCGACTGTTTGCTATGTAGCAGTTATAAGATCGTTAAAAGCATGTTACGTACCTGTTACTAATGCTGATTCCGTAACCATAATGCTACGATGCTTTATAACATTTACATTACCTCCACATTGATAATATTATAAATATAAAACAGTGTTCTAATCATGTTATGTAGACATTACAGAGTCTTGTTATGTTATTGTAATGTTAGGACATTTAACCCCATCAACTTTACTTGAATATCATCAAAATGATACTAACAATGTTACAAGCATGTTAAGTAAGGATTACATAACTTTCGAACAAATGACACATAACATGTTCGATTCTTTTTATTTTACATGCCTGCCATGTATTACAAGAATAATATTGTTATATTACATGTAACTTCCATGTTATATTACCGCATTAAGATGTAATTACTGAGCATATATCACTAGATGTCGTAACGTCTCCACGACAAGTTTAAAAGATAAGTTAAAAGAATTATTCCCATATTCTCGAGATCATAACTTGATGATGGAATATTTGCTGATTTATTTACGGGAGAGCTGTCCTTATTTTGCAAACTTGCATCTTTTATATCTATAGAAAAAAATGTTAATGCTTTTGTAAAAAAAAAAAAACACAGACGTGAAGCTTTTTCTGGAGCTTTCGATCCTTGCCATATCCTGCTTTTTTCTTATCGTTTTTTTATCGTCAAGTCACCCACGTTTCCATCCATAGCGAGAGACTTTTTTTTTAGTTCAAGTGGTCTTTAGATGTATCGAACCAATTCAACGAGCAGTCGATCGCTTCTGACGATTCCCATCCGTCTCTTTAAATCGGAAAAGAGGCGAGCACTTGTGTTCGTCTACGAGTATTAGTGACGTACTTGAACTCTTTGAAAACTGGTTTTGTCATTGGATATTTCAAGTATAATGTACCCTTTTGCAAATGATGAAATAGCTAGTGACGATTTTTCTACATTTCCTTATGAATATATAAATCTTCAGTGTTTTGTTACATTTTTGTTGTTGTATATTATAGAATTATCAAGAGACGCGGCAGCGTCTCGACGCTAAATATGAAATTTATATACATATATATTGCAAATTCTATTACACATGCAGTTTAGGATTAAACGGACTACGTGCTGCTCGCTAGCAATGATTTATAGTCCTCCGAACGGGGCTTCGTTTCGGTTCACACAGTTCCAGCGAATAGAAGAAACGAAGAACCTCTTACCCCTATCTACCATGCAGTACCGGCACTTTATCCACTAGCAGTTTTCCGGATCTACCGCGTTGCCGCTGCAGCTTTACCGCGACGCACGGAATTTACTCTTTTTTTATTTCATGTGTGTGTGTATGTGTGTCCGCGCGCGTGCGTGAGAGAGAGAGAGAGAGAGAGAGAGAGAGAGAGAGAGAGAGAGTCGAAGAAAAATAAAAACGCGACGGAGAGAATGAAGCGAGGGGTAGAAACCGCGGTAACAGAACGTTACTCTTCGACCCGAGGAGCCTTCGCGTTCTTGCCCTTCCTCCTTGCCCGCCCACCCTTCGTTCGGCTGCGATTTATCGCCTCGCTTGCGGTCTCTCCATTTCGGAAGCTTTCCTTCGAGAAAATTATTACGATGGAGAAGTGAGAGCCGGAAAAAAAAGAGTATCGGTGCTACCGAAGAAGCAAGCAGAAAGTGAAATAGAAAATATGGGAGAGAGTGTAAGCGAGGTAGATAGAACACTCGCGAAATGAGTATTCCGTTACGGTGTTGGAGGCTGCTGCATAACGATCGTGATCGTTGGGGCCGGAGGGCAAAAATAAAACATAGAATCTGCATCCTGAGCTTTCAGTCTCGCGTGGCTAAGGTGTTGCACGCGACGAGCCGAGTTCTTTATCTATGGTATTTGGCCTTTCACACAATTTTACCTTTTGCAGGAAGCTTTTCTAATGACGGAGGGAATAATGTTTCAAGATTTAATCAAATTTAGATCCGATCAGGTCTATTAATAGAGGAGAAGATTCGTTTTAGCAAGAACATAATTAAAAGGAAATTACGCTGTAGGTACGAGCGAAACTTCAACTACCACCAAGCTACAATTTTACAGCTTATCCGTCCGTGATACTCTATATCAAATTGCACCTATTGTATACCTAGAGCTCTAGGATTATACAAGCTTCTGTAAGTTCTAAGTTTAAAGATAAAATAGAAAGATATTAATTTACAGCTTGAAAACTCCATACAAAATATCGTTATTAATGATTGTTTACGACTCATTAATAATAATAGTGACAGGTTAAAGTTAAAGTTATTTAATTATCACTTCAGCTGATAAGTAATTAGTAATACAATTGAGTATGCTGATAAATTAATTAGTAATAAAATAATTAGAAATATTGTTTAGGGTTCTAAAAAATTGTTTAAAAAATCGTGATGACTCATTAGTGACTATCAATCGAAAGATACAAAAGGATGTTGCGACGTACACTATTTATTGCAAGCACAGCAAGCTCTACCAACAGGTATTATCGCGGTATAGACATAAACTATAACGCAGAATATTACACAACATGCACTATGTTTTAAAGCAGCTTAACGGTAAACCACGGTTGGTCCGCTAGCAATGCCATCCCGCAGGGATGTGTGAAGGTATATCTGGTCCTGATGTAACTTCGATCGGCCTATGGAGGACAAAAATTCGCGTCAGCATTGCCTTTCATACGTACATACATACAAAGTTATATATAGCTGTTGCGCCCTACGTGCAATCTGTCTTCTTCACCAAATCAGGAGTGTGGTATATATACACACGTACTACGCACAATAGCTCACCTTCAAAGTTCCCCATTCGGTTCGTAGGAACGAACGAACGGTGGTTGAACGAAACAGAACGAGTGTAGTTTCACTCCCTCGCGGATCTCAACCACGTGACAAAACTTTATCGTGCTTTTTCCCTCAAACTCACCTGCTCTCTTTTCCTTTATTTTTCACTTCATCCCTTCACCTTTTCCTCTACGGTTTTTTTTCTTTTTATTTTTGCCACCAAGCGCGTACGTGACGGCGCATTTCCATAACGCGCGGGCACACGCCCCTCCTACCCTCCTGCAAATTGTCAATGCGGCCAGCTTTGAAAATAAAATATGCACTGCTGTTCGTTGCTGCTGCTGCTGCTAGCTCGTGGCTTCGAGTCGAGCACGAAGAGAGCGCGGGTCTCGCGCGTTTTCCCCCCCACGAGTTTCGAGAAGAGGCGAAGGGAGGAGGGCATACCAGGCGTGATTTAAGGGGCTGTGCAGACGAATAAATTTCGCCAAGTCCTGCAACGTCCCGTTCGCGAGAGCGCGAGAGTTAACCCGCCACCGACAACCTCGCTGCTGCTGCTGCTGCTGCTAGAAAAGGTGGGACTCTGCACACGGTGCGAAAAATACGGTGGTGCGGTAGGCGCGCTTACACTTTTTTTCATATATTTTTTTCTATCCCTCTGCTCTTCCTCGACTCACGGGAAATTTTTGTTGGCTCTGGGCGCACCCTCCGCAACCATCCTTTCGTATTCTCTGTTCCGCAACTACCCTCTGGCTACCCTTCGCGACCTCTACGGTCTATATCCTGGCAACAACAGCAGCAACTCCCCGCCGCTGCTCTGTGTGCTGCTGTCCGACACGTTCGCCGATAGCGCGGGCGCCCAAACCTCGCGGAACTCCATCCATTGCACCCGGCGTCCCAACAGACCCAGCTTTCTCCATTCGTTTCAACATAATTTTATTTTTCCAGGAGTCTGCTTGTTTTTCGTTGTTTCCCCCTTTTTTCTTGTTAACTATTTTATTTATTCTTTTGTTTCTCCTAGTGCGACAGACCCAACGGACTAGATCCGCTGCGGTGTCCCAAAAATACATTTAATCAAGCTGGAATCCGGCCTATATCTAGCCTTCAAATTATTCCAGGCTCTGATCCGATTGGCTTATCTGACGCAGATCAGGAGTGCAACGCTTTTGTTATCCTGATCCAAAGCAAAATTATAACATAATTAGGCTGTGATAAGGCCCGGATTTGAGCCTAATATGGCCCTGCACCCGTCGCGATTAAAGCGTGTAGTTCCAGAATTTACCAAAACCGTTAAAACATGTAATAACCTTTAGTTGAATATATTATTATCATTTTTAATTGGATATACTCCATGATTACACCGATAAGTACAAATTGCATGCATCCTAACTACTGAAAAAAATGTTTGAACATTTTTGGCGATATCGGGAATCGATTCAGCGACTCTCTGTACCGTAGATTGTTGTAGCTGCAACGTAAGCAAATCAGCTATGTTTTTTAACCATTTGACAACAAATGTATTGTCATGAATCAAAGTTTTTTCTATAATGTACAGGAGGAGTGAAAGCGTTCAACTGCCCGTGGGCTATAAATTGTTGATAGAAGGTACAAAAACGAGTAAGAGTGGTTAGACGTAATGGTGGAGTAAAGGGAAAAGTGCACGTGAGTAAAAAACCCTTGGACATAATGGATAAAAAGAGAGGAAGCAATGCTTGCAAGCCGCAAATTATACGACCGTAGCTTAGGTTAGAGTGAAAAAAAACGTTCGTGGTACGGAATAAACATGAGAGATACAGTTGCATCAAAGTATAAACTTAAGTTTAGGCAATAGAAAATGTTACCTTTATTAAGCTTAATAAAGTTAACTAAATTATTTGTGCAATGAAAAATCGTAAATTAAGTGTCGTGTAGCTAGGTTTAGATATTTACATAGTTACCATTAAATATACAGTTTACAAATGTACAATTAAATAAATTAAGAAGGAAATAAACGTGGGACGATAGTCACTCAGAGCGATAGTAGAGATAAGTTTGAAAAACGCGATAAGGGGGGGGGGGGTTGTAAAATTATGGATTATCTCGTTTGTCTATGAATCTACTTGGAGAGTGAAAGCGTAACAAGGAGCTTATTAATGAGCATAGTGAGTGGCGTGAAGTTAAGATCTTCGTGAAGGGAAATGTTGAACGTAAATCGAGGGGCCATTTGTCTAATTTGTGTATGATATGGTGCACGACATTTTGAACGCGATGATGGCAAGCTTTGGTGAGAAACTGGAAGAGTATAGGGCCAAATCGTCAACGAAGCTTGCGATATGTACAAGGGAAGGCGTGTCGACCACTGGGACATTGTAGATATTGAAGAGGAGGGAGGAGAGCACAGATCCTTGAGGTACTCCTGCCACGATGTATAATTTATCTGATGTGGTGTAGCCGATTTTTACTGTGATTTTTTATCTGACAGGAAGGATAATATACTTTTGCAGAGATTGATAGGAACGTTGGATTTTAGAAGTTTATAAACAAGGCCGTGGGTCCAGACTGACTCGATAGTCTTTCCGCTGTCTAGAATGCTTAAGGCGGTGGTTTGATTTTCGCGAGACATGGACTTGATGTGTTCGATAACATGAGCAAGCTCGGCTATTCTTACCTTAGGAAAAATAGTTTTAAATTCGAACTTAGAGTAACAACTTGATACATAGAGGGGTTATAAAGGATTTATATGATTGCGACTTACATTATTTTAACAAAAAATGGTGCAACTATCGTTTGGCGGGAATTCACAAGTGGTACAAAGACTTCAAAGAAGGCAGAGAACGTGTTGATGATTTGGAACGCTCTGGACGACCATCGATGTCAATTGATGAGCAACACATCAAGAAAATCAAGGAATTGGTGCTCGAAAATCGTCGATTAACAATTCGAGACCTTGCCGACATGCTTGCAATATCAATTGGATCAGTGGAAGCAATTTTGAAGGATCATTTGTGCCTCAGAATAGTCAAATCGGGTTTGGTTCTTCGTGAGTTTTTCGCCAAAAACTTCACTCATGTCGCTCCACAACCACCGTATTCGCCTGATTTAGCACCGTGTGACTTCTGGCTGTTCCCAAAGCTCAAGAGACCACTCCGGGGAAATCGTTTTGAGTCGATTGAAGAGATCAAACGTAAATCGCTACGCGCATTCAAGGGTATACCTGAGGACGACTTTTTAGCATGCTTCAAAGATTGGAAGAAACGTTGGCATAGGTGTATTGTAGCTAGGGGGGATTATTTTGAGGGGGACGAAATCGATTTGGAAGAATAAATAAAAAATTTTAATTTTAAAACAAAATTCACCTTACTTTTTGAACACAGTAGTATATATTAAGTACATGTAGTGTATAAAATAGTCGGTATAACGTACACAGAATTATTGAATTGTTTATTAAAAAAAAATGAACAATAGTTGGTTACAAAAAGTTACGGAAGTTCGGAAACGTAGATTTTCCACTTTGTAGCATACGTTATCTTTTTATTCTTCAAACTGATTCATTAAGCCGTATCGATATGTGATGAAGCTTAGTTCTGGTTGAATTTCGATAATTCTGATCAGGCAAGACGTAACAATGTTAGATCAGACTCAAACTTGGTCTGAATTTGCCGAGCTTGATCATGCGCGATGTATCAACGTCAGATCTGGCCCAGATCCACCTTAAAACTGATGAGTCTGATCAGGCAAGGTATATCGGTATCAGATCAGCGGAACAGATCCGGCTGCAATCCGGTGAGTCTGATCAGACAAGACGTATCGATGCCTGATTCGGCTCAGACTCAGCTTGAATCAGGCGAGTTTGATCAGCCAAGATGTATCGATATCAGTACTGACCCAGATACAGCTGAAATCTGGTTAGCGTGTTTAGGCATATGTCTTACCCGAAATGGTCTTCATTTAACATTAGGCAGTCTAAAAAAAATTTCTGCTCAGGGTGTTCATGTAGCAATTTAAATGTTTATATTAGGTTGCCAATAATTTTTTTCCCCCTCAATACGGACATTAACCGTCACTGATGATGTAATGGATCATTGATCGCGTGAATGACAGGTGCAAGGAGCTTCGGCAGTGAACGACCTTCATAGCGCACAATAATGGAATTTAAATAAAACACTTCTGAAGAAGGCCTCGATCATAGGACCGAAACGGTAAGGAATTTTTAAGAAAATCAAAGTCGTTCACTACCGAAGCTCCTTCGCACCTATTAACCATTACTGTTTGATGTATAATGGATTCTTGTCAAAGATGAGCACTGTATCTTAAGATTTAGAGGTGGCTCCAATAGCTGTAGCTGTACTGTTGTATTTGGAAATAGCGATATCGTCGAGACGAGAAGAAAGAGATGAGAATTTCTTCAAGGATTTCCAGATTTTCCAGACTACACGTCAGATTCAATTGCCAATCGATCGATCTTCCTCCAGTCACAATACGAAATGATTCTTATCAGTACTTTTCAGGATTTTGGTACCTTTACAGAGAAAACATAGTATTTATGACATTTTTGCTTCTTCATAAACGAAGCTTTATTTTGGTGAAAACGTAGACAAACCACAATTAGAAAAAATATCTGTACGCTCGCACGTCCGTATGTGTTTGTACGCGCACGCGCACTTGTGTCAGACTTGATATTTAAAAACTTATATAACTAAACAGCACCTTCAGCTATCAAACTGAAATTTATCACACATATTGCGGGATCGATCGTCATTATTTGTTCCAATTTTCAGCGAAATATGTGCAGTCGTTAAGACTTTTTTTACGTGGTTTTGAGTTTGGTTATAAATGTCTATTCGTACGATAGCGTTTACAGCTTTTTAATTATTTGGCTAAATGGTTTACGCAGATAGAGTAACACGGTATTAAATTTAACAAGAATCCATCAAACCATTCTTATTTTGTGAAACTTTAAATCTTTCGAATTTTATGGAAAATTTGTATAAAGTTCATAATTCTACTAAATTTTCGACAGATCAAGCTGGAAGTTTGTACGAATGCTTTAGAGCAGGGGTCTCCAAACTACGGCCCGCGGACAGATTTTGGACTATTTCACTTTTTACCATCGGCAACAATGATAATATGGTTTTGGCCCTCGGAACTTACTGGAGTAATCAGTATGGCCCTAAGGCTGGAAAGTTTGGAGACCCCTGCTTTAGAGTGAGAGGAATACTACAATCGAATTTCATAAAAAAATGTATGCACACGTATAAATTTTATAATATTTAGAATTTTTCGATAAATGAATGTAACAGCGTTACCATGTTAAGCATAAACTTTCTATGTTTTGAAACAATAAGATTTACGAATGCTTCATGAAGTATTTTATAGAACTCGATAAAAGAGAAGTCATTTATTTTATATACCATTGGCCTTAGACGATGTGCTATACGTCGTGGCTCTCTCTCAGGTCGCCATATGTGCAAAAGAGATAGCACAATTTCCCATCGCGAATTTAACCGAGACGGTTGTTCTTTGGAATAAAAAAGGAGAACGATAAGCTGTAGAATTGTCAGTCGCAGTCCTCCCGTTATCTTCTTTTATCCGAAATATCAATTGGGACAGAATTTTATCCGAATATCAATTGCATTACAGATTTACTTATCGACCGAGGTGTATCGCATTATCTTAATGTGAGGCTCAATACAGACATTTCATCTCAAAACTTTCAACACAATTCCTCGAACCCAGATTTTTGTAGGACAGTCAGAAGTGTCGGAGCTTACTACGTAATGTGGAAGGGAGAATCCAAGAAAAGTGCAACACACGTGATGTATGGTTCTCGGACCAAACATCAAGTGAGTTGAGGTTCCCCTTTAAGGTTATGTACTATCCCTCGGTCGGTAACAGCGAAGGATGAACTGTAGCTGTTAACGATTATAGAAATATTAACAAATTTACTGCAAAAAAAGTTATTTCAATTGAAATTTACCTACCAGAAGGAGTAGCAAACAGGTACAAAAAATGTTATTTGAGAAGGTTCACCAGATAGAGAGATGATAGGTCGGAAAGGGTAAGACACCCATCGTGCCCATATTCGTAAGGGGGTGAACGAGAGGGCAACGTTTTTCCCTGCAAACTACTACCAGTGCTATGGTTATGTTGAATAATATTGATAAACTGATAAACAATCGATTTAATTTATAATACGCTGCTTCACATATCTGCCCTTTATTGAAATATGATTTTGTAATTTTCGTCTCTAAATATTCTCCAGAGTTATGACGTAAAACGCATGTTAAGACAATCTCATAAAATATAAAAATCTTATATCAACGAGGTAGAATACAATTCTCAAGTAATTCAGCCACATTTCTGCAGTAATTGAGAGTATGTGACATAAATTTTTTATTTTTCTGTGCATTTCTCTGAACCTGGTGAACCTCCTTAAAAAAAGTACAGATTGTACGTTTTTTTTAAATATTGAAGATTTGTTTATTCGTCTTTTGATCGTACAACTATTCAAATAATTATTTAAATAAAAATCGTTACCTCAACTTTACATCATATAGTATTGGATAAATTTTAATTATAATCAAATTGTTTAAGGTAAACTTGTTAATATTTATACCTCCCTCTATAGATCAAATTATTATTTAAATAACTCTTTATACTAAAATTGTTATACCAACTTTGCTTCCTGCCTTCTGACGGGTCTCCTAACCTAAATTGTGATCGAGTGTCATAATATAATAGATGAATATATATACCAAGTGTACAAGTATGAAATGCGGATTTCAGACAACAGGTGGCGCATGAATGCAGTTTGTGCTATAAAGATTTGACACTGCGCCATTTTGTTGTGTCATCAACAAGTGTCAGACGCGCACGAGTGATACATTGGAAAAGTGTGTGCATAGTGTTGTGTTGTTGTGTTCAATATGTCGAAATTTATACCGAACAAAGAGCATTCGCGGACAGCATTAATTTTTTTGTTTTCATTTGAAGAAAACTGCTGCTGAATCATACCGATTAAATCGAGAAGCAGGTTTCGGCGCAAAAAAAAATTCGAAGATGTGGAATTGCAAGCATTGTTGGACGAAGATGATTCGCAAACATAAAAACAACTTGCCGAGCAATTGGGCGTCAGTCAACAAGCTGTTTCCAATCGGCTACGAGAGATGGACAGATTCAGAAGACCGGTAGATAGGTACCACATGAGTTGAACGACAGGCAAATGGAAAAGCTCAAAAACACATGTGACATTTTGCTCGCTCGGTACAAAAGGAAGTCGTTTTTGCATCGTATAGTTACAGGGGATGAAAAGTGTATTTATTTTGAAAGACCGAATCGCTTTGGCAGAAAGACGATGCTCTGGGTTTGGTGGGAGCAGACGGGCGTGGTCTATTATGAGCTGTTAAAACCTGGGGAAACGGTTAATACTAAACGTTACCAACAACAATTGATCGATTTGAACCGTTCGCTGCTTGAAAAAAGGCCAGAATACCGAAAGAGGCAACACAAAGTCATTTTTCTTCATGACAATGCTCCATCACGTACGGCAAAACCGGTTCGCGACACGTTGGAAGCACTCAGCTGGGAAGTTCTACCCCATGCGGCTTACTTACCAGACTTGGCTCTTTCCGATTACCACTTGTTTGCATCGATGGGTCACGCACTTGCTGAGCAGCGCTTCGGTTCGTACGAAGATGTGAAAAAATGGCTCGATGAATGGTTCGCAGCAAAAGGGGAAGATTTTTACTGGCGTGGTATTCACAAATTGCTCGAAAGATGGGAAAAATGTATAACAAGCGATGGAGCATACTTTGAATAAAGCACTTTTTATCATTCTTCCGAATTTAACATGTTTTTTTAGAAAAGGAATCCGCATTTCATACTTGTACACCTGGTAGACATATATACGAGGATTTCGTATAGCTCGGGTACTGAGCGCCCTCGCAATCTGTTATTGGACAGATTGGATTTTTCAAACCTCCTTTCACCCTTTTGGTTTCACAGTTCAATGGTTGTTATGAAGGATTTAATGAGGTTTTTTAAGGTTTTGAAATTGGTTTCAAAAGTTTTAAACCTTCTTTATCCTTCCATAAGACGATTAATTTGAGTTTCAAGGAGGATCAAAGGAGATTCAAAATGTATAATCTCGAATCTCCTGCACCGCGGTGGCGAGCTTCTTTTATAATATTGAGATATATACTCCTGTGAGAATGGGTACGTGGTTAGAACTCCGACTAGTTGTTTTAAAAAATTAATAGCACCGAAATCAATAATTTTAAGATGAAACAAGATTTTCGAAACGTGACAAGATTTTTTAAATTCTCGTCTTAACCAAATTTCGTGCGATTTCGCCTCGCGGCATTATAATCGAAATATATATTTTATAAATCAAGATCGAGGATATACTATATTACGATATTTCGATGTTCAGAGTCCGAGCCGCGTGTACATATCCTGTACGAAAGTAGTATTCTAAATCGTTCGTTAACCGATCGTAATTATATTCATTCACAACCTCCGTTACTCCATAACATACCATGACAAAGAGAGAAGGAAAAATATGATAGCTGCGTACACTCGCTTTAATCAAGAATCGTCTCGTGTGTCGGCGGCTAGGGCTCCAGGATGATGCATGTTTTACTTATCTCTTCGTTATACACGCCGTGCGCCCTTTCAATCCGGGCGGATATGCACGTTACTCTTCCGTACAGTCCTATGGTCCAAACTATAGCTATGAGTGCATATAAAATCTGTATACGCGGCGCATATGTGTCAGTGTACACACAGCTCACATTTTCGCTCCTGTTCTCTTTCTCTTCGTACACTCCAACTTCACAA
This sequence comes from Cylloceria caligata, assembly GCA_963942595.1. Lineage (NCBI taxonomy): Eukaryota > Metazoa > Arthropoda > Insecta > Hymenoptera > Ichneumonidae > Cylloceria > Cylloceria caligata. The sequence goes on along the minus strand of OZ012707.1, from coordinate 12,938,976 downwards.
TCGTCCCGTTACCGAACGTATGTATTCATACCAATACCGTAAGCAGTCATACACATATATATATATATACGTGTACGGTAAATAGCGTACAGTATACTGTGTATAGGAACGGTTGCCGTAGACCATAGAGTGTTGCCATACAGAGCTGACGATGCGTTTAATTAAACCGGCTGTCGCCGCCCCGTCTCTTCGCGCATTGTTTCATCTACGAGCCTGAAAAGTTCTGTCCTAGACCAGCGCCACCACCGCACACCCTCCTTCCCAACCCTCTATTGGCGCGCCACCCTTCCTCCCCGCCCAACGTCCCTAACTCTGCTGCATTGTCGAGCACAAACTCTCGTTTGCCGTACCACATCAGGCTGTACATCTCTAACCCGCTCCCCCTGACTTTTCTCTTGTCCCGTACAACCTCTTTCTCACTCTAAACTCGCTCTCTTTTCACCTTCTGTGCACTTCCACTCGTCAACTCTCACAGACGCGGAAAACAACAATGCACCGTTATTTGTTGCTCATTTGATGGACAACAGAGAAGGCATATGGTATCAGTCAGACTAGCAGTTTCCATCTTTCTCTCTCTCTCTCTCTCTCTCTCACTCTCACTCTCACTAACGCGCGCGCACGCGTGGGCGCGTGTGTGTTTTACGTTCCTCTGAGTTTCGTGCTACAGACAATAACCGCACATGTAATTCCCGGTTACGTTCATAAAGCATTCTGCTTACCCTGATAATTCTTCGCAGTCATAATAAACCGTAATCTTGAGGGTTCAACTATTAAATTTACCGGCAGTTGATACTTTTTTTTTGTTCCCCCCTTTCCCCGAAGGTCGCCTATATGTATTTGGTAGTAAAATTTGGAATACCATTCAAGTAAACAAATTTTTAGTACATAAAATTAGTTACGAAGCACCACATTGTCTAATCTATTCGCGTGATAATTCATATGAAATTAATCCAAGCAAAAAATGATAGATAAAACTGAACTTTTATTTATCAAATTTACCAGTGAAAATGTTATGAATAATTTTATTGTAATTACTTGATTGAATAGTAGGACAGTGCCTGTTTTGACTGTTGCCTGCGCCTATACAAAGCTCTCTGTAATAAGCGTCAAACTTTAGAGACCAATCGAGCAGTAATAGTTTGTTACTCTGACATTGCATCGTCACAGAGAACCGATTCAAGTGGATATAAGGAGGCCAAATTGCCATGGACGTATAATCCACGTATTTGGTATAGCTGCATTTACTGACCTGTGAGGCAATGCGAGAAGGTATGCATGCAAGCGAAGATTGACCACATATAGAGGCCACATCAGGCAGTATGTACATGCCACGAGCTAACTGGTCTGACTATATCATACTGTACGTACTGCCCTCGTCAAACGTTCCATCAAAACCCCCGCGGCCTAATTTCATGATTCCCAAGTCGATGTACCGGTAGTCGGCACATTCTCACTCTCGCAATATCTAGGCTGTCACTTCCTAACTCTGTTAAAAATGTATAACACCCAACTGAATGATTTACAAACAAAATGTATGTAAGTGATTATTAATATTTCCACGAATTATGCATTTTCATAAATCTTAATATATATTTCTCGTATATTAATATTTAATCCTGTCATCTATTGTTATCAATTAAATAATATTATACGAAATATACGAAATCGGTGATTAAATATTACAATAAATAATATTATTAATTAAATATATTAAATAAATATTACGTGAGTATTCATTCGATCACCAATGGATGTGTGTATGAAAAATAATGTATAGCTTGGTCAATATCCGAATTTGAATTTCATATACGTTTGTGTATTAAACGTGTGGTTCAAGTTATTAAAATGTCAGTCATTAGATTTTAACAAAAATGTAACATTGTCTCTGAAATTTCGTCCGCGTGGGTGAATCAAAATCATAAATCAATTAGGAATTTTCAAATACTCGATTGAAAATTAATATACCGTCATTGAAATATCATAATCTCGTGAAATATGACTTAAAATTTACGCATATAAGATCTATTACACTATATTAAGAGTACCTGTTCAATGGTCTTAAAATTTTTATTACCGTACTTGAAAAATGAAGCACCAGACTTTCACTTTCAATATTAATATGTATATTAAATTTTAATGCGGGGCTTGAATTTACAAGACAATGTATATTAATTCGCCTCCAGTTGAGTAACTGGGTTAACTATGTTTATCGCTCGTGAAGCGGAGCCTGAGGACATACAATACTCGTGGGCTTGCGTCAAGAAGCATTAGATAACGTTAAAAATAAATATTGTCTATAGAAACGTTTAAATGTGATAACGTTACTGATTGATGATTTATTTAGTGTACGGGTATTTCAAATTTATTAACTAAGCCTGTCAATTGCGTCTTTATAGAAAAAGACTTGTTTTAGCAAAAGAAGTCTTATTCGAGACTTTCATGCTAGAAAATCCTAAATCGTCGAGGAATCATATTCAGAAAAAATAACCATACGTGCGCGTGTACGTGCGTGCATGCGTGCCCGCGTGAGTGTAAGCGTGCGTGAGCTTGGAAAATTGAAATGGCTTTATACGGATTGATTGATCTTCCTGAAAGTTTGCATTAGGTGTCGCGTCTCACCCCCCCCCCCCCCCCCCTCCCTGGTTCACTGCATTTTCCGCCTTAATCGCTAACAGGTATCTCATTTTAGGGCTGTTAAAATTTTTCGAAAGAAGGGATCTTTTTAATTTTCGTAAATTTTTAGCTATCTAGCTAAAACGTTCTACAATAATAGGCTGGGGAACAAGGTTTTTCGGTATTGAGTGTGGAAAAAATCGATCAAGGCGTTCGAATTTGTTCGAACAAACCGAAACTTGGCACACAAACTTACTAGTGAACAAGGATACTTGGTGTTGAATTTGATGAAAATCGATCGAGGGGTTTTGATTTTATTAAATGTCCAATGTTACTGATTTTTTTACTCTGTTTTTAAATTATTTTCCACCTTTGACAAAGCTTTCTATATGAGGAGGCCAAAATCGATTATCGTACATACTTGCTCATTGAGGTCATTGACAAAGGTAGAAAATAATGAGAAAGCAATGTGCAAGCTTACACTTTGCACCCTTGTTATTATATATTCGTTATTTGCAAAAATTTAAACAGATATCGTTAAATCAGAACACCATTGTACGAGTACATAAATGTCGAAGGTCGGAATATTGATATCACTAAAAACTATATTATTTGAAAAATATATTGTTACATTGAACATCGCAAATAAACGTCTGGAAATATAAATATACGGTATATACATCCGAGCTTCGTATACCGATATATTTATTACTGTTCGTAATAAAACTTTTTCCAATGTACCTCGTGTCCCACAATTCGTCAGATTAACTTTCTTTATTTTCCAAACTGCCATTAAATCAATTATCGGTTTTAATCTACAGCTTCTACGTCAAATGGCTTTTACCAAAGCTAAAATACATTTTACATGTGTTAAAATGAATCGAATATGAATTATAATGTATAAAGACCGTAGGAATTCTACGGGATAGTTTGTGTACTGAAGGCGTATGTCCATTCTAAGATTACAGAGTATTCACTCAATTTTTATTCTACAAGATTTGTCCGCTATTTACTGCTTACTATTTGTACTCAAAAAATCGCGCACTCCTTGTCAAATGAATCTCATCGTGTGGCTATTTACTTTCTTGTAGTTTCATTTCTTGACAAGTAGAATTAAATATGTAGATCGTGCTGGTATTTTCCGTAACAACGAAGATAATTTTTCACAAGAAATAAACTTTTTTTTTTCAATAATACGATTTGACGATTTAACGTTAACACAAGTAATATGCTGCGAAAATTAAAAAATAAATTTTAGATGACTAACAATGTGAAAATTGAGTTTTTGCATTTTAAGGTACTGTCGACTTAATCTCGAATGGCCTATACATAATATATCTACACTACCGTATTTTATCCTCTGCATCGTTGAGCTCCGATATTTATCGCGAGATTATTTCTCAATCGTTTTTCGTCCAGAGTTATCGTCGCTGTATTACTATATGTACGTCGCTCGTCGATATACGGTATCCGACGAACTTCGAACCGCAGAGTTACCGGATTAATGCGCCTCTACCTTCTATTCTTCATCGAAATTTATATATTTTTTACACGGTTCTCGTTCTCGGTATTCTCACTCACCGAACGAGATCATCTCCGGCTTCGTACAGATGCCTGTCGAGATGGATGGATAAAATTGACCCACCGAGATTCTTTTTTCGACCGCAAAAATGTTACTATCAGGACGTATGTCCTCGAGCGATTTTACAGTATTGACAATGTTAATCCAACTCATACGTGAGCAATAGTATTGATGAGAAAATATATGAACTCCTTCCACTGCACTGACAGTCTCACCCGTTCACCCCCCTGACAACGGTCCTGGTTATCTATCTGTGCGAACTGTCAGTTAATTTTTTTTTAACTCGACGTGTGCGAAAATGCCCTTGAGCGAGTTGCGAATACCGATTTGTTACGCACATGACTACGCTGTCACATTTTGAACACTTAGACCTTCCTCACGAAAGTGAACCATTGATCATCATTGAAAAATAACCATTGGAAACCATAGGAAATTATTGAATGATAAATTGGTGGACGATCCGAAGAACCATTTAATGATTAAATGGTGGCAATAGAACTGATCAATAGTGACGGTTGATTCATAAATGGTTATCGTTCAATTTGTGAATAGCAACCATTACATTGTCGATGGTGACTGTTTAATTCGTCAATGGTAACTATGGTAATGGTAATTCGTCAATGGTAATAGGAAATTATTGAATGATAAATTGGTGGACGATCCGAAGAACCATTTAATGATTAAATGGTGGCATTAGAACTGATCAATGGTGACGGTTGATTCATAAATGGTTATCGTTCAATTTGTGAATAGCAACCATTACATTGTCGATGGTGACTGTTTAATTCGTCAATGGTAACCATTAAATTGATATAATGGTGTACAGTATTATAAATATTGGAATTAATTATTTATTTCACGAAGTATCTTTGACAACCGATCGTTATGCAGTAATATTAAAAATATTATTTTATTAATATTCATTAAAAAAAAAAAATAATTCGTCTACAGATGTGATTTCTTCGTAACGCCCTGTGAAAATTGATGATGATGCGGAAATGGAACCTAAGTCACGTTTTACCTAACTACTTAACGATGAGTAGACTATTCGCAAGACCAACCTAGCCACACTAGATTTCTTTTACTTTAATTCCATAAAATAGCTGCATCGATAATAATAGACGGAGTAACGTGTTTTGAATGAGACCTGCTATTTGAGAATTTTTAAGGCCGCTGATTACAAATTCAACTCAACATTAAAAAATGTTGGACTAAAATGGAAAACGTTACTTGATTTGAATGAAACTCGGTACTTGGTGGGGAGGGGGGGGGGAGATCGCTGATTGCGTATCTAAACTCAAAAGTCAGTGATTAAAAATTGCGGGCGAATATGTATAAAGTAATTTGATTCGGATGAAACTTGGCACTCGGGAGTTTTTGAGAAAGTTGTATCAAGAATGACAAATTTAAATTTATCTCACGGTTTAATAATACATTTTTTAATTTGAATTTTTCATCGAGTTAACCAACGAGAAATCTGATGAGCTCACTATGGTTTAGGGCTCATTGTGGCTCACTCTCTTCTAACGAGTTTCGTGCAAAGGAAATCACTTTCTATGTTTCGGTTTCACGAAAAAGCGAAGTTATTTCAAACAAATAAAAATTGAAATTAATAATAAAAAATGTACAAATAATCTACGAATGCATGGGAGATATTGTCACGTTGCAAACGTATTAAATTGCATTTATAATAATTATTGAACCTTTAATCCAGTATTGCTCCAAATAATTACAATTGATCAATGCTAATCCTCCAAATTTTTACCAATGGTTACAAGACTAATAATTACTTTTAAAAAGTATTAATGGTTCATCGTTCACACCACTTGAATTTAATGATTGCGATTAATACGTCATTTATTGCACGATTCGGTTTCAATTGTAACAATCGGTGGATCAATGGTTCTTTTTCACGAGGGCAACAACCACGAACACCGTGCAAATGTTTCGAGTTGTTTCACTCGCACTGGTATTACAACTTGTGGAATGCAACATCAGAAGGGAAACAGACGGTCGAGACACATGCTTTCGACCGTCGACGGTCGAGTCACACAGAGTTAATAAAAGTCTCGTTTTCTCACTGTCGACAATCGCTGCTCGTATTATAGAATACAGAAGTATCTACGTGACACAACTCGAAAGTAATTTTGTTGATTCCTATGTCTATGTCTGTCTGTGTGTGTTGCCTTGAGAAAAACGTTTTTTTCTTCTTGAAAGAACTGAAAATTCTTCCCATCAAGTCTAGGCCATAATCAAAGCTCTTTGATGTATTTTACTAGTGTTGAAAAAAACGATAAAATACAGAATAATATATAATTGAATACAGGAACCTTTCCTAAAGGGTTATCTTTAAAAAAAAGATAGAAAAATTATCCGAGTAGTGCTAGAAAATAAAAAAATATTTTTTTTCTTATCTAATCAGAATATAAAACACTGATTTTTTTGCTAATTTTGCGTGTATGCTTGGTATCTGCCATTACAGTGATAACGCAGCTCTTCGAATTAAAAACAAAGAATTAATAGAATTGGAAATTGAAGTCGCCGAAGCAGAATTGCATATATATATATACTGGTCGATTCCCCTCGGGAACCCTTTCTCCCGACGTAGTTCGTACGAGTAAATTCGGACGCGAGGCATGCAGTTCTGCTGGACAGTTTTCGGAATCTTCATCGAACAGGGTACATAGAGTGAGTGAGAGAGCTTGCAAAGGAGGAATATGAGGCAATAGCGAAAGCTGCTGGAGGATGCATCTACCGCGTTATACTGTACGGTGAATCTCGCGCGAGTTCACTCGATGGCGCCCCGCGAAACCTACAGACGTCAGAGTAAATGCAATTACCTCTCTACCTATGTAGCAAACTAAGTTAAACTTGTGACCGGGGCTTGGCCCAAACTGTTTGCATTATGTATCCTAGGCGCGGGAAAGGGGTTGGCGAGGCGGTTGTATGGGAGGCGCACGGCACGGTGGTTGACGATGGTGTTATAGAGGGAAGTCGCATTGGTGTAGTAGTGTTAGTGGTCCTGGACCGTGCCTCCTAGTTCTCTATATGCCGCTACTGCTGCTTCTATGCTACTGGTTAACGCTGCCTCCCGGAGGAAAGCTGTAACGATGTTAGAGCGCCGCCAGGACACTAGGACGTCTTTTCTACTATATTTATGTACTATATGACTGAGAATATATAAAGACGAATGGAGGCAATGCGAGTTAGTTAAGGAAGAAATTTAATATTTATGCCAGCAATGAAGCTATTCTAAAAAATGAAATTAAGGTCTAGAGGAGCATGATAAGTAGGCTTTCCTATAAAAAAAAATCAGTATCTAGATTGCTGATGTTAAATTAGATTAATAAAAGAGAGTCATGTTTGTACGCTAAAATAACTCAGGTAAATAGTTTTAGGATTATCAATACAAAAACCGATATATGCAGGGAAAAACAATTAATTGTAATTATTTATGTTTCGATTGCTGCCAGTCTGCATACCTATCAACTTTATTCATTAGTACAGTTGCCAATCAAGTATAGGTTAATTGGATTGAAGTAGGTCACCAGCATTGCGAGTAAATGTTAAACAACATTTCCAACTGGACAAAACAATACTTGTTAATGTTTCAAGTATATCTCATACAAAAAAATGTGCTCACTGCAAAGATGCGAAATTAATTTGTGTAAATACTGTTTTAAATCCATTTGTATAAATGAAAAATTGACGATATAAATATACTTTACAGAAACATCAGTAATTTTCTTTTTATTTTAGGGCGTAACAGATTTTATGAAGCACATGTTTTACTGAATTTTGTTTAAAACTATTTCATTTGTATAGTAAATAAATTAATTCTTATCGTAGCGTAAAATGTTATTTCCTTCTGTACTCATCTACGAGTAATTGCGGTATCATTGGTAACTTGGAATAAGGTTTTATTACTTCGGAAATACACGGCATAGCTTCTAAATCCTTCGTAATATGCCAGCATTAACCAATGACCCGCATTGCCCCTTTCTCTCTCCTTCCATTACTACCCCGAGTACTCGTAGGATAGTACATAGTGTTAGACAGAGTCGAGAGGGTTTCAGTCTGCTCTATATACCGGCATACTACTGACGTCCCTGCCAGTAGTATAACCCGAAAGTGCGGGCATCCTTGCGATCCGGAAGCGAGTTACATGCGCGTCCCGCATGCAGCCGTTTTGCACAGATATAACCCGAGTAAGTCCCCCTCTCACCCCTTTTCTCAGCCCCTCTCGCTCTTCTCCTTACGCTATACTATAGAGTGTCTAGTTTGGTATACTGGTAAACGCACTCTTGTGTGGGTGGCGCCGAGAATTCGATCGAGATGTACCGCTCGAGCGCGCGGTTGAAGCTACAAACTTCGTGAAACTCTAGCGGCGTTCACGGAGAGCAAAGAGAGAAGAAGCAGCTATAGGGAGGTGGAGAAGGGTTTCGCTTCGCCTCCTCGCGCAAAGCCCGCAACCGCTATCAACTTTAGTCACCGGGACTGCCTATAGCCGACGGACAAGATTTACCACTTAACGAAGAACCGAGACGCAAGGGTTCTACCAGTAACGGCGAGTTCACGAGCAAAGAGTGACTTTGGGCACAGACGAATCGTAACTCCGGTTCTATTGCTCAAGGGAATGCATAATCCACCGGAGCGCAACTAGATTCATCATAAAAATAAAAATATGGATTAGTTCATTTTTTCGATATATGTTTTATTGTTATTTCCATTCCAGCTCAAGGGGTTATGACTATTACTTTGAAGTGAAATACGTGGTTTCAAATAATTCCATCTACTACAAATATCCCGAATTTACGTACGATATCAGAATTTTTTAATGCGAATACTAATCTTGTGCCTACTTTTCTTGAAAATGTTTACTTTGTGAAAAATAAATTTATTTTTAACCCAGAATATGAAATTTTGAACGACTCCGGAAGTCGTTGTCGAGCAATTATAACCCAACGCTACTCAATCGACACAATTTAATTTAAATTAACATAAATTAACACAACTATCTGAAGCAATAAACGGGATGACGATTTTATCTTGCAAATATATGGTTAGCGGCAAAACTCTATAGAACACATCAACTGTTGACCCTTACCTAAGAATTTGACGTCACGAATCGTCATTTTCATAGCGAAAATAAACTTTGTGCGTTGCTCAGTGTTAGATAAGTGTTTTTAAATCTACATTTAATATTTTTTACAAATATTATTATGACTTATGAGTCTAATGTTAGTTCTCCAAAGTTTAAAATTAGCTGATAATTCTATCTACAGATATCCCGAATTACTTCGAATATCAACATTTTTTATTGCGAATACTACTCTTGCGCCTACTTTTCTTGAAAATATTTCATTTATAGTAAATTAATTAATTTTGACTCGAAGTATAACATTTTTAACGACTCCGGAGTCATTGTCAGGCACTTAAAGTCTAACATTACTCGTACTCAATCGACAAAATATTTACTTGAAATTAACGTAAAAACACATTAAGGAAAATTAGGAGTAAAAACTATGGATCTATGATAATAAACGGAATGAGAATTTTATCTTATAAATCTATGGTTAGCGGTAATATTCAAATATTTCCGACGGGAGGTTATGTTTGACTCTTTAAACACATTAGCTATTGACTCTAAACACGGAATCTTACGTCACGACTCGTAATTTTCATCGTTAAAATAAACTTTGCGTTCTCTTAGTATTATATAATTGCGATTAAATGCTAATTTTATATTTTTTACAAATTCTATTATGAATTATTAGCCAAATGCTAATTTTCCACAGTTTAAAGTCGACTGATAAATCTATCTATAGATATCCCGAATTCTTCCCAATATCACATTTTTTTACATTTTCTTTTACATTTTCAAAAATACATTTATTTTTAACCGAGAGTAAAAAATTGTCAACGACTCTGGAGTCGTTGTCAAGCTATTATAGTCCAACGCTACTCAATCGACATAATTTATTTGAAACTAACATAAAATGACACAACGACAATTAGGAATGAAAAAATTGAGTCTAAAGCAGTAAACGGAGTGGTAATTTCATCTTGTAGATGTATGGTTCGCGGAAAAATCCCATAGATGTATCGAAGATGAAGTTACATTTGACTTTTGAACATATAAGCTGTTGTCCGTTACTTAATAATTTATTTATTTTATTTTAATGACGACACGTCATTTTCATAGCGAAAATAAATGTTGTGTTCGCTCAGTACGATTAAGTCCAAATTTAATACTTATTACAGATTCTACTGTGACTCATTAACCAAATGCTAGCTTTCCAAAATTTAAGGTCTATACGAAAAGTCGATAGATACTTCTTTTCAAACTATGCTCTTCGTATACACGATGCTTTATTCTGTAACGAAATGATCTACTTCTGAATCGTATTACAAAGAATCTACATGATCAATATTCTTTAAATTTTGGAAATCCTTGTATACTTGTTGGAATACTTGATTATATTATAATAAAATTTCAGTTCTCAATGTTAGATTTGAACTGATAGTCGTACCTCCTTAAAATATCTGGCGTTACTCAGGTTTGGTATATGCACAACACATAAAAATATGAGTGAGAGTTACAGAATAACACTTCTATTTTGTTTTAATCTGTGGCATCTTAGCTATTACAATGGAAATTTTCAAGTCAACCGGTTGAATTGTTTGAACTGGATGAACAAATAGACAAGAAGGAAATAGGGATTCCATTCCGAAAGCTTCGTGCCTTCAGTTTTTCCATATAAAAGATGCAAAATAATGTCGCTTAACTATTAAAGGTGAAACAGTTGTCGCGTTAAAATAAACGAAACATTTAAATTAAATAATTTTATCATCTTATGAAGAGCTAAAGCTTACAACGTTTAAAGGAAATATATTCAAAAAATTTTAAACTGAATACAATAGAAAAATTGATTGATAGAAAATAAAAAAAAAAGATTTTTTCAACAAATAATTTGTTTAAAATTGAATCGAATTGAATAATAAATCATATTATACTTTTGATGAAAATATACTGAGTCTACCAGAGAAGTGAACGGGTCAACCATGTTTTTCATATAGCTAGTATCGCAACGCGGTATTTGGTTTGTCGCAGTCGGTTAGCTTATCCGCAGCTACAGTAGCAGTGGAGAGTAGTTTCTCTCTCGCGAGTACAAACATTATGAAGCGATGCCATGGTCAGTCGATTCGGGGATTCGATAAGCTATTCGACGTGCGCGCACCCCGTGGATTAATATTTAATGGATAGGAGGAGGGAGGGCTGGGGTAGGGGATAATGTAGGGGATGGTGATCAGTACTGTTCTACGCATACCCACTCTTCCCTTCTATTCCTATTGTAGCGTTTGACTACATTCGGTATATGCGCTGTGTTGCAGTACGTTGGTTAGCAAGTTCGCGGTATTTACAGCGGGCAATAATCAGCGTATTACACCAATTCAGCGAGACTCAATATTAACCCACACAATTTAAAAGCATCATGCGACGAGCAGCAGAGGAATGGGGGGTTGGCAGGAGTTCGAGGGAAAATTGAACTCTCACGCATTCTAGCAGAATGCTGCATTATACAAACACTTTCTAGGGGATAATTGGATAATGAGGATAGTCAGCTCATCCAAGGCAATTTTATTGCAACTTAATGTTACAAAAACAACTGAGAATAATATTTTATGGACCGAAAGTACCAATATTAAAAAAATTATTTGTTATTCATATTCTGTAGTTTTGAATCGTTTTCATAGACTTTTATCAATTTTTTCACATCATAGCAAATAAAGTTTTTGTTGTTGAAAAGAAAATCGTCACGAATATGCAAATTATCACTAAGATGCATAACCTCTTTCTCTCTCTCTCTCTCTCTCTCTCTCTCTTTCCCTCTTTCTATCTATATATATTCATACAGTGACCATCCCCTTTACGATTAGAAATTAACAAAATGTCAGAGTCAGTGGTGAGCGCATAGCCAATAGAAACTGCATATAGCCTTGTAGTACAATATAACATACTGTATAGTATGATGAATTGTACATAGGGTGGGGAGTGGTAGGGAGAGAGAGAGAGAGTGAGAGAGAGAAAGAGAGTTTGAACGCTGAGCGAATGCATGCATCCGAGCGTCCGCAGATCCAGTCCCCTTTTCGCCTGTGTCCGGCCGACTATCCGTCCGTGACTCATATTGTAATTCGGTGCGGTGGATGCTGTTGAACGCGGCGATGATTCGCGTCGTCGTTCGCTGAGCGACTCGCGGCCCCGAGAGCAAATTTGATCGATCGAGAATCCACGCGCGTTTGTTCTGCTAGCCGCGTTGAAGCCGCTTGACAAACGTTGTACCTATCCTCCAACCGCGCGACTATCGTCCACTCGGCCTTGATGTCCCGCGCACTTTGTGATAATTGATATCTCGTTCTCACTCTTTCCTGGCTCGCTTATTTTTCCATCGATATAACAAGACCGCATCACACTCTGCCTCATAATTGCATTACCTATATACTCATTTTCGCGTTCTATTTAATATTTTACGTATGATAACGTTGCGAGGGTAAATATCACCGCACACGTTTTGTCACGGGTACACGCTACCCTGAACCAACGAATCGGTTAGCGTATCAATTAGTAATTTCTTTGTTTGCATAATATTCACGCTGATATGAAAAAAAAGAAGAAAATTTCGACATCTGAATTGAAGGTTTTTGCCTTTTGTTTTGGGAAATTATAGGTAAATTTGATAAAATTAGAATTGGTGGCTATCGTTGCTCGATAATAGAACTTTTCGTTTACCTGGGTTACTTTTTTTAAAACAGAATGTTAAACATTATTATAGTTTATACGTACAGCGCTTTAATAGTCTTTTTATATTAGCTACATTGAAACAGCGAGTTTCAATGTCTGTTTAGCCAGTCGAAATGAGCCAATTTCAAATGAATGCGATTCAGCGGCCACAAAGTAGACGTTTGCTGCACGTGACATTAGTTTTTAACTTCATTTCATCTCTGTGAGGATCGCATTTGTTTATTCTAAACCTCTGAATATTTAAGTAGTTCTAACCATCAACCAATCTGACAGTTGTTTTTTGTTGGGCTAATATCGTTCTGTAATTGTCACGTTTCAACTGGCTACAGACATTCAAACTCTCAGTTTCAATACAGATAATATGAAAAAAAAAATGTGTGGCACGGGATGAAACACGTTTCAGACGAATTTGATATCAACCCTCGCCTTCGGCTCGAGCAGCCAACTTCGCACTCGTCTGAAATCGTCTTGTTTCACCCCTAGCCACGCAATATATTATTGCTTAACTAAATGCGCTGCAACGAAAATATTTACATTATTTATGTGTACGCATATCGCACACTATTTCGGACAATTACTCCAAATTCACGTAAACATAATAAACAATATAAGCAAGACAAATAAAAAATAACTTCCAGAGATAATAATACAACATAAACATTGCCGAATAATCGACGGAGCAACCGAAATGGAGGACAAACGAGGATTTGTAATCATGTCTGTATCGAAATAATTGCCGATCCATGAAACAAGATTCGCCCTGCACTAATGACGTGTAAACACGCAGATCTCCTGTCCAGTGAGCTTCAACATCTTCTCAATTGTTTGGTCAACAAATTTGATTTACTAGCGTATACAAAGAGATATATTAAGTCCTGTGGAAACTGTTGCATAATATATATTGGCAATTTGACTGAGTCATTAGGGTGTCAATTATTCCCACGAAGTTCCTTTTACTACTAATAACTCCTCCTCTTCTAATGATTACCAAAGTTGTGCTTCTACTTCTAAAGATCTGTGGCTTTCGGATCTAAAGACCGTCAAACCACTCGAATATTATAGTTTGGCGAACCGCTGTATATATGTGGTATATACATATACACACATATACACATATGTATCTACAGTAGTACAGAATCTGTACGAAAGAAAAGTTACTCATCATTCGATGCAAAGTTTCCAATCGCGGCTGCTACCATTGCCGCTCGAATCGGCTTCTCGCGCAGTTCGTCGTACGCGACATCGTCAAAGTTTTCGAGTCACTCGCACTGTTATACTTGAGAAACTGCCCCTGGAAGTTGCTGTGAAACTGAGATCTGATGTATATACTACTATCTATACTTCGAGACAAGCCGCAGACACTGCAGACTTTATACAGTGGAACCTCACTTATATGTTAAGGAGTCTGGGGAGATTCAACATTTTCGAAATTTAGCTCGAGTTTGATTGTTTGTAACAAAGCTGCGAATGAATACAAATGTTTTTCTCAAGGGAATTTATTATAACTTTATAAAATAATAAAATCCATCGAAAGTTGTACCCATATCGATCAGATTTACCGTTTCATCGTAATGAAGTAAATTGTGTAAACTTTGGTTTTACCTCGATTTCAGTACAAAGAACAAAGATATCTGTAACTGCCAGATATATTTCTAATCCTTAGATCTATCTCTATTGATGAGGTATAATAAATTGAAATTAGGAATAAAATTAAATCGGTGTCCAAAAAAACGAAAAATTTGCAGGAAGTCGAGTTATTTTTTATTATAAAATTGTAACAATATTTCTTTTTCAATCTGATTTTTGTTAGCTACAGTGCGTCATAGTATTTTATGACTCCTGTTGAAATTTCAAGTTGATTCTTGAGATATCGTAGAAATACCATCGAAAAATATAGTTTCGTGTAAATCGCGTTTAAAGTTTTGTTACAATATTCGGTTAGAACAGTCTAGCTTACACGATCCAAAAGGATTCTTGCACTGTAAAATGAAGCCTACAATCTATATTTAACCTCAGCAGTAGCCGCTGACTTTATTTTTCCCGATAATCAATTTTTTAATTTATTTTGAACCTCCATAATCTCTTTAAATTTTATTGAAACAAGTAAGCTGTGTGAAGAACTAATCAGGTATCATAAACGACTGCGGCGCTTTCCCCTCTCTCTCTCTCTCTCTCTCTCTCTCTCTCTCTCTCTCTCTCTCGCGGCACTAACTAATAAAAACATTAAGACGTGCTCGTGCACTTGCTAATTTAAGCTAGTTGAAGGTAGTTAGGTTAGATTTCACTGTATGGGAATGCTGAATTGGTAGTTGCCAATAGACGTTACAAAAGAATATAATAATGGAAGTTAATAATAATCATTTGGAGCACATTAACACATAATATTTTAGATTTTATATTTGATAGATATTAAATTTAACACATATTTAACACAGATAAAATAAAATCATTTGAAGTAGAATTTTGAGAGTAAAATACTCCTTAACCGATCGTTTTACACATCAATTAGATAAGAGTATAAATATGCTGCAGTAATTTAGAGAATAATATATATTTTAACTTATTCTTTGTTGCAGCAGTTTCGAATAAAGAGAAACAGTTGTAAATTTATTAATCAACTCGTTTGATGCCGTAGTTTTGCATATCACAAACTTCGCTTTCGTTTGGCACGAGGCGTTCAATAATTTTCTATCGGTGTATTTGACTTCTCGAGGTCATCGCACAACCGATTTTTGCAATCATCAACGTGATCGCTTTTCAAACTTGCAATTCTTATCCGACCTCGATAAGACTTTATTCGAATGAACTTTCTTTGGTTTTTCTAAATCAGGCCAACGTTCGTTGATAGCGGCGAAACCATTGGTCCTCTGCAATTGATCAATACTCTCATTTGGGACACGAACCAAAAGGTTATTTGGTTTAAGAAAAAAACTGGTATCTAAGTATTCTATTGATCGCTTTTTAAAAAATATAATGAGAATCCTAATTTATTGGATATGGCAATAATCAAACTAGGAAGGACACCAAACACTGGATTGGATATCTCAAAAAATGTAAACTGTACACGTCCCTATATTTCAGTCCATTTCTAGCTGGAGGCTCTACGTACACCTCTCTCCCCTTATAAACGTCAATAACACAACAAGCCGATGGAAGTCCCAGGCGTTTTGGGAGTGATTCAATATTCGAAATAGCAAATACCGAGTCCAATTGCGATTTTAATATTTTCACGAATAAACCACGTGGAAAAAGGTATGTTTACATCAGAGTATCCTGGGAGTGGATCGTATCCGACGATCGGTATATTTACCTCGGAGCTTCTGCGTTTAGATCGTCGAGAACTCTCCTCGTTGCATTCGATAAAACGCCCGTGCGTTTCTTCCCCTTTCTCGGCGGATGTTTGTCACGAGAGAAAAGCAGCATGTGCCGGTGTGCCAAGACCTTCTCGACATCTCCATGCAGAAATACAGAAAGAGTTCCTAGCACAAATTCTTCTAGCTCGCCGGAAAATGTCGTGGTCGTCGCGCCATGTTTTCTGTGAAGAGTTCGGAAAGAATTTTTCGTTGCAGAGACATTCGGCAAGTTGAGAAAATGTCGAGTGTGCGTATAAGATGTATAATGCGGGGTTTTCTCAGTATTCTCGTCGTTGACGGTAAAAATTTCAAACCAAACTGAAGGAACTAAAGAAAAAAGACAAACGTCGTCCCCTGTAATTTAATGTAGTAACTATATGTATTATACTATATATCTTTAGTTCAGGGAAAAGTGAAACGACTGTTCTTGCTACATGCATACGCAAGTAAGTCATTCACGAGAGTAACGGTGGTAGAAGTTCGCATACGCTTTCTGGACCAACTTTTCATCAGCAGGTGATGCATGGTATCAGAGTTGCCCGCGAAAAACGTATATTCAGCATGATGAAAAATGCATATTTAAGTGACTTCGTTGCTGATCTTGTCATGTATGTCTGTTAATGTACATTTATAAAAACTGCCATTCCTTGTATTACTTTTAATGCACACGAGAGCTTTATTAATAAACATTTTGTAAGTCAAATTTACATAGCGGAACTCAATATCGATCACCGCTAAATGTTATTTCATCTTTGTAAAAAAATGCTGTTATATCGTTGAAAGTTTACGAAAATTGGAATGAACATAGTTCTTTTTCGGTAATTCAAAATCTCATAAGATCTGAAACTCTTTAGAGAATCGGTTCAAATTCGATACCATCTGTTCCTTTAATATAACATTATTTGTTGAGAGCTATTTAGCCGGTTATAGTATTTCAAAATTTGCGACAGCTAGAGAGTTTACAGTAATTTTTTTGTAATATTCAATACACTGAAGTAACAAGCTCAAGTCATTGTCGAGCTATTGATTATGTAGTGCCATTACACACACGCACACCTTCGTTCACACACTTTCCCTCTCTCTCTCTCTCTTTCTTGAAACAAAATTGTCACCATCACATAATCAAAAATGCGGTGATAAAATTATCCATGCGCGGTGTCCATATGAGTTGGCACTGACGATCGGTACCAATGGCCGGTGTTTAATAATTGGTATCAATTTGCATTATAACCTCAAATCTTTCAATAGATTTTACTTGAAAATAGATGAATGAAATTCAATGATATTTTTGGATTTTATTCCATATTTCTGCATTTATTGCTAGAAATTTATTGATTTTCACCTACTCATCCTAAACATAAATGTGTTAAAAGTTATGAGGCGGGGCCAAATTATTTTAACACAATTGTTTGTGTAAATTGAAGACAGTGAAAAGTGTTAGTGTTAACACCAAATGGATTGACACTGGTTAAGAGTCCACGCCAATTGCCTCTGTAATCCTGACTTTTTAACAGTGTATCTCAAGGAAATCGTTTTTCAACATATTGAACAACGTTTCTCTATATCTATAGTTACCGAATTGTTTCCTAAACGTACAAAAATCTTTCACATGTAAAATATAGTTCTCAACTATTCTCGGTGTTGCAACTAACAAGTCTCTGCGTATAATACCTATTCGACAACTCCTAGCTCTTTCCAAACAGTTTGAGAATTTTCGATATTACTCTGATATCTCCAAGTCCCTCTAGGAGCTCTCCCATCCCTAGTTTATTCTAAGCCCCGGTAGAGCGAACAAGGGGTTAAATGTTGGGTGAGGAGTCGGGTGAGAAGGTATCAATAATATGGACTCGGGAGGTCTATAATGGTAGATTACGAAGGCACTTAACGTCCGAGCTGTACGAAACCCTAGCATTATATATATATATATATATTTGAGGTATATCGTTTAGGATACATATCTGGCGTATATATAAAAAATAAATAAAATACAGAGGATATAGAACCTTTCGCCCTTATATATATATACTTTTTTTTATAGGGAAAATTTGCTACTCGTGTCTCCAGTCTGAGTATTACGTATAAGCACGAAATCGGCGCTCGAAGTGCGATGTATGTCCCCGTAAGTGCGTTCGATTCCTGATCGGACTTATACCGTCAGGGGAGGGGGGCGTGAAATTTACCAACAAAACCCTCGTAGTACCTGCATTTCAAGTCAAGATTTTATCTGATCAATAATTTTCCATTTATTACGAATGTGGTTTAATTTTCATATAAATCTCTATAAATCATGGTTTAAATTTAAAAAAATCAGGTAACAAAGAATAAGACGATAATAAAAAATATTGTTTGGAATTGTATAGAGTTTTCGTCGATAATTCAAACGCTGCATAAAGAGTAGGAAAAGAAATTAAAAAATGGACTTTTTTTGTTTTCAACGCAACTATATTATGTAACCTAACATTTCTCCCGTTACCAGCATAAATTCAAACCCGATAAATTATTTAATACGAAGTATCGCGTTGCGAACTAGACTATGATGCATTCCTTATTATCTTTTCCCTTGAATCTCATAAAAGCGCAAGCGCAGTCGCACCTAGAGGATTCATCTGATCTGACGCCCTGTGGATTGCACGAGCTTAAATTGGATAGTTTCGTGATGTATCGCCATGGAAATAAACCCTGGGGGCGAATGCACTCGCTGGTTCATTTCTCTTCCGGTCTTTCCTTTTGACGGATCGCAAAAGTTCGAGTTTGCGAACCAGGGCGGCCCTAAGGCGAAATACCAAAGCAGAGTTGGTTGAGAGTCTTTTGGCACTCGCCAATTCAATTCGAACAGATTCTAACTGGACCAACGGCTCTCGTTGCTTCATTTATATATCTACCGAAGCTCAATTTTTACATAATAATTCATTTTTTTTGCTTTGTTCTGACCTCTCGCTTCGTACTCTTTATCGTGCGATAGCTTTACTCTTCCCGGTGACTCTGCACTTCTATTCCCGAGTTCTACAATTCGCTTAAGCGCGGAAACAATGCCAAGGGGGTCTCACTCTGGTTTGCTGCTTCGCGTCTTGTTAGCTCATTGTTTCACGAGAGTAATGCTTGCATACAGTGCACAGTTATATCATACCTACCTGTGGCCATGCTTTACATATACCATATATAGTCCAGCAATACACACAACAGAACGTAGAGTATATAGCTGCACCGAGTGCTAACAATGGGCGCTACGCGGCGTGTGCGGTTCACCGCAACTAGCTTAACGCCACAACCGACGAAGAATGAAGAGTTATAAATAATAAACGCTTTCCCTCGCGAGATTCCCTTCGAGTCGGTAGTGGTACACCCCGATTGTAGCTCCCCAATCCTCCAAGCGCTACACCGAAGTACAGCAGCAAATTGCCAACCACCCTCAACCTTTATTACAGGTCGTCGCGTCTGCTTACTCCATAAATTTCTCATCCCTTTCGGCACGAGTTTCATTTTAATTCCAAATTCATCGTATAATCACTAACTTTGTAAATATATTTTTTTTTAAACGAAATATTTTATCTCTCAGTGACGATATACTTGATCTACATTAGTTATATTAATTATTAAAGGGTGACAATTTTTTGTTAATCTCTGAATATTTAAATTTAAATATTTCATATTGGAATAAAAATTTGGTAAACTCGTGATAGATGTCTCGATATGCAAATGGTAGACAACTTTAATGAAGCTGTGTCACGCAAGTGAATATTTATATGTATTTCATGTACATATATCTTACTGTATGTATTTAAAGTCGAATAGAAAGCAACTGGAAGTTGGCCTTCAATTAGACAAAGGGACAAAGGGTGCGGATATATACATATATATAAATGTAAATATAAAATATGTATATTACGAACAGTTTAAGCTTGGTCGAGCGTCAGTGGCTAAGTGGACTCTTTTCGTTTCTGGCTCTCACTCCATTTTCCTTTCGGTCTCTGTCACAGACAAAAGACGTCTTAATTGCCGGCGGGAAAGGAACTCCTCAAGAATGACGGTACAAGACCGTCCATTTATGAGAAATTAGTTATTGCGAAGAGAAGGAAGATCCTCTTACAGATAAGGAAATGGATGTAAAGGAGACGAAGAAAAGGACCAACCAAGGTGGAAAAGTGTAAGCTCGCGCAAGCGTACGTCCGGATATTACGGAGTGAGAGAGACTCTATGAAATCGAAAGAAAAGCGGTGACTAGCAATTCTTTATTCCAGCTCGTTTGCCTCGGATACGTCGAGCTATGCGATAGTCCGAGCGATAACTACAACTCTATAGGTCTCGTTAATTTATTGAATAATCTTATCATCGACTCTCCACTTTACAGAGCATCTCGGTTAACTGAAGTGAAAAATCGATGAGTTTTGTAAGCTCGTGATAAGATTTATCGATAAAAATTACGTAACAAAGAGCTTAAACCTTCATACGTGTTCGCTTCTTTAGAAATTCGCATCCAAGCGGAATATACGCGATACTCGGTATCCTCGGTATGGGATATACTCGGTATAAGATAAAATAACTTCCGTTGTCATTTTAATCATCTTCATATTTAAATTACAATAATTCTTTTACCGCCGTCACTACAGTCGGGAGACGTCTCTTGAATATTCGAACCGTCTTTTACATATTAAGAAACATGCTGGCATCTGGATTCTAATTTAAAAGAAAAATTATATACGATATGGATGTGTTCTAACGCAGAAGAAGACATCTTCCGACTGTAGTGACAGCGGTAAATGAATTATTGTAATTTAAATATGAAGTTAGCTGAAATGACATCGGAAGTTATTTCATCCTTTCTAGATTTTTTTTCATATGCAAACCTTTTCAAGTTAATGTCTTGTTTATTATAGTTTTTTGTGGCCAAGAGTTTTTTAAATAAAAAATGTTTTTGACAGTAATAAGTCAAGGTCGCTGATAAGAAGATAGATTTCATCGCGTCTCGTGCAGAAATCTATCCTAATATCCGGTTAAATCCCGACCGGAATTTATTCGAGATGCTCAAAAATGGAGAATCCTCTCAGGACCATATGCTAAGGTCGATCCGGGATTGTTTTTCGATTAAGACTGTCAAAAAATCTTAAATTTAACTTTTCGGCAAAATACTTAACTGGGATTTGTCGTGGACTCCCCGAAATGACCACTCTTTTATAATTCCAGCCAGATCCTAGATCGTACCTTGTATTACACTAATCGATCAGTATTAAATAATTGATCTTGATGAATTATAGGAAAATTATTTAAGGTCCTTTGCTAATCCTAAAGAATTAGGAATTAGGTTTTGGAAGAATTATCTTATAATTATTTTAGGATTTTGAAAAATGTCTATTCGCTCAAAATTATGATCCTTTTGAATGACTATAATTAAAAGGTAAATTGATTAATTGACTTTTGAGAATATTTGGTATAAACTTTGGTATTTTCATAGCAAAGATTTTATGCGAATCGATCAAGTGGTGGTTAAAATTGTAAGAGAATTAAATTTTTTCGAATTCCAATGAAAATCACTATCAAGATAATTAATGTCACAAATCACTCTAATTTGTATTAATTCGAATTGCTATTGGGACGCCATCTAACAAGTCGTGAGCTTATCAGACGGAAATGTTCTACGGAGGTTAATTAAGAATTATATGTATACTGGGACTGAAACGAAAACAGCGGCGAAGCTCAATCTCGCTTTGTCTGTTATTATCTCTTACAAAGCTTCCTATATGAGGAAGCCAATTCGATCAACATACTTCCTCAGAGAGAGTTGGATTTGTGAACGGTAGAAAATAATGAAGAAGCAATTTGCGAGGTTTTATTTACTTTGCAATCTTGCTTCATAAAAGGAGAGGTTTGTATCAATTGTGATTTGAATGGATTACAGAGAATCGGGTAGCAGCACAAAAAGAGACTGAGACTAGCTATTACATGACCGCAATATCGCTTCAATATTAATTAAGAGGTCAATATTAATTGGAAGCAGTATATCGGATCGATAAAACTAGTGACGGTGCCGCAGTTTGCTGTGTGTTGTTCTCAGCACTGAATCTAATCAACCCAAATAACCCAACAAAGTGTCGCTCTCATGGTGAGCTTGCCCCACACCCCCCGTTTATCTCTTGGCCACTCCCAATTCTGTACGCCATCCGCAACGTTAATTGGAAATGTTAATATTCGAGAAGTACCGGAGCACCGCAACGGCAGCTGCTGCAGCTGTGGTCCTCGGTGAATTCTCGATACGATTTTCTCGCTCGAAATATCAGTACACTATATTCACTTTATTTATTCTATATTACAGCAGAATATACAGTAATTGGGAACTAACGAATCGTAAGCTTCACCAAGAGTCGTCTATGTATATATTTTGTTACGAAAATAAAACACCGTAGAGTAAAAAGATATTAATTCACTAATCAAGGAAAATTGATCGAATTATTAAAAGGTGAAAGTTCGAATGTTTTTTTATTACAAAAAAGTCAGACCTTTACAGACCAGAACAATAGAACATTGAATTCAAGTAAACCCAGCCATCAGACTTAATCTAAAATCGATGAAAAAATCTTGCAGGTAAATGTCATTATGGACGATAAGGAACTTTTATTGACGTAATATATACATTGGGAACTTCCCAACAAAAATATGGCTCCCTTACGTCCTTCGGTAAACAAAGTGATTTATCGTTGAAGTTAATTCAGTGAAATAAAGAAATTATTATTGTTATTATTATACGAGTGAAACCTCTTTCAGTGGTTAATAGCAAAGTCAAGGAGGAAGTAAAACACCAAGTGGGGAAAAAGGGACTCTCTGTACTGTCGAGTTTCGGGCACTTGGTAAAGTATATAAAGTCCTTCGCCCGGTCCATACCCGCGGTTTGGATACACCAGCAGTACCGAAGGAGAGGAAGATGATGAGGAGGAGCCGGGATTCGAGACTACGGGGAAACCGCGAATGGGAAATTCTCTCCAGTGGCTCAACATAGCTAGCTCCAGTGTAACGGGTGAAACACGAAGTACAGACTTCCAAGCTTGGCCCCCTTCTCCTACACTCAGGACGGAAGTTTATCCTCTGGCAATGAACGGGCAATGCCTGGCAATCGGCATTCAGCGCTATTCAGCTTATACACCGAATTCTCGAGCCTACTTATGCATATATCTATCCTTATCGAACTTTTGAATATAACAAACGTGCATTTTTTGTTTTTTCCCTCAAATTATTATTTTTTTACGGGGTCAATCGCCCAGGAACTTCGGTTCAGACTGGAACTCGATTTTTTCATAAGTTCGATTGAATTCTGGCTTCCCCCCCACTCTTCGATTTTATAGACTCAGAGATTTTATTACATCTAATATATGGGTCGTTCCATTTCAATTGAACGATGCTTCAAGCATTGTGGTTGGAGACAAAAAAGTTAGCGAGAATCGAACAAGAGGATTATAAAACAAGGCTGCAAAGTGGAATTTTGCAAATTGTTTCTTCGTTATTTTACAACTGTTGCAAAACCGTACGTTTATCTATGAGGAAGTGTGTTGATCAATCTTCATTGTAGAGGAATTTTTATTATCGGCATTCCTCCGATGGATCAACCGTGGCAAAAATAAAAAGAGAAATTCGCCAACCAAGTTTAAAATTCACAAGAATAATGTTAAATTCATAATGTTGATTGATATGTTTTTAAGATTTCTAATCGTCGAAAAGTTGTAACCACTCGATCGACTCTTGCCAAATTCCACGCGAATCATAGTTGATCGTGAAAGGTGTCCCATTGGACAAAAAAAAAAGTTATTTGAATATTTTGCAAAAATAATAATATTATCGTTCAATCGAACTCGTACGATTTTACTTCAAATTTTTTAAAATTCTCCATGGACGTGAGTACGATTAATTAAAAAACTAATAATGTGAACAACGAATATTTAAGCTGTCAGAAAAATTGATCAAATCACGATCTATGTAATATTACATGCGATTTCGAATATAAACAATTATTTGACTGCACGATTCTCACTAGAAATACTTGATGCTCACTCTGGCACTGATTTTTCTATAGGTTTTCTAAACATTTCTGTAGAATAAAGTAAATGTCCCTATTCTCGACCCCTATAAGGCGGGACCAACGGGGTATGGCTTTTTTTGCCATGATAAGAGAAAATTGAGATATTATTTACACAGTCCTGTTTAATATTATCATTAATATTTCAAAATATCGTTCATTCGATCCAATTCTTCAATTATTTTGATAGATAAATGGAAATAACCACGAACTCGTCAGTGTTCCCTCTACCGACAGAGCTGAGCTCAATACCGGCCAGCTATCCCCCCATCACCGTTCATATTTTCTACTAAATGCAAAACGGAGATTCTAATTAATTAATAAGTACCATAAATTGAAACAGACAGTAAGGAAACGAATTTAATCTTTGTGGATTCGTTAGCTCTAAACGATCAAATAAGGAACTAGTTATTACTATGTTTAAAGGTTGCTTAATAGTAGACAACAAGCTAACGTTTACTTTCGGTAATAGGGATAAACAGGCGTTTGCTGCCCCTAACCACCGACCATCACATTAAAAAAAAAAATCATGATTCCCGTTGTTTTTTTTATATCCATAGGTTAGACCGTAAGTAATTATTTAGAATGTGTACTTATTATTTGTTGTACATAGTTTCTACTAGGACATTCAAAGAGGTAGACGTGTGCTAACGACACTATAAAGAATAGGCTCGGATCTCGACATCCGGTAGGAAATGTGAATAAAACCTTAGTGTACTTAATGTACTTAAAGGTTGCTTAATAGTAGACAACAAGCTAACGTTTACTTTCGGTAATAGGGATAAACAGGCGTTTGCTGCCCCTAACCGCCGACCATCACATTTAAAAAAAAATCATGATTCCCGTTGTTTTTTTTATATCCATAGGTTAGACCGCAAGTAATTATTTAGAATGTGTACTTATTATTTGTTGTACATAGTTTCTACTAGGACATTCAAAGAGGTTTCAATAGTTGGTTTAATTGTCCGGTCGGGGGAGCATGGACACGATTCCGATGTAGTGAAACAAAATAGATTAAATTTTCTTCTGCTGAAAATATCGTCTGCGATAGGAATAAAGATGTGAAATCTATTGCATTACAAAGTTAAATAAAAAAACCATTTTTTATTGTATTGCAACATTTATTTGTTCGACTTACCATTTTCCAATAACATGAATAAAATTAAAATAATGCATCTCCGAGTAATGAGTACTTTAAAGTGATACTAAAATATGAGCAATTATGAGTGTCATCTGACAGGAATCGAAAAAAAAGTGTCTAAACTGACCAAGAATGCCTCATGTGTTTTAATATTGACGAAAGTTTAATCAAACAAATCGTGTTGCACTGAGAATTAAAAAATGTAATATATTAGAGGTTGCTGGTGGGGCACGCATAACCGTATTAATACAATTTCACTCGAATTTTATGAATAAAGAAGGCAGACTCGGCACCAAATACCCTTTATATAAAATATATTATATTATTCCTATATAGCTACATTACGACCGATCCGGAAAACTAGTTACTTGGCCGAGATTTAGCCGCTCAAAACCTCCCGGCCGGGGGTTATTAATTGGAAAAAAACTCTCCGGACGACTGCTGCTACTGCTACTCTCTGATACCGAGGGCATAGCAGCACAAGGAACGAGGAAGAGGGGATTGGGTATGTCTGTGGGTCTGCCTGCTCAGGACTGCAGGAAAAGCGAGCTCATTAAAGCGATAAAATTCATTTAAACCGGGTCCCCACCCCTCCCTCTTTTTCTCTCTCTCTCTTGCTCTCTTGCTCTCTTGTCCCTAAACCCACGCAGGCACCCTTGCGCGCACAATCTAATTATTTTTACCGGCTCAGCGAACCGTATTACGTTCGACACGCGTAACTCTGAATTCGTGGTGCGGATTAGGAATAACGATAATAATAATTTGTGTAAATAATTCGTAAATTTAAACTACATACCGCCAGGTAATTCGGCGAAAACGTAAGAAACATTTGTGTCGTTCGACAGAATTTTCTTCTTTTCGATTTTTTTTTAAAGCGAGGCATCGTTTCCTAAACCTCACCCCGTCTCCTAAGATCCTTCTTATATTTATTATGTCCTTAAACTGCAGGGTACGATAAAGCGATGATAAATTTACCAATGAACTCTGCAGAAGATATGTTGTATGAGACGATACTAAACTTCAATATAGACTTCGAAATTGGTAATAGCAGCCTCGCGGTTTGTACGGAGTCAACTATAAATCTTACAATTTATGGGAAAATCTATGATATACCAGACTTATAGGAAGCTTTAAAATTATTGTAGATTTTGCGTAGACTGTCTTCTACAGTCAATTTCACAGTTTATATTGAATTTTAGTAACGTTCTGTAAGGAGTACTTTTTGCATACTTAATCGATAGATTTACCACTGCTCTATCGTACTTTTTTTACATATTATGCATTGGGGTATGAAATACGTCGAAAGTAATATAAAACAGATTTCCAGAGATGAATTTTCAAGGATTTCATGTATATCTGAAGTAGAATGTCTTGTCTCTCGCTTAATGTATATTGTTAATAAACGTTAACTCGACGTACAAGCGATCATCGATTTATCGTACTCGTTCAGAAAGGTTCTTGGTTGTTCCTAGCAACCCCAATCTACCCTATTGCTATATCTGAAGTGTGCTAATAGTTTCTAATTAAGACCGGCGACGACCCTTATTTATTCGTTAGAATTCTCACCGGATCACAATCCAATCTTTCAGCTACTTGCAGCTCTCGAGACTTGCGGACAGATATTCCTCGCTCGAAGCCCCCTTGTACGTGTGTTGTACGCTAACCGATCGTAGTTTCTAAATGTATTACAAAGTCCATGGATAGAAGTTGGAATACGTCGTACACCGGAGTCGGGAACATGCACAGAGTCGAGTTAGATGAGATGAGACGAGTCTCTCTCTCTCTCTCTCTCTCTGTCATCCTCTTTCCCTTCCATCTCTCTTATATCTCTTTTGCTCTTTCTCCCTCTCTCTCCCTGTGTATGCCGTACGCGTCTGTGTCATTTGCTGGTAAAGTTCCAATCTCTTCGTGTTCCATTGTCGTGTATAGCAGAGAAGGCAGTAGCGGCAGGGTGGCGCGCAGACAGTGGCAATTACCGGCCAATTAAGCCACCTCCGACCGTAGCAGCTCGACGCGTTCACTAACGCTGCTGCTAGATCCAGAACGCCTAGAACCAGTCGCTTTCCTACGTACCTACTGTTTCTGCTTGATGCTGCTGGTGCTGGTCCTGTAAATGTATACCCAGCTGTGCGATATACAGTGTAGCGGTGGTACCGGTACTCGTACCATTTCCGGCGACCCAACGTCAAGCTCGCGAAGACCCGTCGCCACTGCTGCCTCTACGACCTTATAATTTCATTTGGGTTCCCTTGCCCTCCCTATATCCGAGATCCTCTGTATTGGCAGTCACCAAGCTTTGCGCACACTGCAGACCCGCCTCGTGTAGTGTACACGATGCCTCCAAGCTCAATGCAAAACTCCAACGTGTTCTCTTTACGCGGGCTTTTGATTTTAACACTGAAATCACCGCCTCTTTGATACGTTTATGTAATTTACTATATATAATACAGAGTTTTCTGAATGAACATGGGTAAAGATCCTCGAGTTTGTCAATATTAGTGCAAACTGCCGGGAAATAAACTACGTTTGGATACATAGCACAGCGTGTGATGTTCAGAGGGAGTTCATGAACTAAATATTAATTATTTAATTAATTAAATGTAATACTATTTCTTGTTGTCCGTTACATTTAGCCCCGCTTGCATATTAACGCTTTATAAGTCGATTGCTTAACGCTTTATAAGTCACAAGAATGTTCCCACTTCTTGGCTCTATCGTAAGAACGCGTTATACCCCCACTATGCTCTTCATAGTCTCATTCCGGAACGGTTTCGGGCGGTGTGACTTATAAAGGGTGAATATCGCTTGTGCCATCTGTTAATGTGAAATACAAGTAAAATATTACTTTTCACATAAAGTACACACAAGCCTGTTAAGTAAAACGCTGCAAATTGCTTCCTCGTAATTTCCTATCTTTAACAAAGCTTCCTTCATGAGGAAGT
The DNA here is from genome assembly GCA_963942595.1 of Cylloceria caligata. NCBI lineage: Eukaryota > Metazoa > Arthropoda > Insecta > Hymenoptera > Ichneumonidae > Cylloceria > Cylloceria caligata. The sequence goes on along the minus strand of OZ012707.1, from coordinate 12,910,483 downwards.
ATGCTTATCAATTTTGTCTTCCTCATAAAGAAAGATTTGTGAAAGGTAGAAAAGTATACAGACGTAATATGTGCAAGATTCAATTTGTCGCGCTTCGAAATTGTTTTCATTTTTATATCGATAATACCGACAGTCGATAATGCCGACGGGTACCCTGTTTGATACGGGTGAATTTATATCGCCCGGAAGATTGTTATATCTGGAAGTGTTGTGATACGGTACAGATATTTTTAGATAGAGATATGGGAGCTGTTATGATGGGTAGAATTGTTATCTGGTTATCTTGCACTATGATAGAGATTTAGCGGTTGACTTGTTTTCTAGTAGATTTGTGACCTGGTAGAGCTGTATCTCCTAGATATGTAAATGCGCCGGGTTAATATTGTTTTGGCGACGTTGGCCCAGTGCCGCGTCGCTCTTCGTTGAATCGAAGAAGCCGTTATCGTATACGATGAACGTCATATACCTAACTGCTTATGTTTACATTGCAACGTTTAAAAATGTCCAGTACGCGTTCAAGGAAATTTCGAGTTAAAAAGCACCATTGTTTGAAGAAACTGAATGCGAACATGTTTTGAACAGTCGGCAGCAGGACCGGCGAAGAAAAAGGCAAAATATCGTTAAGATATTGAGCATTTTCAATCGGATTTACATCCGAATCTTGTCGATGCTAACTTTGTCGCTTCTTCCCTCGTTATTGAAGATGCGACTACAGAAAAAAATCGAAAATTCGGATGATTTTTCTTTATTGTCGAAGTTCTAACGAGCGCGTACAAAGAGTGACAAAATAATTTTATCGAGTACCAGTAGGGTGTCGAGTGCAAACGACCGTAGACTGTTATTTATAGATTTGTTATTTATTTTGCTACTTTAATAATTGTAGCAATAAGATATATTTTGTGCGATATTTTTTTCTCCTATACTCATTGAAGTCTCTTTAATTTAGAATTATCAGTTTGGAATATTACAACCACTGTATACAGTACTGGTTCGCGATCTGCATCCAACGATGGGATATTGTTGGCATCGGGAGCTGGGTAAGTGTTAACTTGCATGGGTTGGTAGAACTCTGGGTCGACTCCAGCAAAGAGCATCGTGCCAAGACGCCAAGTATGGCATCCAGAGCCGGCCTAACGTCCCGCCAATCGTCAAACTCTACCTGTGATGTGCAAGTAATGACCGTCAGGTATAAATATTATTATGAAAGAGTGGTTATGGGATTTAATGTGTATATATGGCGTGTCGAGTATACCAAGATTTATATTTAAAATAAAAGTTTTCAGAAAAGAGTGGCACATGTCTCGATCAGGAGACGAGCCATCATCAGGCTTAAAAAAGGAAAGTTATCAAACCTATTGGCTTCACTTTGGCTATCACAAGAAAAATATATTACAGATGTCAGTTTTTTTTTTAACGAATAATTTGAATCGAGATCCACTTATATTTGCGGACTGGTAAATGCACGGTCTACTATTATAACGAATTTCAATGCCAAAACGATAAAACGCATTAATTAACGTAGTCTTCTCGTCCAGGCTAAGCGAAATTAACGTAGTCTTCTCGTCCAGGTTCGTAATTTTTCCCGAAGGCTTCTGTCAAATACACATGAATCGCCTTTGAAGGATGGGACAGTTTATACCTCCTGGTTCTTATGGGCTGGCGTTTCGAGAGCAGGGCAAGTCATGCGATTAACGCAAGTCGTGTATCAATGATGTCCCGAGCATGCGCAATTCTACAGTCTTCGGATTAATCTAGAAAATCTGAAAATGTCACAAGCATTTTTGTTGACATATCTGTACTCTGATTGATTGCGAATTAATACAGCACTAAACGATAAGTTCAGTTGATTTCGAGATGTTACAAACACATTTGATTGTAATATAGCATAAGGCTAACAATCGTACATGACCTTGCTGAGGAACTTAACCAGAATTCCTGATGGCGTACTTGTAACAATGAACGACAGATAAAATCCCATTTTTCGTTTTGATACGTGATTGTCGATACATTAATATTGATCATCATATTATAGGGGTAATTACCAGAACCGTCAAAAGAATGGTTCCGTCATCGCAATCATATTTATGACAATTGAGCTGTACTCGATGTATTCCATTGCAATACAGAACAAAAAGTAACGTAACAACGATGAATTACTGAAGCACGTTCGCTTACGTGGCTATTGTAACATTGCAATGTCTATCGATGCTACATCTATTATTCTGTCCATTAAAAATGTCCTACTTAAAATATATACATTGACCTCTGTTTTTACCGTTTTCAGTGTGAAATATTGGTCATCAGATAATACGTTATAGAGTGAATTATGGAGACCGAACCTAATATCCATCGATGCATATAAAATAATACGGGAATCGTCCCTATATGTCCCGCTAGAATTCCGAATTTAAGGCAATATGTATCCTTTCATTAGATATATAGTATACTCCCTCTAACTGAACGCTTTCTAGTAGGACATTTCTCCTCGATTCTCTATGTAAGAAAAGCACAAGCAGGGTGGTTGTTATCCCCACTCGCTTCTATTTTATAATACAAGTCGCGCGCTCACTCGTGTACCTGCCGGAATCCGTCTAACCTAACCGTTTCCCGCGCCTTAAACAGCGGCAGAGGGGGACTCTCTATAATAGGACACTCTCTCTAGTAGCACGGAAATCCGGTCCCAACTGCGTTGAGTTAACGGGAGTGGTTTGTATCAATTATCAAAATTTCAGCAGCCTCCGCCGTCACCGCTGACGTGGAGGAGCATCAAGAAGAGTCTTTGGGGTTTAAGAGGTCCTTCAGGCTCTAATTATTCTAAGTTCTCTAGTGATCCCTCTCCTCAGCCCGGAGTATTCTTACTCCCTCCATGAGTCCACATTCCCACGACTATGAATTATAAACAATTGGCCGGATTTATCTCCCCCCCCCCCCCCCACTGACATTGGCTACCCTGTAAGTCATAACAGTGAGATGAAGCAGGATATAAAGAAGACAACTGGAACGAGATAGTACCTCGGGGAAAACCGGAGCCAAATAATGCTCTAGTGCAGGTTGAATGCAGTGACAAGTTTCGAACGCGTTATGCTCTATGATGAAGGCGAAAGTTGACATCTTCTCGACACTTCGGGTGCAGCGAGCAAAGCAAGACCACGTGCGAGTAGAAAAACGAGAGTTGTGTGAGTTTTGAATTTGAAAGATCGTGTGAAATGGCGTGCGAGTACACAGAATCATTGTAAAAGCGTAAGTCTTCGAAGCTTCGCATTATTATTTCCCCAAAACTCGTTTTTGTTGATAATATGATGGCTGAAGTATTCAACACGCCAACAATTACCGTGTGTCGCAATGGAATACCTCACAACCACCCTCCCAACCACCGCCATAGACTTCCTTCTTACCTGTATTAATAATATTACGCATCGATTGCGTGCAATGTCATGAAAGACATCGTACGAATAGTAATAGGTAATAATTAAGAGCCTGGGTTTAACGCGTACTCACCAGCTATGGGTATTAGTCGCCCCCCCCCTCACTTGTATTATGTATGACACAGCCGTGAGGGCGAATGTGAAGCCGTATATCCACGACGAATTGACAGTTGTGATTTTTCTTTTGCATTTGGTATCCGTCATCGTAGCTGACGGTGTCGCTGCCATACAGAAACCAGTACCGAACAATAAGTTATTTTATATTTTTTCTTGCAAGTATTACAGCATTGCGTTTTCTCTTGTTATTCTTTTATTTTCTTTTGCAAGTAGATCGTGTGAGCTGAGTGTGTGTGACGCGCGAGATGCCAACTTGAGAAAAATAAAGAAAGGTAACACGTAACAGAGGATCTTTACACCCGCGGTACCTTCCTCTTATTTCTCTGTTTCCATCTCCAAAGACCCGTTGAGCTCCAGTTAGTCTTTAATTATCGGCGAAATTAACAAACCGCAAAACCAAAACTATTATGTAACCAAAACCCGAGAAACTCGGGAGAAGGACGGCTTCGAAGTCAAAGAGAACGGTACACGATTACTACGCTTTCATCCAGTATGCTAAGCAGTAGAGGCAGGGGTTGTACAACTAGTTGGCAATTGAGCAAGACTCGGACTAACCGAAAACGAACCACGATATTTCAATAATCTTTTCTTTAATTGATCTTACGATTGATGCGAAAATTCCACTGAATATACTAATGCACAACATATATGGAGAAAGGAAAAACATTAACGCGAACTATAAATATTAAGGTATTTATTCCACGGCAATCCCATCTAAGAATCACGACCCTAGCGGGCAAAGTGCATAACTAGTTATACCGTGAGTTCAGGTGAAACCGTTTAACTGAGTCTGTACGTTTCGGATCCTCATACACAGAAGCATCGTGTGCACAAGTATAGACCGACACATGTGTAAAAATATGGCAACGCCGCTATTCTCATACGAAAGCTGTTTCTAAGCACGTGTCCGTAACACGTTTTATACAACGGTAAAATTTCGAAAGATTAGCGCGTTCCGCCAAGTACATTGTTGCCAGATTGGTATTACTCATCCCCACCACATAGTCGATGGAATTAAAATTACATTTTTAGGAGGCTTTTTGCTTTAAACAAAATGCACGATAGTTATCTTTTTTTTAAATAACATTCCTAACATATAATTCTGAAGAACTGGAGTTCTTGAAGCAAATTGTAAGAGCTGTATTGATGGAAATGTGAAAAATGTTACATTGTTATGGGTAAGGTATAGAGAATACGTGTAAAAGTCGTGTTCTATTGCCATTATCTCATAAACGAAACGGACGATCAATTAAAAACTATAGAAATCGATCAATAATTGTTTCGTCTACATCTCGACAAAGTTTCAGGAATCGATAATTATAATGATAGGCAAGATGGCAAATAGAGAGATATGAAGAAGGATAGAGAGAACATGATAAGAACTATACGAGAATCCCCCTCGAAGAAAAATATATCCAGTATCACAATTACGTTGATATACTCGTAGGTAGCCGAAACAATCTCAATTACGATAACTGCGATGCATCATCATCGCTGAAAACTAAAGGAATAATTAAGTCAAGAACAGCGATAGCTTGGAAAGTAACGGATATTCATTAAACATAAAACGATACATTTCTTTAACACTATGGCTGGATGTTAGATAACAGCGGAAACTGAAATAAACGAAATCCCATTTCTCGACGTCTTAGACTATTTTAATTACGCTGAAACAAAAATCTGAGAAAAACATTTTTTTTACGAACATAGCTTCCTCTATAAGAAAACGAAATATATATTTTTCTATATTAACCCTTTTAGTGCCGGGCGAAATAGAGGTGCCTATGCGAGAAAAACCGGCCGAATTTCACAGTTTTACAAGGGTTCGGGAAAATGCTTATAAAAACCAAACGAGAAACGATATTTACATGATTCAAAAAGCTGCGTATTATAGATGAAATACAGAACTAAACAATGACACTAGTTTTTTTGTACTCATTTGAGAATTATAGAAAAAACAAAGGTATATATGTTTATAAATGAAGTAAAAGTTGGGTTCTCTCGTACAAAACGTATTTGCACATACAAACAGCCATCTTTTCACCATAATTTTATATGGGTCAATTATTATGAAGCATATACTTTGTATTTCCAATATATTTACGAGCGATTTACGCCGCAGATCGAATATCGCCTGAGTGGCGACCATCGGTGTTTATGTTTATATGACTTTCGGTACCTCCAAGCGATAGGAAAAGGTCGTCGTCCACAAAGAGTTAAAACGAAAAACTATTTTTTTTTAATTCTCTCATAATGAAATTAGATCATTTATAACGTATTACAAATTTATTTTGAGATAGAGTTCTCCCGCAATGCGAATAGTAAAGCGCTACGAGGCGCGGACCGATATATCGGCTCTGGCACTTCTCGCCAGTGTAGCAGGAACCGATATATCGGCTCCCGGCACTCAAAGGGTTAAACTATCATTACAAATATACATGCGGATGTAAGTTTATGCTTAATTACAAATATATTTAAACAATATATCAATATATAGTTGGCAGGTATAAAACAATCCCAAGGGCAAATATGCAGTTTAGGGGCCCACCTCCGATCGCCTTCTAACTAGGCGCGTTCGACGCGTTTTTGTATGCCTAACAACTTTTCCCTCTGACAAAATCGTCGCTCACTGTCCATTAAAAAGTTATTAACAAATAAAGTTGGTAAAATAATAATAAAATAAAAATAAAATAAAAAGAACCTAAAGAACCTAATTCTGCAGTTTTACCAACTTTATTTGTTAATGACTAATAACTAATAATAATAATAATAATAATAATAATAATAATAATAAAAGTTATTAATAACTTTTTAATAATTAATAACTTTTTAAATAAAAGTTAATAATAACTTTTATTATTATTATTATTATTATTATTATTAGTTATTAGTCATTAACAAATAAAGTTGGTAAAACTGCAGAATTAGGTTCTTTAGGTTCTTTTTATTTTATTTTTATTTTATTATTATTTTACCAACTTTATTTGTTAATAACTTTTTAATGGACAGTGAGCGACGATTTTGTCAGAGGGAAAAGTTGTTAGGCATACAAAAACGCGTCGAACGTGCCTAGTTAGAAAGCGATCGGAGGTGGGTCTCCTAAACTGCATATTTACCATCCCAAGTATACAATTAATAAGATATACAAGGTATACAATATTTTTTTTTTTCGAATATATTCAATAACAAAATGATACATTATCGAATATACTTTATCTTCTTGGGAATATTCTTTAAAATTTGATGGAAAGTATTTGATGTTTAGTTTTACTTATAATTTTACACATTATTTAATCACATGGAGGTCTAAATTCTTCTTAATGAGATCAACCCAAGAGTTTAATTATTCACAGTACATTTATTTCTAAGGTAATCGACGTGAAATCTAACGAAGAAGGAAGAGTTGTATGGATAGGAGAATAGGACAACGAAATAATTGAGAGCTCATCGCTTTATTCACCTTATTGTGACCAAACCAAAGTCTGCAGTTTCAGAGTTCAGGATAATGGGAACATAAAGCGACAGAGGCGAAGGTGAACCCTCGGATGTGGACGATGGGTCGGGAGAAAACGAAACGTTGGAATTTTCTCTTTTGAGAGTGAACAGGGAGAAGACGGTGAGGTTCATGCGATTCTATAACGAGACAGAGAAAGACATAAGGATGGAACTTGTGTATATATGTTTAGTATATATATATATATATATATATATATATAGTATTGGTATATACACTAATACGATTGTCTGCTTTCTCGTTCTCCGTCTCGCTTACGACAAATGAGGGTTAATGAGCCACCAGCGACCGCCCTCTTCGCAGAGAGAGAGAGAGAGAGAGAGAGAGAGAGAGAGAGAGAGAGAGAGAGAGAGAGAGAGCTTTCCCGACTTCAGAGCTCTGTCCCCACTCGTGTCCTGTCTTCCGCTCGCGCAATATTTTATCGCTTACTTTGCACTCCCACGCGCACGAGTCCCTGGCGTCACGCGCACCAACCCACTCGTGTATTCGTGTCGAGCTGTATGTGCAAGCAGAGCTTTTCCAGACTCCTACAGAGGAACTACGCTGATGCCCTTGCGTTAAATGAAAGGGTCTTCCCGCGGTGAGTCGTAGGAGGAGGAGCATAACCGCCGATTATTATATTCCGCCGAGTACTCGCCGCTCGCGTGCACCACTCCTTAGTCAACAACTCGAGCTGAAGCTTCCAGCATCCGCGGTTAGTCGAATAATAACCGAAAGATACCTAAATTAACAACAGGATTGATATGACAAGGCAAACGAGCGACCTCAGCGCAAATACAGCTCTGTGTGTATTTCATTATTCGTCGTATTCTACGGCGCAAAAAAAATGTATATTATTCAGCCAATGTGCAAGATATATTCCATAAATGTCTACCGTGAATTTAACCAGAATTATATGGTTTCAAAATTTGAGTACATACTTGATTAATTGGCGAACATTTTTTAAACTCTCGAAATATTCTGTCAGCGGAATTGACATTTCATTGTCGCTTTTGAAACAAGGATGCAAAGTGGAACCTTGCTCGTTGCTCTCTCAATATTTTTCATCTTCAACAAAGTCACCTCTATTAGGAAGTATGTTGATCGATTTTCACTTTCTCATAGAGAAAGCTTTCGACGAAGGTGGAAAATAATTTTTTTAAATAACGTATATATCGAGTATCATTGCCCATTAAATAAAATTTAAACCCCTTGATCGATTTTCATCAAATTTAAGAGCAAGTATCCTTATTCTCTAGCCAATTGGTATGCCCGGTTTCGATTTTATAGACAAAAATTCTTATAGAAAGTTTTGACTAGCTAGCTCAAAATTAACGAAAATTGGAGAGAAAATTTTTTTCGAAAAATTAAAACGACTATGAGACACCCGTTAGCGATTTGGGCGACAATTACAGCAAACTGATGGGGGTTGTGACCCTATTCGTGTGCAAAGTTTCAGGAAGATCGATAAATCTATTCCCGAGATATAACCATCACTATTTTTCATCGCTATCACACACACACACACACACACACACACACACGCGCGCGCGCGCGCGTCTTGACGTTTTGGAACATTTGAAATATTCTGACATCATAATCGCATAAAAAAATATTTCACAAACAAATACGTTTCTCTATGAGAAATAAAAAAATATTCGATAAATGACATCTAAGTTGTAATTATTACGATAAAATTTTCAAATTACGTATAACAATATATTATTATTTTAGAACATTTTGCTACCACATGAATAAAACATCCCTTTCATAGTTTTTAATTACGGGCAAGGTAATCTCGGGTGCTATTATATATATAATGATCATTATATCTTAAAAAGTACAAAATGAGTAAATAATATTTATGAGTAAAAGTACGACTGATCGAGTCAGCGAATAATTAGGCGTACGATTTAATGAGGAATCCGATTTGATTAGCAGTTCAGTGAGTTGTCCCTGTCTCGGCTAGCATCGTTAGTATATTTGACGGTGCTGAGAAGAGACTTAGCGAGTCTCGGTATAACCCTCATTTCGTTATATTACATCGAATACATCTGCTTATTTTTTCATCTATTAATTAATTATCGATCAATTCATTATAGGAAATATCAGAGTGAAATATTTAAACGACATTATGACGATACATTATTCGATGTAATATCAATAAATTATTAGATAAATTAATTAGTAGATGTTATTAAAACTATTAAAGTTAGGTTTCATTCGTATATGTGAAAATATTCAGAAAAGGATTCTCCAATTTTTTGCACATTTTGTATTAACAAATACAGTAACTATACTTCAATTATCGTTAAAAAAAAGGTAACTTTTAAATTAATTATCTCAAATATCTATCAAATGATTAGAAATGGAAAAAATATTTTCTGGACTCATAGAACTCTGATCCTGAAAGGGTTATAGATTAATATATTTTATTTAAAGATCTTCAAATCAGCATGGAACTTTGAGCTTTCCTACATAATTTACATACAAACATTCCAGTTGTCATGCATCAAAACATACATCACGTGTCTACTGTATATGGTTGCAGTGATATACTGCGAATACAGGAGAATTTGCTTACAGCAGATTTCCGGCTCGTTCCAGGTTTCCAAAATTTGCATAACCATACCGAGCAAGAGCTGGAAATTTGCCTCTGGTTGGCACCCTTACCTGGTTGAATGGTACAACGGCACGAACTCACAGCCAGTCGCTTATATAGTATGCATAGCCTTTCGGGACGACGCGTCTTACATTACCTTCGGTGCACAGAGAGGGAGAGAGCGAGAGAGGGTCGAGGAAGGGAGAAAGCTCGGTTGACGCCGTAGAGAAGGAAGGCAAAAGGAAAAGACAGGGTGAGACGAGTGGATGGGTGGACCGAGTTCATGGGGACTCTGTCCTCTTCGCCCTCTAAAGTCCATGTCGAGGCCTCAGGCACCGCCTCTCTTTCGCCGTAGTGGCTGCGGACCGTGCTTGCTACGTTCACCGAGCCAAGCTTCATTCCGCAGGCATCGGGGAATGTAATTAACAAATCCTGACATTAAGCTCTGCTGTGTATGACGAGTCACGTAATTCAACGTTTGATGCGTAAAGCTCTAGAGATACATCGGTGAGTTAGGTACGTCGGTAGATAGACTCCCGCGTAGAGTAAAGGTACTGGACCCAAATTTGAACGCGTTAAGAGCAAATCGCGGTACTCGGGATAATAATTAAACATGTTATGTATAAGTTTGAAATAATTCATATATTCACTTAGACGGGTGTTTCAACTACCCAATTTATATTTCATTGGACAACGAAAATGAATTGCAAGTTAATTCCTTAATAAAATATGCATCACTGTAAATATTATTAGCGTCGGTTATCTCTAGATTTCTCGCTTATCCTTGTACCCCGACACTCGTGCATACTCTATGCTTCTATTAACCATAACAATTATATGCAAGTGACCGTGTAAATGTGAATATTGATATAGACATAGCGTCTACGATCGGTCAGTAGGATGGAGATTTTGCGAAAGACAACTCAGAGTGCGAGCAACGTGATCGCAATTCTAAAAGCGCGGGAAAGGTAGACCTTAATTCAAATTCTACTTTTGCAAATCTTTATACATATCGGTTCTAATTGCTTATACCGATTAAATAAAAATTGATTAAGGAACCAGATTCTATAATTCTTTAACAGAGGACACTGTGAAAAAAATTCCGCCACAACCTGGTTTTGAACCGGGAACACGTGGAATTGTAGCGTGGTGCGTTACCAATTGCGCCATCGTGGCCTTAGCAGAATTAATCTCATAGGTTTCTTTTATTTTTATAGACAATTTGTTAACCATAGTAATTCTATGCGAGCGACCGTGTAAATGGTAACATTGATATAGACATAGCGTCTATGATCTGTCAGTAGGACGGAGATTTTGCGAAAGACAACTCAGGGTGCGAGCAACGTGATCGCTAATTCTAAAAGCGCGAGAAAGGGAGACCTTAATGCTGACTTGCTGATCCTTCACTTAGGTGAGATTTCAGGAAGATAAAAGCTTTTTTTTAAAATATATGGCAAATACGGTTGTATATATCGAAATGCCACAAGATAGTTGCCATTCTTACTACAATCGTTCATCGCTACCTCACTTCAGAGCGTACACGGTGGAGTGAGAAAAAGAGCACGTGGGCTTCACTCAATATTTGTATATTATTCAACAGCATATAAATTTTAATTTATTTTCAGTTTATTGTACATCAGAGTCGTTGTTAATAACTAGAAATGAATAAAAACGCAACGCAATTTTCTAATTCTCTCTCTCTCTCTCTCTCTCTCTCTCTCTCTCGCGGCATATGTGTGTGTATCATGGATTTAAAAAAATCAATGGCTTATAACTTGAGAACGGCGTGAACTTTCTGGCTGTAATGTGGTACGCAGGTGGCATCGTGTTAAAATTAATTAAAATCTATAAAGGGAGTAAAATTTTATCACTTGAAATTTTTTTTTACAAACTTTCAAACTATTTAACTTAAACGACACTCCAGTTCATAGAAATGTCAAGCTATCGATTTGAAATGTTCCATACAAGTGCAATTAGGACCAAGGATGCTTATTATTAAGTTTGTTTGCGATTGACAATAGAAATTAAAAATTAAGAAATTGATTATTTTTCAAAAATTGTTACTTGGTTAACTTTTACAAATTTCAAGAAGATAAATTGGGGTATGCAATATTTAAAGAAACTTGAAAAATATAATAGGACTTTGCGGATTGCTCCCTCATTATTTTCCACCTTTCACGAAGTTTCCTCTAATGAGCGAACCGAAATCAATCACCATACTCCCTCATAGATATGGCTTTGTGAAAGCTGAAAAAATAATGAGGGAGCAATGTGTAAGGTCTTATTTGACTAGCTTGTTTATATATTATTAGTTAAATTAATTATTGAAATCTACTCCGGCTCGTGGAACATTTTATTCATAATTTCCTTTGAGTTTCAAATTCGTCGATTCTGTTTGATTGATAAATTTAATTAATATATTAATTAATTAGAGTCGATAATCGTAATGATTCGTTGAGAGGAGAGGAATGGCTCAGACGATGATGCTCGAGTTCACACGCAGCGAGCCCGGGTTCAATTCCCGGCCGTCACCAATGAAAAAATGTTTTACGTCTTTAATCTATGATCCTGGTGATTCGCGCCCCACCTTCATAAAAATTCATGTCCAGCACCTTACTGTCATAAGTGGACGGATGGTCAGTGTCCAGCTTCGGGGGTGTCTCCCGCGCATTCCTTCTTACTCGAATGGTGATTCCTTAGCCGAACACTGGCTGGCTCACTGAATCACAGCCGAGTAGGTGTCGACTTAAGCGCCACTGGCGGCCAAGTTTGAGTTTACTCGCATTACCACCGGGGACTTGGGTACAATACCGACTGAATCGGTGGAAATTTTTCTGCAGTTTCCCTCCGCCCTTAGCGAATGTGAAACAGTGGGGTTAAGCCAGTTGCAGCCGCATGGGAGGAAATTGGGATTGGAAAGAAAATTGGATAGGAATAAGTAGGAGGAATGGTTGAGTATGCTTAAAGGGGAAGGACCCTAAGCACTGGAATAAAACCTACTATTTGTAAAGATTCGTTCTAACAAAAAGTAGAGTTTGGCCCGGATCTTAGGCTATCTCTTCCTATATACCGACTTCAACTTTGCATCCTCATAAACTTTGAAAGTAGAGGATTTTATTTTTAAGAAAGTGTGTAGAAGCGAAATATGTGACTCCTGTGTGTCGCTTGACAATTATTAATGAACAAACACATTGTATCAACAAATATTATTAACAGTAATGAAATAAAGTTGAAATATTAGTCAAGATAATCTTCCACTTATAGTGAATTCATCTAGACAGCTACTCTGCGGTGATGTTGCAAAGTCCATAGTCACTTTCAATTTCTATGCGGCCACTCTATTTTTTTTTTATATATTCGGTATTTTTCAATTTGGGAATTTTCAAGCTCTTCGTCATATTTTTATTTAAAATCTGTTTGCAATTTATATAAATTTGCTTTTACTATCGACACAGATTGATTTCACAGGTAATATATAGTATTAATTAGTATTAATTACGAAATTAAGATAAAATCTATGATTAGCAACTTTAATTAGTATAAAAACAAGATAAAACATCCTAACAAGCGACCAATCAATTCCTGTACTTGCGTACTGTACAACAATGCAGATTTACTATTTGTAATCTGTATATAGTCGAAATTAAAAAATAAATAAAGATTCTTTGGAACGATAATTTTTTCTACTTGACAAACGTAATATTTTTTAATTTCTTTGAGCTACGTTGTGTGGATAAAGGCTCATTCGATTTATCAACAAGCATTCAATCATTTTTGTAAACAGTAATTGTATATCGCATTTATCAAGAGCGTTTAGACAATTCAATGTCTGATTAAACTTCAATTATGCTATATATAAACGTGTATTTTTGTATCCAATGTAAATCCGAAGTTGCTAATCAATCTGTTGAGTGTACAGAATCTACAGATGTTGCATTAGCTCGTAGAAAAAATGTATCCTTGCGAATTCTGTTCAGTAATGAATTATCTACTCGTAGTACTTACGTTGTTACCACATTTATGAATCCAATTTACATATTTCGAGATGTTGTTGTTGTGATTTATTGCATTGCTTAATAATAATCAACACTTTCTGGATAAAAATTAGAAACTGAGCTGTTTTGGTATGAAAAATAAATATATTGAACATAAAAATGTTGTAGAAAGTCACATTGAATCAGCTTGAAAAATCATGAAATAAGAATAAATAAAGATATTTATAAAATTCCCGACGGAAAAAAAACTAGAATAAACAGAACTTTAACTTAAAAAAGTTTTCATATGAAAATAAAAGTAGAAAGGATCAAATCCATTTCAATATCATTTTAGTGGACTTATTATTCAAATTATAATAATTAATTTACTGCACAGTGTCTAATGCAGGAATGCCCCCTTTAACTATTATTACTATTATTACTTCTGTCACTATAGTCGGGAGACGTCTGATGAACATCGTAATAATCATTTACATATCCAGAGATATGCTGGCGTATAGACACTAATTGAAAAAAAATTATATGCCTTATGAACGTTTGCTAACGTAGGAGAAGACGTCTTCCGGCTGTAGTGACATCGATAAATAAATAATTATATGAAAAATAAAGAGTTAACTAAGATGATATCGTAAATGGTTTCATCTTTTCTACTTCTATTATCGTATGAATATTTTTTCAAGTCAAAGTTCTCTTTATTATAATTTTTCAGATTCGGAATTAAAAAAGAATCTTTAATTTATTTATATTATAAATAATATTTTAGTTGGAACACTGTTGAATGACGAGTAGATGACAATCAGTCTTGGCATTGACATTTAAAAAAATATCGAATCCCATTTTTCAGTGCTCCTCAATATTAGATTTTTCTAAATGTCCATTTTACCTCTGTCACCTCTAATGGGAGAGTCACGATCCTGGTATTTTTCTTATAAATGTTTGGTATTTCGGTTAATGGTAATTTATTACTTTTTTTCACAGAGAATGGTTAGTACAAAGTGAAATAGGTCACACCAGTTTGTTGAGGCATCGAGTATCTCAAAACTCTGTCACCTTCATTCCAAGTTTATGAAATAGCCGATAAAAAAAAATTGCACAGTCCTTGCACAGTTTAACTCTATACGTATATACATATATATTAACTGCTATACGTATGACATTCCGGTCGCCACGTCTACAGTGTCTCGCGCTACCGATCGTTTAGTCGACTGTGCCATACGACAGTGTGGCTTGGTAAAAATTGCAGCAATATCGTGCGGCAGAAAAGAGGATAAAGCAGAAAACACGACGTCCGAAAGAGCGAGAGAGGTTACGAAGAAAGTCGGTCACCCTGGGGGATGTCGAGAGGCTGGTTGCGTCTGCTACTACCGAGGCGAAGGAGAGAGAAAAAGACGAAACGCACATCCCATACTACCCTCTGCACGCTTATGGATATCCACCGCTACTGCCATCGCGTACGCTCGAGCGTTTGCAATACCTACAGCGCTGTAGTCACAGCAGCCGAACCGCCCGCCGCTAGGGACAATAGTAAGCCGGTGGCGAATTTTCGTTGAAATAACAGTTGAAAGCACACGGCTCTGTGAAAAATGTCGTACCCCGCGAGACTGCAAAGCAAATAAAGTAGAAAAGGGGCAAAAGCCGTCGGTCCGACGGGCCGCGTGCACCCGCGCACTTCTCCACATCCGTATATATATATATATATATATATACATGTTCACTTGTTCACACGTATATCGAGTCACGTATATACTTTTCCCGTGTATATACGTTAGAAAAATATACTACACGACCACTCGCATACGAAAATCTTTTACGCCCAAGGTTTTATGCCTCCACCGCATCGCCTACGTGTATTTATGTATTTTTAGTAGTAGATACTGGGGCGTATTGGCTCGGGGGCGAGTTCAATCGAGCTAGCGCGGTACTGGCATTAGAGTCCGGTTAGAAAGGCTCTTTTTCTTTAAATATGGCCATTCTCAGGTACATCTTGCAAATCTTGGGCACAATGCCTATCATGGATCACCTTGGCTTAAATTAATTTATTCAAATGCAGCTGTTCCTGAATTCTCGATTTTTTTTGGTATTTTTGTAACAAATAATTAGACGTTTACAAACATACGAAAAGTATTTTATCAATTTATGGATAACTATTTTGATATAAAGTAACATGACCCTAGGTGCCTCATGGTACTCTCCCCTGCTCATTTTAGACAATCTTTTATCAAGAAAATAATTTTTAGACAATGCTAATGGTCGACATAAGGTTACGAAAGAAAGCTACACGTTTTTCTCGAAAGAGACTGGAAGTAAAAAGGGTCATCCCCATCTAAGAATTACGCCCCGGTCTCCTCTTCGGATGCACACCAGTGTTATCGTACATTTGGAAACTCGTGTAACGCCGAGCAGCGACGTCTGTAGCGAGGGGTGAAGGTTTTCCCTCGTACCAGTCGCAGACATAAAATGCTGCCGTAAACACGGATTCGCGAGCATTTGCACAATCCTAACATCAGGGGTTTCGGAGAGATTGGGAGTGAGAGAGGATCGCTAGGGGAACGCGGTGTATGACGTTGATGTCCTTTCGCCTTTCCATCTTTCTTCCTCTCGTTCTGTATTTTTCTCCTTCGCGGGTAGGCTCAGTGAGACTACCAGTGTCGCGAGTATTTTACATCGGGTGGCGTCATCGCAGGGCATCAAGGGTAGCGGAGACTATAGCGAGAGGGACACTGAGACTGAGGGAAATGACGTTAAAAGCTACGAACGGCAAGGACGTCGACGACGGTGGTAGTGACGATGCGTTAATGTCATATTTTTATTTTATTCCGGAAGGAGATGAACGCGCTTGCATGCATAGACGGACAGACAAGCGAAAGAAATGCTATAGGTATATATGGTGTGTGGTTATGGTTGAGCGCGGGCGACGTCCGGGCAGAGCCGCGCGTTTCCAGTCCCCGAAGGCAGACAGGAGCTACGCGCTCGGAATAAATATCCGGATGCCGGAGGTTTACTACGTCGACGACGACGACGACGACGATGACGACGACGACGACGACGACGACGTGCTGCCGCTAACGGCCATCCGCACGACGATGGCAACAACGAGTCGAGTCACCGCGGAATAACATATGTGGATACGGATAAAAAGAAACGTAAAACGCTTTGCCGTTCGTGCTACCAACCTACCAGAGGGTAGCTAGGGTACACTGAATGGTCTACATGACACAGTACGTTCTGTTGATTGATTTTAAATCGAGAAATATAGGAGCAGAGGGAAGTACAGTGGTTGTGGTATAGCTTAACCGTTGTTGCCTCGTCGTATTCTTTACTTTCTTTATGCTACTCTACATGTCTGTGCTTCCAGACGTGCTCACCAGCTCGGAAAATGTCTTTGTAAACTCTTACTGTGTCGTACAGTAACATTTATATTTATTATTGGTAAAAATGTAGTTATTTCATTTTATTATTTATTGGGCAAATATTAAAATTATATATAAATAAATGTGTTCTCGAGCGATTGCTGACATTTATATTTAGCGAAACGCTAATACAACATGCGGTTACTATGTGAACCTGTACAGAAATGTTAGCCATAGGACTTTTTCATGGCTCTTTCTAGTTTGTTTCAACTGTATTGGAGCCACTTAAGGAAATCTAATCATCACCCCACTGGACTGGTCACGCTTTAAACTGTAGGACTTTTATAGATTTCCTTCTTAAGGCTATAAACGCTTCTCCATTGGATGTGATTCTACAGATTGTTACTTATTAATCGTTGAAAAAATGTTGTTGTTATTAATGGAATTCGAGCCAGTTGAAGCGTTTAAAACATTTACTTGAATTATAAAAATAAATTTTAACACGTCATGAGTTGATGCCACTAAAATGATAAAAATATAAAAATACATTTAGTTATTTTACATGGGAGTCAATGGTTTAGATCAGGGGTCTCCAAACTACGGCCCGAGGGCCACATTCGGCCCGCGGACAGATTTTGTCCGGCCCGCGGAGAGCTAGCATACTTGAAAACTCCTTTTAGAGAACATATTTTTTATAACAAATTAAATTTAGTTTACTGAAGTATTCTAATTTTATGTTGAATAATTATTGATATGACATCTACATTGATATGGTCATGGGCTAACTACTCATAACATTGTTGTAGGCTTATGGTTTTGGCCCTCGGAACTTACTGGAGTAATCAGTATGGCCCTAAGGCTGGAAAGTTTGGAGACCCCTGGTTTAGATTATGACGTGTTATCACGATTAAAAATTCTCGGGGTTATCATTATGTCAATGAATGTATAACTCACATGTATCGTGTGTTGTATTTATTTACGTTAACAGTATCTAACAATTGTTGATTAACGATGATTTATGATTGAATTAAACAACATATTTGTCAATTAACGAATGTATTAACAACTGTTAATTGAAAATCGTTGAGTACTGATTAACGATTGAGCAATATATATCAAGACATTGTATTCACTATACACTGTACTTTATGTACGTATACAACATTGATTAATTGTTTGTCGATAGATAGTTAATTAATTATTGTACCTATCAATTATTAATCAACAAATCGTTAATAACTATCAACGGATATTGCAAAGTTTTGAAATCATGCATCAGTAATCTTTGATTTCTTGTTTTTCTAATAAACAAATTGTACAATAGTGCGTACATCGAAACAAAATACAATATATATCTTAAAAATTATAAATATATTGTATGTATTTGTTATTAAAAATATATAATGTATTTGTCGTGGAGTCAATATTGGACAGGTAAATTAGACAAATATCCGGGTAACAATTGTACGACTTTAATATTGTAGTAAACAATCAGATAATCCTCAATAACCAATTCGTTAATTATTTTTTCCGACGATTATGTATAATTAATTAACAATCGTTAATAGATTAAAAGTTGCCGGAACCAACACGTTTTTGCCTCGCGAAATGTAAGAGCGACCTTCCAAATAAAACGGCGTTTGTTGAAATTTTCAGTCTAGGATTTGTAAGGAAATACCTTTGGGTCGTAGTAAAGTAACAATTAGAATGGTAGGCGGCTGATTACGATGTAGAAAGATATTAAACCAATGCGTCTATGGTCAAGCCATCTCCGAGTTGTTGAGGAGAGAGCAGTGGGAGAGAGTCACTTTTTTTTACGTTTCGGTCCAAGCTGTAGACCCACTTCATAAATTTTATTCATTCCGCGTTTAACCTACTCATTCTACTTCTACTGTCACAAGTTTCATGCTTTAATATTAAATTTAAAAAAATGTGGTAACAGCCGCCTCGCATATTGATGTAATATGGCTCAACCATTTTTACAAAGGTATGACGAAGGTAAAGTTCAATGCTCATTAGAGTATACGAGTGCAATCAAACGTTCGCTGGCACATGTCAAATGACTTAAGCTCAATCGACAAGGAAAATATCGGTAAATTGAAAAGAACATTTAGAAGGTTGTAACAATCAGACGAGAGTACAGAGGTTGTAGTAAGGTTCTAATTCGAAATTACTACTGAGAAATCCCTCGTCAAAACCTCAAGATGATCCCAGTGTGGAATTTTTACAATGGATGGCCCCATTTAAGTCTGAAATGTTATTAGAGAAGCTTTTATAGATTGTAGCATGGCCCTAGTTCGGAGTTCCAGTTAAAACCTATCAAGGCCCTTTACTATATCGTGGGCGCCCGTCTAAATTTCTGCACAGGAAGCTGTTAGTGTTGTCAGAACTGAATAACTGAATAACAAAAAATGATGTACCGGTTTTTTTTTTTTCAAGTGGCAAGAAAATTAGATTTTTTATTTCATCGGCATTGCCTGTTACACTTGGTACAGTTCTGGCCAGGGTGAGTCCTGAGACCGAGCTACACGTCGGTTACCTCGGATCCGCGTGCTCGATTTACCACAATTTCTTTTTCCATCAGTGTCGAGTAACGAACTTTCCGTTTCTCCGTCTTTCTCATCCCCTCGTCGTATCTTCCTTGCTTTCGTCGTAGTTGTTTCTTAGGCAACGGCGAACTAGTCCAAAACAGGTATCCTATGGCCAACGGGCACAATTGTAATAGAGTAGAGATATTACGTTATGGTGCCCTATATACGTCAAAGTACCGTACCGTCTATATATGTACAGGAACTTTCACGTCAAATCGATGTCGTTATATCTATAATCGTCTGCCTAAAGTAAAGCTACGCCATCTTTGATCTTAAAAGTTCACTTGTTCATCGAAAAATGATTTATGCAAATTCCAAAAAGTATCGAAATAGTTTCTAAAAGTAGGGTTTTTGCATTCTTCGAAAGTAGCGCCGTACTAATAAGTTTTTGAAACATTTGAATATTTTTCTGATGTCCTACCAGCTTTTGTAATACGAGAAAAAATATTGTTGTACTCAAGTCGATTTGCCGTGCAAACGGAAAATAGTGTCTCTACTGTATCTATTAAGCATTCTCTGTCAATTGAACCATTATTTTACAACACTCTCAGATTTCTGTGAATTTTTTCAGATCTTTAAATTCATTATATTCGAAAATGTTGCATTTTTTGACATTCTACGTATCTCGAAAACTAAAGATCAAAGAAAAAAAATGTCTGCGCATAAAAGTTATTTTTTTATGACAGCATTTAATGATATTTTTCAAAAAAAAATGTATCGAACTGATAATCTTAATTTTTCCATGATAAAAGTAAAGATTAATTTTTTTTTAAACTCTATATTTATGGGACTGAAAAATTTACAGGATTCTAAGACGTTAGTGTCGATTCAATAAAAAAAATCACCACAGTCACATCCATCGATATTCAGAAGTTAAAAAATGTTAATCATGCGTACTTGTATGAAGCCGACCATAACATTACTTTACCGAAAATAGTCCAAATGCGTAAAAAATATCAATTACTCTGGGTCCGCGGTTGGTTTATAATTAATATTTTTCCGTGGTCACAATATTTTCAACAAGATAATGGTCGGTTTCGTACGTTTTCGCATGATTAAAATTTTTCTACTAAGATAAATATTCCCATTCGCAACCATGCTCCCTCTACCGGACACTTCAACGATTAATTAAAATGACATACAAGCTGAAAAAACTACCTGATAATACGTGCAGTGAAAAAAATCTGCAATTCGTCTCGTACACAACGATTAAAACGACAAGAGTAAGTACATCAAGTACACCCAAGTTCTTTTCACATTTTCTACCGCACGTCGAGATCCGAGCCTATTCTTCATAGTGTGGTTAGGATACGTCGACCTCTTCGAATGTTCGTTTTTCGTAGTAGAAACTATGTACAATAAATAATAAGTACACATTCTAAACGATTGATTGCGGTCTAACTTACGGATATAGAAAAAATCGTCGGGAATGATGATTTCTTGTAAAAATGTTATGGTCGGCGGTTGGGAACAGCAAACACATGCTTGTCCCTATCGCGGGAAGTACACGTTAGCTTGCTCTTTACTATTAAACATAGTAATAACTGATTCCTTATTTAATTGTTTAGAGTTAGCGACTCCGATAAAGATTAAATTCCTTTCCTCACTGTTTTACATAAAGTAGATAAGACGAACAGTGATAGGGGGGTGGTAACCAATGTCTCGAAGACTCAATCTCTCGAATTGCATTTTGAGGAATTGCATCAGTCGTTCCTGTCGGCTTAAAGCTATTCGAGAGATTGAGTCTTCGAGACATTGGTTACCACCCTGACTGAGTGTGTGTTTATTTCCTTTTATCTGTCTAAATAATTGAAGGATTGGATCGGATCAACGATAGTTTGAAATAGTAATGATAATATTAAACAGGGCTGTGTAAATAATATCCCAATTTGAACTCATTACGGCAGAAAAAGCCATATTCCGTTGGGGCGGCGTTATAGGGGTCGAGAATTGGGACATTTACCTTACGAAAAACCAAACGCGTTCACTCCAGCAATTTTTTTTCATGTATAAATGACCACTAACGTCTAAAGATTCTGTAAATTTTACAGTACAATTAAGATGGCGTTTTAAAAAATAATAATCTTTACTTTTTTTTTGTAAAGAAATAAGAATCATCAGGTCGATAACATTTTGTTGAAAAATATCATCAAAAGCTGATATAGAAACTTTTGTGCCGAGACAATTTTTTTTTCTGTGACCTATAATATTTGAGATATATTGATTTAAAAAAATGCATCATTTTCTAAAATAATGGATTCAAACATCTGAAATAAATTGTCAGAAAGTACCATGAGGTAATAGTAAAATTTTGTCAGTTATGAAAAATATCTGAGAGGGTTGAAAAAGAAGTGGCTGAATTGACAGAGAATGCCTCCTATACATAACGTGACGTAGATAGGAAACAATCGTACTGTACGGGCTTTGACCGAGTGCACGGAAAGTAATCAGCGCGCCGGTGGCGACTATGATAGGACAGAGAAGGAGGACAAAGTCGTGGTTGTCATGGTTGTACTCTGAAGCCACATGGACCACGACGTTATAAAGGAAATCAGTCAGTACTGGTCAGACGTGACTATTAGAAGTTCTGCTGGCGAGTACTGTGACACAGTACAATAGAGAGGGAGAGAGAAAGAGAGAGAGAGAGAGAGAGAGAGAGAGAGAGTATGTGTATGTGTTTGTATACAGTAAACATAGAACAAGGAATATGCGGTCCTCGTGTATGGGTGTATCAGTTAGTGGTCCTAGAGTTTGAGAAACGCGGACCTTCGGAAGACAAGCGCAAACGGGACGTCGTGGGAGTAATTTGTGGGACGACTGCCACCCGCATCGGCGCCTCTGAAAGCTCGTAACGCGAGAGATCCACCTACCTGGTCCCTCGCCTCTCCTTCGTATCCGAAGTTACTTCTGTTAACTAGTCCAATAACTATTGTAGTATACATCTAGTGACAACACTGTGTATGTAAGCTCATCATGTAACAGTGGAGCTCTTCTTCCTCATGTAGGAGGATTATCAGTCGATAAATCGAGTTTAATGTTCGCGTTGAAGGTTCTTTATTATTTCTGTTTGTGCCCGGAGATAATGGTTTTGTTACAGTAACAGAAGTTTTGCAAAGTTAGCATGCGACTGTATCAATGAATCATTGCTGGTCCAACAAAATCGTTTTCTCCGAGTATTGTGTAATTATATCTTATATAATGACTTGTGTTTGTAAAATTCACAAGTACACGTCTCTTTGTGATATTAACTTAGTTATATTTATTGTCATAAAAAGCTATAAGGTACTTTAGTAGAAAAACTTGTTTTCTTCTTTTGTAATTACATGAAAGGTAGCTCCAATTAATTTCAGCAAATTAAGATAAAGGACTATATTCGTAGTCTACACCCGTGGCAGCTGTAACAGTCTGTGCACGTCAGTAGTAAAGATCTTCGTTAGTCAGCCACCCACCGAATGGAGTCGTACCGGTGCCACGCGCAGGTTTGACGCGCAAGTGGTAACACTCCACCGGTCGCTAGTAGCAAAAGCGTGTTTAGCTCAGACGTGGTACCTAATGCGTCTTACCTAGAGCTACTTGTCGCATTTCCTCCGCGACATGAACCCTTCACATACGGGGACTGTACGGTAAACGGAGGGGCGTTCTGGTTCTAGTGGTTGGGGTCGTTGCAGCGTATAGAACTGCGCCACCCTCGCACCGGAACCCCCGACTGCTATGACAATTTGCTGCGCAAAGCCCCGTGTACGTGAACGAATAACCCAGTCGCCAGTGTGGCACTGTTCTCGCTTCATAGAACAGGAAAACGTCTTACGCACGACTGTACTATAGCTTCGCCGTGAAATCCCAACGACGTGCAGCGTTATGTGCTTACCGTGCACACGCGTCGTGCATTTGTTAGTTTACTGAAACTACCGTGGCATCGCTAGACAAAATGCGTTCCATGCGTATATGCACAAGATATACATGTAGAGTATACTTTATACAGTATAGTACGTACGTAACACATGGTAATGTTGGTACCTCTCGCAAGGCCAATATAACTTTATTAGAGCGCGAGTTGGCTAGACTACGGTCCCAATAGAGCATCCACGCCGTGGCCTCTTAGCGACCGACTTTGATGCTTAATATTAATTATGATCGAGGTTCTCGATACACGATACGCTCTCTTGTTATCTCCTAAAGGCTTCTGATATGGCAAATGCTTGCTGCATTTTACACTGTTAAAATTACGGTGTTGAATTCTACACCGAAGTTAGAGTAATAAAAAGTGAATGTATAGATTCACGAGTTTTTTTGTTGTGTGTTCAACGAGGTGTAAAATTCGACGACTTTACACCGACGGTGACACTTATTTGGTGTAGATATTAACACAAAATTAGAGCGAAACAGTGATATTAATAAGGTGTTAAAATATTTAAACTGCCTTGGTGTCGATATTGACATAAAGTTAAGATAGAATACTCTGAAAATTGAAATGTTCACATTGCTTTCTCGTCATTTTCTATTACTCACAATGCTTTCTCCATGAGAAAAAATATTTTTTATATTTTGTAAGATTTGGCTTTTTTTATAGATGAAGCATTGTAAGTAACAACAACAACAACAACAACACACACACACACACACACGCACACACAATTTTTCGATAACTCAAGATTTGTTCAACGCGGGAATTTTTTAGTGATTTTTCTTATATAATTTCCATTTGTATAAAAATGTTTCAGCCTGATAACTGAACAATTTTAAGTGTTAACGTGCCCACAGATATTTTTGGAAAAAATCAATACTCCGTGGATCGTAAACGACTGCAAGGATTTCGTCGAATTGACTTCTCTACATGCGTAATAATTTTAAGCTTGATATCTCAAACCGTTCTCAAATGATCGAGGTCTAAATAATCTGTACACACACACTCACGCGCCCGCCAACTCGAAAAAAGCTTATTCCATGAGGGAGCGAAAACGATTATACGTTATTCAGAAAATGTTTATCTTTGCAGTATTATAAATTACAATGTTATGACACGAATTATACATGTTATTTTATTCATGCGAACAAAATCCAAACCACTGCATTGAAAACTTAATAAACGGCTCCAATTACCTATTTAAATAATCCTTCGTTCGTAACTCCAGAGTTTTTGAGCTCTCAAACTTTATATTATTTATAGTAACAAAACATATTTTCCGAATACTGAAAAAAAACTATCATAGGGAGAATTTAAAGTATAATTTTTGTACTGCACATAAATAAATTCGTTATAAACATTGAACTATATCGTTGCTACACATAACAGAACGCGAAATGATTTGTTTTTTGGCGAAAAGATCTCCGTTCGTGAAGTGTAAGGTAACCTCTGAGTTGTAAATCGTTGAGTGAGACTAGCACGCGTATTACGTGATACGACGTCAATGGCGAGTTAACACCGCGCCAGAATACATTCAACACCGTTGCGGATAACTGTATCACCAATCTAAGCTGCCGTTGTGGTTTACCCTTATAAATATTACATCTACACCTTACTTTGAATTAAGTTTTTTTATTTTCCATGACTGATACGGCCTATGTCTACGCACAATCACGTTCTGATGAGATTACAGTCCTTATTATTTTCCACCTCTAACAAATTCACTTCTACAAAGAAACTGTATCAAAGCTGAAAAATAATGAGAAACCGACGTGAAAGATTCTACGTTGCATTCTTCTTTTGAATTTAAATGCTCCAGCTCGTAAACTCGAAGAGTAGTCTAACGGTATTAAAATTTTTAATCTAATTGTAAAAGAAAAGTTTAATGTGGAAGTGACTGCTGTATTTACTTGGTCTGGAATGTACCATATATACAATATACGATACACCGGTACTTGCTACTACCAACAACCCGTAGCCATAACTCAACGATGTTACGCGATGCCTCGACGCTTCGCGAATCGCAAGCGTGACACTTGGGAAAGAGGAGAGAAGGGTGGTAGGGAAGAAAAGCGAGAAGCGTAAAACCGGCCACTCAACTCTCCTCGTGATACTTCATCCTCAGCTTGTTCCATAGCGGAACGATACGTTTGGTGAGACCTAACGAGCTCCTCGACCAATTTATATCCTCTTCCTCTCACCTTCACACTCGTACTTCCCAGCTTTCTTGAGTTGTGTGTATGTATCTATATGAAAGAGAATTTTCGTGCTGAAGTAAAAGCGTCTGTCTTGCTGGACGAAAAATCGAGGCAATGATCCTTTGACAATACAGACAAAACATTTTTTTTCTCTTTTCTTTCTTAAACGACGAGACCCAAGTTTGATTTGAGCTTTTAAAACGTGCTGCAGCGTTATTCTTTAACTTGGCGCCGAGACGGTACCGCGTTTACAAAGCTTAAACTCAAACTAGAAACTTGTAGCAGCATCTACAATGGATGGCTCAGAGAATTCAATGAGAGACGACGAAGAGGGATTTCGTTCATCCGTCTTTAACTTTTTTTTCTGGTTATTAGCTTCGCGGAGATTGTAAAGCTTTATTGATACATAGAAATCTTTTTTTTACCTACATTATTGATAGTATACGTTATTTTATTTATATATTTATGTGATTCTGAACCCCATAGAAATGGATCTATGTAGCAGATTAATTTAAATCAATTATTGGTTTATTTGAATCAGATACGATATTATTTTTATTGAATGAAATGTTATTCGATATTTATTTCAACTAAAATCTATGAAGATTTTAGTCTAATAGAATAAAAATATTTATCCTATTAAGCCGGCATTCAATTAAATTAATTTATTCAATAGTTAATCTTATAAGGTTTTATTTGAGTAAAATAAATTTTATTCGATTGAAATCAAATGATATTTCATTAAAATAAACAATTTCTGTGAATTTACGTATGTTTTCTTTAGGCCTTTACGTTCCTCGCCCTTTTTGTTCCCCTATTTCATTCCTAAAGTGTCCCCTAAAGTCTAGTCTTTAGCCACTTTTTCTAACCTTCCTGCTAAATCGTATTTGCACGAGGGCAAAGGAAAACTGTGGAATGTCTGGACGATACAGATGGTCCTTTCAACAAATTCTGGATGTATTTCTCCGAGTAAACTCGACTGGGAACATTCAATCTTCGGAGAAACGTCTCTTAAGTTATTCTGAGCGCGAAAGTGCGTTTTTTTAGTGTTTAAGCCGGGTCCTTGATATTCTCAAGTGTTTAAAGCCGTGCCGCCGTGAAACAGAAGGTTTCGGATGGTTTTATTAAACTCTGTGATCCATAAAATATGCGAAATTTTCGAATGTCTATAATTTTTTCTTTTGCGATACGTTACGACCCTGAAATTGAGATTACAATAAATACAATTAAACCCAAAAAAATATCCCTTACAGCATCTTTTTTTTTACCGACCAAAGCGTCTATCACGATTTATTGATGCACAGTGAATTATAATTCCGCGTAGAAGAAAATAATCTCGGGAGGAGTCTCGGAAAGATTCCCCGAGACTCTCAGAGAGATCCTAAATAGAATCTTTTATAAAATCCGGAGCGTAAAACTTCGAGATACTTTCTCAGACTGTTACCGAGACTCTTAGATTCTCGTCAAGTATCTTTCCGAAATGTCCTGCGTGAAACTTTCTTAGACTCTCATCAAGGTTATAGTCTGCGATTTTTTATTCATCTCCCGAGAGTCACTCACAGACTCTCACCGATACTCTTTTCAAACTTTAAGGAGGGCCGTCTACTTTAGAGTCCGAAGACCTTGCTCCGGCATCACGTGTAGTCATTCTAGCGAATCTAACACATGCATAATGCTATAGTGCAGTATGACGGAATAGCAGGGATCAAATGTTTGATAATTCCCAGAGTTGAGCATCGAGTCAAACGCACAACTTCAAGTAGCAACGAGCCAGCATACTCTTATGGATCTTTTGCTGCTGCTCGTCATTCTGACTCATCGTCAGCGACATCGTACTAGACTGGAGAGAGAGAGAGAGAGAGAGCTCTGTTCGAATCCGTGCAGAAGATTAGCCTCTTCGCGCTTTCCTACTATCCACATATGTTTGCAGTAGGCACATGTTACCTGGAAATGTCTAATAGACCGAGACCCGTCAACCGAGGTCAAGGAGGTAACTACCCTGAACAAAATCACCAGAATTTTGAGGCAAAGCATTAATATTCCGCCCTTTCTACAGGAATGCACATATTTTAACAATATTTACATGGCATTTTCCATGATATATCAAATGAATTACTATTTAGATTTAGATAGAAAATCGAAGCAGTATGTTACGTCAAACTCGCGCGGTTTCGGTGTGGGATTTCTGTACTCTGGTCAAGGAGAATGAATTCTCCCTTTACCACATCTGTCAAGAAACTCCGAAGACGCAAGCCTCTTTTTGAGTCTAACCTTTCTGCAAATTACTCAGTACAGGGCTGAGTACTTGACTCGAAATACTGGCTCTATAAATGAACCCGCGGAGGAAGGGGTTTTAAGGGGAAGGAAAATGGCAGGTTACTTTCACTTGGAAAAATATTAACGGAGACATAAAACAACATAAATGGAAGAATTGTGTTTATACTTACAGTTGATTTTCTTGTGAAGTTGTTTCGCTGGTAACCACTGCGTTGAAGGGAGGAGATGGCAACCGTTTGTTAGAATAAAATGTTAGACTCGATTATTCGTAAAGCTGTTAAAATTTATTTCAATAACCGAATAATTGATGCACGTACGTTCGCTATTACCGTGAGCGAGCGATCGTTGCTTTCGACGCAATACTCTTAACGTTATAACTTAGAATTCGGTAAAAATAGTAAATCGAAATCAACTGAGTGGACTAGTACAAAAACGGCAAAACATAATTAAATAAAATTGTTCCTATACTACTTCTTTAAACTTGAAACAAACTCCGAATGGTTATAAATTGAAGTTAAAACCGAAGAAAGTGAAATTAAATCGAAAAATATCTCTAACTCCGAACTGAATTTAGACTGTTGAACCGTTTTTCTTCTAAGTATTCACTTTGAATTTTGGCAGATTTTACAGAGTAAGGTTCCTCCGTGGTGGGAGCCTTTTGAGCTCTTCAATTTCTTTCGCGACTGTTCGACCGCTTGACACTGTCTGCGCGTCTTGTCTGATCTTTTCTCACTCTCCGTTTCGGGCATTTTCCCGTCCTTGTATACGTCCTGGATGATCTAATTTTCTATACGGGGGATTCTTAGAATTACAATAGCTGCGAGCTTCGGGCTTCGGCGCACATGGTCGATGCAAGTTCTTTTCTGACCAAAATCTCGTTTGATTCCGTTCCGAGACGCTCGGGGTGAGATGGAACATGCCGTGTAAAATGATTCTATTTCGTCAAGAATTGCGGCCCCGAAGTGTTTCGGACACTGATGAAACCATTATTCTTCTCTGGTGATAAATTAGTATTAAATTAATTAATGTTTTAAAAAAGGCCTTATCGAATCAGCACCTCTCCATAACGTTTCCTTAAATCTCTTAGGTATGTACGTTAGATATCGTTGGTGATAAGTTTAGAATACGTTAGATATCGGTGTGACAAGTTTTTACTCAATTGTTTTATGAGCAATAACTCCTTATTAATTTTGAGGAAATGCATTCGATATGTGTATATTTCTGACTGCACATTCTTTCGAGGGATTACTCCTTGCTTCAGTAGCACGTACAGATTTAGAGATAAAGGGGGAAAGCGCCTAGGTCGGGAAGCGAGGTGTCGAAGGGTTCGGGTCACGCTGAGCTGCGGATCAGAATCGCTTCTCCCGTCCCTTTTATGACTAACACAGAATGCGGTTCCTGAATAGTATTCAGGCTTGTTTGAAATCTCAATTTTATGTAATGTGTAGTGGCATGCGTGTCTGTGAAAGTAACTATTATAAATATTAATTGCTTTTATATCCTTTTACTATTGAATTCGTATTGTAATGGTTCTAATTGTTTAGTTAAACAATGTAATGGCATTAATCTTCTAGTATTGTAATGGTTCTAATTGTTTAGTTAAACAATGTAATGGCATTAATCTTCTAGTATTGTAATGGTTCTAATTGTTTAGTTAAACAATATAATGACATTAATCTTCACTAATGTTTTATTTTCATAATCATAGCTATTTCTTGTATCCTTTTAGATAAATATTTCTTTTCTGAATTCTTATCATAGTTTTATGTTTAAATTGTTTGTGTGTCCAAATTATTGTATATTAAACGGGTGCTTAGATTATTACTCTTGTAGAGAACCTCAAAGTATGCGTTTATAAATACGAATTATTTCAAGGGTTTATGGTTGGCTCTTTGTTTTATGGTGTTAAAGAGGAAAGACGAATATCGGCTCGGGTGCAGGGTGGAGCGTTGAGGGATATGTTCTCCAGCCAACAACTGCTACCGTAGCTTCGTGCTGTCTTTGCCGTCGTTCCAGTAACTAATATGCGGCATCTTTCTTACTTAATCTCATTTCAACTCTGGTTATTCCGTATGATATTATTACTTAATTTTTATATCAATATTACACGACAGGGAGAAGGAAGCGAACACCCGACAATCATCAGCCGAACATGTGATTAGAGCGGGGCAGTGCCCTGCCAACTCTTAGTCATTTCGTTATTAGGTACAGCTGTCAGCCTGGCCGTCTCCTCTTTGCGCCCACCTTGTGAACGCACTGCTCTACCTCGGTGTGGCTGCAGATTTTCCACCCTTGTCACCATCATTATACCTGTATAATCTTTAGTAACAATATGACTCGACCACTTTATGACTTTCTTTAAAGGAAGGGAAGGTATCGAAGCAAGGTTACGTCAGGACGTAACAAGTAACAGCAACACGTAACAACGACGATGACATGTACACGTGATTAGAATACGCGAGCTTCTGCAGAAAGAGCGGAAACTTGATATTCTGCTCCAAAACTCTGATAATGTCAGCCGGGATTGATCCCTCGTTGATTTCGGACCAACATCTCCTTACAAGACAACCCCATGTGATCTTTACCTACTGCAAATACATGTGAATGTCTGGAGAACGCGAAGAGACTTACAATCAGCTATATGGTTGAGTTTAGAGCTCTGTCCCACGTACTAGGATGTCGCTGATGACAAATCAAAATAACGAGGCATTTCCCATGAGGTATCAAATGAATGACTATTTTAGATAGAAAATTATAGCAGTAATAAGCAACGCGTAACAAGAAAAACGACGATGACACGTACACGTGGTTAAAATACGCGAGTTTGCTCAGAAAGATCGGAAGCTTGGTTCTCTGCTCCAAAACTCTGATAATATTAGTCGAGATTGATCCCTCGTTGATTTTGGACTAACATCTCCCTACAACATAACCCCATGTGATCTTTGCTTACTGCAAATACATGTGAAGGGCTGAAAAACGCGAAGAGACTTTCAATCAGCTGTGTGGATTCATTCAGAGCTACCTCCCACGTCTGACGAATCAGGACGACAAGGGATTCGAAGCACCAGTCATATCACAGAACTGAACGGTCATTCATCCGAGTATTGATAGCTCGAAATGCTGCTCAACTCCAGGGATCGCCAGAGCTGCAAGACAACTTTTTTTAAGGTCCTTGAAACAAAACAAATCGTATAATTATTATTTAATTACCATTCACTTGGGAATGAAGAAATTTTTCGATCATTTCTTCTGGGTGTAATGAAAAATGAAGAAATACTTTACTCCATAAATTCTTTACTGGCAGCTAAGAACATTCCTAAAAGACTATGTAATAAACCGCAAAACTCATTCCGAAGTCACAGAGGACATTCCTTAAGACCGTTTTCAGTCCATTTATCGCCTAATGGAAAGAATAGAGAAGAGTAGTGGCAGAGGACAAAAGAGAAATGAGAAAGTTGGATAATGGCAAGTGAATGCGATATACGTGAATGATGTCGAGAAGGCAAAGGAGAGTTCTAATTTCCTCTCTGTAAAACAGTGGGTCGATCGAGACTAGACCACCAGAACGTGACTGAAAAACGCGAATGTTCCAGCCCCGCTCATCATTTTCTAGATAGTAGCGCGGGATCAACAAACAGATTAATCTGTGTTATGCATTGGACGCGTTACGCTCGAGTCACAAGAGCAGAACTGTGGTCGACACGGCGGTGGTGGTGGTGGTGTCGGTGGCGTCGTTTCGAGAGCCCTGTCGCTAACGGGGTGCGGCGAAAAAGTCTGCATTCCCGTTCTCGTCCGATAGTAGCGATTGTCCAGAGCAAAAGAGCTGAAATGCTACACCGAGTGGAATTTCGAAATGATAGCTAAATGAATGAGCAAGGTGGAAACCAAGTTGAAAACGGTATAACAAACGAGAAAGATCCGCGTGGCTCTCCGTTCCACACAGAATGAGATCGCGGCGGATACAGGGACAAAGAGGAAAAGTTGATGAACAGAGAATTAAATTCTTCGTTGGTTGTTTGTCAAAACGTGAAAAACAGAGAGATGGAAATATTTTTCACGGTGCTCTTCTTTATCTCGTGGCTGCCGGCAGTGCTGAGTCAGTCGTCGAGTTCCAAGGTTCCGGACACGGAAAACCCGAAGAAAAGCCACTACCAAGCGTTTATTAAGATTGGTATGCAGCCGGGACAGAGGGTACAAGTCCTCCCAGGCGCCGGGAAACGAGTCAGCGTATACACCTCGGCCTTTCGGCTTGACTCGATCTCCTCTCCTACTGGTTCTACAGTGTATAACTATCCTCGTTATCCTCGTGCTATACAGCAACGTAGCTTAACACCGTAGATTGTTCCCATACGTAATCTAATCTGCTTCTCGACGAGGATACAAACCTATTTTGTCACTGACGGCGCCTCCTCTGCGACTACATTTCCTTGCAACCGTGAGCGTATTATCGTCCCCAAGAGTGTTCGCACGAGGTTGATGCGTGTTTTTTCTTCTCTTTTGCTTTTAGCTCTTCGGCGTTGTATAGTTAAAACCTTGCTAGTGGTGTGTAGATGAATCGCGTAAACGGGATTTTAAATGAATCGAAACGAGGCTTATCCGTTTATTTTGAACACATTGTCATCAAAAATATTTGATTGACACGGATGACCGAACACATCGATATATATTGAAATATATTGATGTGTTGGAATATTCTTGTGACTTCAAAAGAAAATAGTAACATTTTTTACAATGTATAATTCTCACAAGCGACTTTGTCAAATATATTCGGCCCTATCTCAAAACTTTCAACACATTTATTTTCGGGATGAGTAAATAAAAATCAATAAATCAATGCAAAATTATAGCACGAATAATAAAATCGAAAAATGTCATTAAATTTCATTCACCAATTTTCATGTAAAAAACGTTGAAAGTTTCCAGATTATAATGCAAACTGATACCAGCTATTGAACACCCGCCATTTTGACAACAGCTGTCAGTGTAGACTCGTATGGATATCGCGCAGGGTTTCTTTTAACGACACATTTTTTACAGCATAGAAACTCCGTAATGAAATTAAAAAATCGTTTTGTCTCACTAGGCCAAGAACTAACGTTCCACATTCCACAAGAATGTATAACAAAAACGAAGATAACCATTGTTGCCGGAGAACTCGCGAATGAAAGGCCTTGAAGGTGCACAACGTGAGCGTTAGCTTCCAATACGATGAATGGCGACGTGTATAGACAACGGCGGCCGAGGTTCACTTGGAAAGGCATAAACTATTATTTTTCTTCGTTGAAACCCGTAGTTTGCTATGTTCTTTCGCGCTTTTCACTACGCCATGGCGTCCCAACGTCGAAGCCCATACAGCACCGTTGCACCGTGTTACAAAGGACCTGCAATCTTCGCTAACGAGGGGATCTAACTTTTTACGCTAGCGAGCTCTTACCTATCTCGCTTGCTCGCTCGGTACGCTGGTAGGTGAAAAAATAAAATACGAAAAAAAAAAGTAATGGTAAATCCGGTCGACTCGCATTCCCTTTTAGCCTTCTCCCCCTCGCTGCTCCCTCATCCTCCGAATCTGTTTGATCTGAGTAAAAATATGTTTTACCCTTCTCGACATCACACACGATTTCTTTTTTTTTTTTCCACTTTCCATTCCTCTTCGTTTCAGCAATTCGCTGGCCAGGTGAATGCTGCGAAAGATTTCGTTAACGAAAAATATACATTAGAGCTCTACACTAGTCGCTCTGGACCGCATAACCGCGCTCCGTCGGGTTAATGAAATATAATTTTCGTACGTAACGCAATATAATGTTGAATAAAAAAAAATTCAGTGCAAATTTTTGAATACTTACCAGAGCTCGAGATGTCGAATCGACCGAAAAATATTTGCATATCTATCATACACTGGCGTACGCTTGTATCCCTCAGGCACATCACTATGCCAAGAACGAATAGACACGTTGAAAAATAACGAAATATCGAAACTGTAGGTCCCGAGTGTCGCTGCCCTGCAGGCTTGATTCTATACACGTAATATAGATACAAAGGTAGGTGAGGAAGACTGAAATACTGCTGAGAGAAAAGAAGAAATATTTTGAAATAAAAAATTATTATTTAATATTTTACGTATATTAACATATATTTTTTATTACTGATATAGTAATTGCTTCTAAGAGAAACAATGACAGTTGTATTACTTTTATTAGATAATTTATTAAATAATTCTGGTCCGTCAACCTCGTAATATAATTATTATACGCAGCTTGAGGTCATTAAAAAATTATAATTAAATGAAAAATAGTTTTTTTTTTTTTTAATTTTAAGCAAAATTATATTTTTCTAATTTGCATGGATTTGTATGACGAATAAATTGAAGGAAAAAAAGAATAACTTCATATTGCCCCACTTGCCACCTGGTCTGTATAGTTCAGTGCGATATAGTACATCCCCCGGAAACAAGAGGCTTCTCTGCCTGATACCGTATATATATATATACGCATCCATCCATACGCTGGAGGCGACACCATCCTCGTCGTCCACAGCAGTAGCAGCAGCATCAGCACCGCATTCGTTCGCTGGTCCGCTTCAGTTCATTCAAGTTTCACGATTAAACTTGGTTGCACGTGACTGCGGTTCGTTTCGTCCGCTACTCTGGCAGACAAGTTCGTCGATCCCGATGTACGTGTTCCCTCTTTTTCCGATTATTCATTCTTTCTTTCGAACTTCCTTCGTTTCTTTTACTTATTCTTTTGTTTTTTTTTCAGCCGTCACCGCACAGCGCCCTTACGCTTTTCATTTTATTTTCCTTCCACGCGACCCGATTTTTTTATTGTCCGCGAAAGAAGGCGAGCTTTAATCTCCATATCTCTGATCGGAGAAATTATGGAGGGTGGGACGGGGGGGGGGGGGGGGGGGGGATCAATGAAGAAGCTAAATCAGGACTGCACACCGATCGAACTACCCGTCCACTTTGTAATGACGTAATAACGAGTCGGTGACGTAAAATGAGACGCTGACGCGGATTATCCGCTCGGCTAATTGTGTGCCAGTCGACAAAAAAACGTCTAGTTAACTAGCAGAGCGACAAAAGCTCTCGAGTCATGTTTGCATGAGCTGGAGCCACGAATCTGCTTAGTTCGCCTGAAGCTGTATGCAGCATTGTGTATATAACAAATCAGTGCAATGCATCATCATGCTTTAGAATATCACAGGGCAACTGTGTCACTCGGCAGCTTGCAAAATTGTAATGCAGAGCCCTCCCCGTACCCCCACCCACCTCTCTACTCAACCCTACTCGACCGAGTTTTTCCACTGTTACGCACTTCACGCTATTAATTCATGCAAATTCAACTCCCCGATCCCAATTTGAAACTCATTTATATGATGAAGTTTCGGCTTTCTACTAAAGAGTACTCGGAACATACACTATAAATAAAAATATGTTTGTCGATGGTATTTTTCTGGAAATGTGTGCGACACCTGCAGAGTTTGGTTGTTGTACGAATGAAGCGCTATTTTAATAAGAATTTATCCGAATTTCCTATCTTTATTATTATAAAAATCATATAATCAATACTGCAAACATTTCAACTGTAAATTTGTATAAAAATAATCGCATATGTTGAATGTTTGGTGATATAATTGCATTTGAAAGTCTACATACATTGACATACATTCTCAGCCACATGTTTCCCATAATTGTATTGTAATTTTCGACAATTAATCTTGTTCACTAACCAGATTTTCTAAAAAACAATGTTTTTTTTTTAGAAAAAAAATGGGGGCGAGAGGGAGAGAGAGAGTGTGAGAGAGAGAGTGTGTGAGAGAGAGAGAGAGAGAGAGAGAGAGAGAGAGAGAGAGAGAGAGAGAGCATCATTGGACGCGCACGCGCGTATTCTGAAAGGTATATAATATTCAAAGGATTTATATTTTAAATAAAGAGTGTCCCAAAATTCACGCAAGAAGTAATTTTGAAAACAGAGGTTTTCAATTAAAAATTGTGCGTTTTTTTATTTATTCATAAAGTATACAGTATAGGGTTATGTATGTAATAGCATATCGGATAAATGGCCTCCACGGCTTTGCTGGCACATACGCAAGCTTTTGTCGAAATTTTCATAAACCTTAGATTTCACAAAAACCCCAAAGAAAAAAAGTCCACCGGCGTTAAATCGCATGATCTGGGCGGCCAATTCTGATCACCAAAACGGGAAATTACACGACCAGGAAATGACTCATGCAGTAACTGAATTGTTTTTCGGGCTGTATAACAGGTGGCACCGTCTTGTTGAAACCACATGTCATCCACATCAATATCTTGTAATTTAGGCACAAAATACTGGATTATCGTGTTACGATAGCGAGCACCATTAACTGTTATTGCTTGATCAGCTGCATTTTCGAAGAAGAATGGTCCAATGATGCCTCTAGTCCAAAATCCGAACCAAAAAGTGACACGTTGCGGATGCCTTTGTTTCTCAACAATCACTCGTGGATTTTCTGAACCCCAAATGCGACAATTTTGACGATTAACGAAGCCATGAAGATGAAAATGACCCTCATCGCTGCAAATAATTTTGTTCGAAAAATCAGCATAAAGTTGTTATTGTTCCATAATCCATTCGACGAACTCTCTTCGCTGTGCGTGGTCGATAGGCTTCAGTTCTCGAGTCAATTGAACTTTGTAAGCATGAAGATGCAAATCTTTCGTAAGAATACGCTGTAGAGAGCTTCTCGAAATGTCCAATTCTTGACCACGGTGCCGAATTGGTGTTCTTGGACTCTCAGCAACACTCTCTCGAACTGCTTCGATGTTTTGCGTTGAACGACTTGTTGAAGGACGGCCAGCGTGGCTAAGATCACTTTGATCCAGTCCATTTGAATTCTTTAGTTAAACTGTTCACAGTTGATGAAATTAAATCACTATTCCGACTATATTTTGTACGAAAATTGCGAACTGTAGCTGCCAAACCTTCATTATTAAAAAAAATATTGTTCACCAATGAAAACGCATTGTACTTTCGTGTAGCGCTCCATTTTTAATAACCCTGAACCGTCAGCTGTCACGCTGTCTTCTTTTTCGTTGGCACCACTTAACCGCACAAAAGGCGCAAAATTCAAATCTTGCTTGAATTTTTGGACACCCTTCATAAGACGACCCTGAATACAATACCAATAATATTTTATTCATTTTGTTGAGTTCCATAGTTTCGTTGAGCGGTGTTTCAATAGGTAAAGCAGACATCTTATGGGAACTTAAATATGAGACGTATGTTCTTCATTCTATATTTTCCAGTTATCGCGCAATGAGAGCATCAATCGTAATTCCGGATGTCGTTGTTGTTACATTGGGATTGTTATTCATATGTAAATCAAATTTTTCGCGCACGAAGTTTACTAGTGGTATCGAGTCATTCGATGAAAAATTTACGTTAAAATCACCACCAAGAATCAGTGGTGATTTCTCTTTTCCCCTGCTAAGAGCAGTAGCACCTGCACGACTTATGTTAGCAATGAGCGGTGTATAAAATATATGATGCCCTCGAGTTTTTGATTTACAGATATATAGATGGCTGCAATGACAATTATTTTTCCATTCAGCCTATGACGCTCAGCAATACAAATCTTACCAACTGGTGTCACCGTCACTGAATATAACTGGGATTGCATAACCTTGCTTATCTTATTCCATCACCTTTGATCCATCGATCAAGGTGAAAGACGACAACAACAGAGTCGTGGCTCTTGGCGGACTCTCGAAAAGACTAGAAAAGGAGAGCGCAGGGAGACGGAAGACACTTCTCGCTAACTGAATCGCTGAATTCCCTACTACGCATCGCTACGCTTAAGGCTAGGCGAAACCTCCATACTTACACATATGTGCTGCTTCTCTTTCAATCCGCCGTGTCCGCCATACTAAAGGGTGGTTAAATTGTAAGGGCCGATGTTGAATGTGAACCACACCTAAACGTCAAGTTTTTTTCTGCATTTCATTTGACATTTCTCAATTTCAGACTAACTCAATTTGAACCATGGAAAGATACACAATCGAGCAACGCGTTAAAGTTATTCAGGCTTATTATGAAAATGGGCGTTCAAATCAAAATGCATATCGTGCACTTCGTGATTTTTTCGGTCAATTTAATCGTCCAAATGTGCGTACAATCGGAAAAATCGTGCAAAAATTTGAGCAAACCGGGTCTGTAGGAGATATTAAAACACCAGTGCATGCTCGTACAGCTCGTACTGCAGAAAATATTGCTGCTGTTCGCGATAGTGTGACTGAAGAGCCGTCCACCTCAACTCGTCGTCGTGCCCAACAATTGCACCTCTCACGCTCGTCGTTGATGAACATTATGCATAAAGACTCGCATTTATACGCTTATAAGGTGCAATTGACTCAAGAACTAAAGCCTCTTGACCATTCCAAACGTCGTCAATGGTCAGAATGGTGGCAAGAAATGGCAACAGTAGATGATCAATATTCGAAGAAAATCATCTTCAGTGATGAGGCACATTTTCACCTCAGTGGATTCTAACTAAGCAGAATTGCCGCATTTGGGCGAATCATAATCCAAGAGTGATTGTCGAAAAACCAATGCACCCACAAAGAGTGACTGTTTGGTGCGGTTTGTGGGCTGGCGGCATCATCGGGCCGTATTTTTTCCAAAATGAGGCCGGTCAGGCAGTTACTGTGAATGGTGTTCGCTATCGTGAGATGATAACGAACTTTTTATGGCCCGAATTGGAAGATATCGATGTGGGCGATATGTGGTTTCAACAGGACGGTGCCACTTGCCACACAGCTAACGAAACAATGGCTCTTTTGCGCGACAAATTCAATGGCCGTGTTATCTCACGTGGTGGCGATGTCAATTGGCCGCCAAGATCATGTGATTTGACACCGTTGGACTTCTTTCTTTGGGGTTATTTGAAAGAAAAGGTGTACGTCGATAAGCCAGCAACAATTCAAGAGCTAAAGGATGAGATAATTCGGCACATTAACGGCATAGAACCTCAATTATGCCTAAGCGTCATCGAAAATTTGGACCATCGGATGGAGGTGTGCCGCCGAGGTCGCGGCGGCCATTTCGCCGATATTTTGTTCCATACATAATTGAACCATACCATATTATCATAATAAAAAGAATTGACAATAATTTCCTAAATAATTTGTGTTTTATTCAAAATCAACATCGGCCCTTAAAATTTAACCACCCTTTAGTTCCACCACTAGAGTTCCGTTCTAATACTAGGGGCTTCGGACTTGGCTAACCATCAAAGAACCGTAGATTTTGATTTTTACTAGCATTACACTGAGATTCACGTATAGGCAGTCCACTGTCCAAATTTTATTCAATTCTGTTCTTTGTGCTACATGAAAAGAATCTCAAAAAAATCGATGTGATGGTGTGAGCAGATGTAATTGTTTGCCTCCAAGTATGGAGGTTTCATTTTCCTTTAATGGCGTGTCGATGTCCGTGCTTTCGCTTACTCGCACACCTGGTAATTATGATGCTTTGTTTTAGGCCTACGTAGCTTGCGTGGCTATAGGGATGCTTGATGGTACAGCATTACCTCCTTCTATGATCCACCGTCTATCTCCTCTTCTAGCAGTTTCTTCCGGGTGACTGCGGGTATGCGAGGAAAGGAAATTTCCCCGCTGGTTCACGGGAACTCGCGAAGCGATGTTGCTGGGGTGAGAGGATTGGTGTTATTTATCTTAACTAGCGCTCTATTTTGACGTGCTCGTATGAAAAAAATGAAACCAAATAAATTGCGACCAGGCTTAAGGAGGGAAAATTACAACCTTTATAGCAGAGTTACTAAATGCACTGTTACAAGATTTTCTCGTAAAGTGATTGAAAAAAACGATGTGGCAACACCGCCACAGCTCCTCACGAACCACCATGGCTAGGCGGTCCTGCGACTTACAAATATAAACAATCGCACGCGTAAAAAGTGTCGACGGAACTCCTACTTCGTGGCAGCCAGTTTGCAGTGTTGCCAAACATAACATCTGGAAAGTCGCGGTTACGAAAATTCTTCTGCTTGTGACATTTTATCCAAGTTTTATCATTAATATTTTCGTTAAACATTCGGTGACCCCCCTGTTTTTATCGTCGTTACGGATTCTTTAGAATTTTTTACATGCGTAGGTCAGTTTGTATCAGACATCTAGAATTATTCAGTATATAAATTATTAGATTAAAATGTGGCCGGTATGTCATCTCCATAAAGGGCCGCGTATAAATTGAACAATTTTTAAAGTCGTAATTTTTCGATAATCGTTGGATAACTTGGCTTAAAATTTTTACAGTACAATGGGATGTATGTGTACTTTATTGTAGACAAAAATCAGTTAATTGTAAAATATTCGAGTTCATGCAAGGAATACCTTAAGCCGTCTTGTAGCCATCTCAATATATTTGTTGAGAACAACAGAAACAAAAGATAGATAGAATAAAGTTTGTTCTCACGCGATTGATACACCGAGTGTAGCCCGGTGTTTCGAATCGAAATCCCCATTACTCACTTGTATCGAAATACATGGGCGCTATAGAGGACTCGAAAGGTAGTCTAAGTAGAAACTGCTAGATGTCGCCGCTGCGATCGCTGATAGTCACCTATCCCCACTTATCGCCCTCGTGCGCATAACAAAGAGAAAAAGTAGGGAGCGCGTGCGTTGACAAGTAACTCGTCGCAGGAGCGAATGAAAACATGGCTTTCCTATCTTTCGTTCCCCTCTCATTTTTCTGTTATTCATCATCACGTTCGAGAGTGTCTCATCCATTTCGACGCAGCAGGTAATTTAAGTCGAAGCTCGCGCTTCCACTCGTATTTCTACCCTCTCTCCGCTACCTCTGTTACTCTGTGTTTATTATAAACACGTAACGGGAGAATAAGAATGGAAAGATGAATGGAGAAAGCGCGAGAGCCGAGGGATGAAACTAGATTAAATTATGCGTATAGAAGAGCACCCCTTCTGTTACTTAATAAAAGAGTGAAACACATTGTAAATTATTATCTTCGAAATTTTTATTTATTTTTAATCCTGAAAAACTGTACCCAAAGCTCGTTAAATGCTAATAAAGATCATTTGTACCATTAGTCAAAAGAAAGCCTAACCATTCACTACCGGAAACATAATATATTAATCTTTAACATGAAGACGTAACGAGGATATTATTGTCGTTGAACTAAGCGGACGTGAAAATACGGGAAGTGAGAAAGTGTAAAGGAAGGTAAAGACGAGGATAATCCGGTGTTTCTATACAGAGTAAAGGAAACATGAAATTTATATCTCGTTTTCAAGATTCCCCTGAGTTTGGTAGAACATAACCAGATGCTACATCTGGAGAAGAGCTAAAAGCGAGAAAGTACGAGACGAGGAGAGGGTGATGATGACGACGAGAAAGCCAGTCTCTTAAGAGTTTAAGGCAGCGAAAGGCACTGAGTTGATACGAGAGGGGAGTTTAAAGGGTTGTCGTCGTTGCTCTCTATTATTACGAACAGGGTGCACACCCGAGGTAGCAGTAATAGCGGGTGGTGGTCTTGCAGCACAGAGGCAAGCGCATAGTCTCGAGGCGTCGGAAGACACTCCGTGTTCCCTCGGACCCGAACA
Source organism: Cylloceria caligata (assembly GCA_963942595.1). NCBI lineage: Eukaryota > Metazoa > Arthropoda > Insecta > Hymenoptera > Ichneumonidae > Cylloceria > Cylloceria caligata. The sequence continues at coordinate 12,868,916 of OZ012707.1, read as the reverse complement.
AAAGCAGCTCCGTCGGGTCCCCTCGACGTCTTTTTTCAAAGTGATTCAAGCTGCCTGACCTGTTAGCGAGCTGCCACCGCACTTGTGCTCATGTTCTGTCTTCCTCGCCCCTTAGCTTTGAGATCATCAGCACTGGATTCCACTACACGGACACAGAATAAGATTGTATTCCAGCCGTGAAGAAAAATTAAACATAAGTTCACTAATACGTACTACATATTTAACGCTGTAATGAAAAAACAAGAGAATCAGTGGAACAATGGATTCCGGGAATGGAACGTTCTTGAATTATAAAAACAATTCGTCAATTAACTCCGCTTTTCTTGACAATTAAAATATTAAATGGATCTTTTTTCAATTTATCCTTTATGTTTTTATTTACCGCGATAAATAACGACCCAGGCTCTATGCTCTTTTATTATTGAATTATTTATTTTTTATCTACAAAAATAAATAACATGGAACGAAGTGACGGTCGTAAATTCGTCATAACTTCTTTATGCATTGATTTTCCATCTTTTTTTTTCATTGTATTTTTCGGTGTCGAGTGACGATATAAATTTTAATAAAATGTTGAATAGAATATGAAGCTTGACAAAGATGTCACATATGCTATAAATTAGTTTTTGTCACTAACCATACGATATGAATACGGTTATGTATTCAATGATTGCAAGCGTCCCAAACCCGAGCTTTTCGTTGATTTTCAAAAGTTGACGAGGTCTATCCCGCTCGACTAGAAAACCACTCTATATGAACGTGTTTATGACCAAAATTGAATATATATATATGCATGTGTGTACAATAATCCTGAGCATAAAGGTTTCACTCGCTCAGCCACAGAAATTTCAAAGCCGTGATTGACCAGAATTTGTTTTATTAATAATTTTGATAACGTCAAAAAATTGTATTTTTAATAAAGTCAATCTGCAGCCAAGCGTCCAGTTCCAGGTTTGGCTGGATGTTACAAATACGAGAGAGAGAGAAAGGGAGAGAGAAGCAGCTGCAGCTTGATAACTCGCTGGACTCGCTTTTATATACGATAGCGATGAGATCTCGCGAATGTTACAACTCTAAAGTATGCAATACGCAGATCTGGGTGCACATGTTCGTCTGTGAAGTGAATTTTGGAAAGCGCGTGACCTCGCGCCCAATGTACGTCGCCTCGAGCTAACGATGAAACCAACCGGCAGCGTTAATTCACTCGAGCTTCGCGAATTCATGGAATTCTCGACTATTCCATGAGCCGCTTATATATATGTATATATATAAAGCAGTGTAAAGCTAGCCCTTCATTGCGCACTAGCAGGGTAAATACGTACCGCTGGAAGCTCTCAATATGCTTTGCTCAGGTATAGTACTCTGCGAATGGTAGCCCTTCCGAGTATTCGGACTAAATAGCTGCGAGACCATTAGCGATCGGGGCATGTAACGGAATGAAACCTACCGCCCCGAATTGTATTCACAATTAATCAAGTCTTCGGCTACAGTTCGGATATTGAATGAACATGCGCTACCAACGAAGAGTTATTATATAGGTACATTGAAAAAAAAAAAAGAAAGTTTTTTTTTATGTATCATTTCTTCATTTATTTTTTTATTCTTTATTTGCAATACGATAATGGGAAATACAAGTATGTGTTGAGAAGGTAACGGTGCGGTATTCGCCTTCTGATACTTTGAGTTCTGGCAGTACTATGACATATGATACCACTAAATGTCGAGAAATTTTATTTAGAAAAAATATCCGCGCTCACGTGCGCCGGTTGGTGCGCGCGCGCGCGCGTGTGTTTGATGAGCTTGCAAAATTGTAATAACTATATCTCAAGTACGGGTTATTGGATCTTTCTGAAATTTTGCACGAGTTTCAGGTCGTAACCCCCTTCGGTTTGCTACAATTTTCACCCAAATCGCTAACGGGTATCTCATTTTATGGTCTATAACTGTCGTTACAAGAATAGGCCAGGGGACAAGTTTGTTCGGTATTTAGTTTGACAAGAATCGATCAAGGTGTTCAGATTTTATTATTATTATTACAAAAGAAATTTATTTTCACTCCAACTTTCGTAAATTTTTATCGATCATACCGAAATTTGTCATACAATTTGGCTGGGGTACAAGGATACTTGGACTTAAATTTAATGTGAATCGATCGAGTGGTTTCAAATTTTATAAAATTCGAAATTTTATCAAGTTTTCTATTCTATTGAAAATATTAATACCACTTTATTCACGAGAAAGCCAGAATTGAAATAATCATTACCCATAGAGGAATATCTCGGGGTGGCGGAGAATAAGGAGGAAGTAATGTGAAAATTTTTTATTTGCACGCTTTTGCTTTCTCATGGAAGAAGCGTTGTGACGGTGAAAATTTTTTTTCCGTTTTCAATGTCAACGTGTTCAAAATGTCCCAAAACGTCGAAAAATCATATTTACAAACGTCTATAACTCAAGAACAGTTTGAGCTACGGCGCTTCTATTTCGCGCAGATGTTAATCTACACAACCTCTTTATTCACCGCATGTTACAATTACTCAAAAATTACAAATTTTACAGCAATTTTGAAGTTTTCAAAAAATACATATGATCGCTCTAATTTCCGTAAATTTCAAGATTTCTGGCTAATTTTTTGTATATAAATAGAGTATCATAGAAGGACGGTTCGTATCTAATTCGAGAAACATCTGCCGAACCGTTTAGATTTTATAAATTTGGGATTTCTTCGAAATATCGTCAAATCGCTCTAATTGTTGCAAATTTCAAGATATCTTACTGATTTTTTTTTTTTTTTAAATAGAGTATTATTAAAGTAAAGTTGGTATAAATTTAGGAGAGAATCGGCTAAACGGTTCGGATAATACAACATTTTTACTTTTTCAAAAACTCTGAAACAAGCTGCAAATTGAAATTTGCAAATTGTTTCCTCGAGATTCCGCACGATACTCAAAGCTTCCTGTATGAGGAAGCCAAAATAATGAACAAAGTTCCTCATAGAGGACTTTTGCAAGTTTCAATTTGCAACATGTTTATCAATTATTTTCGACCATTGACAAAGCCTATGAGAAAGCCAAAATCAATCAACATACATCTTCGTAGAAGTGTCCCTGTCAAAGGTGGAAAATAATGAAGAAGTAACGTGCAAGGATCTACTTAGCATCCTTGTTTTATATCAATACGAAGTTTCTTTATTGCAGTAACAAAAATAAATGTTATCTCGTAGAATATCTCTGGCAGTGTTTCACTTCCCCAATAAAGAGACAGAAAAAAAGAAAGAGAGAAAGTGACCCAATCGAGAGGCTCGATCGTCTTCTTTGATTTAGATTTACTCTCTCGACTGAATACTATTTGGACTCTCCGATATCACGATATCCAGTCAAGCTGGCTAGTGCATAGTTAATTGAATGCACAGGATTATTCCTTATCAAGATTGGGATTCCCCTTAATCGTGAGAGCATCGAGTTTCTGGATCTCGTGTAGTGTGAAACGAGAATCTCCACGGCATACAGAGTGCTTCAAAAGTTTTGATAAAACTTAAGTTTTTTAAACAATTTATTTAATTTTGTGGAATTACCTGATTTTTTTCTCTTATTAATCAAGTTTTATTTTAATCTTTCGTACATGTATAGATACTAATTATTATATTTTCCCTTACTTCTGATAAAATTAAGCGACATCGTATCTTGGATTTTGTAATTATGAAAATGGCATCTTCAAAATTTTTCTTTTTCTATAAAACGTCACCACGGTTGTATATTTTGATGCGTCCTGTATACAATACTCCTCTGTAGTGTTCCATACGCTACAATAATTTCCAACCACCTATCCCACTTCGCGAGCTGGAATAAGCGATCCATTATCTATGTATATTCCCACGGAATAACAGAGGATTAAATTTAGCATTGGGAAATGGATCGAGATGGAAGCATTGACCTCTCTTCCCTTTTGTAATTAATCTCGCAGTATCGAGAGCCAGAGTGCTTTCAAGTTTTCAAATATGCCAGCTGTTATGGAGAAACTCTCTGTAGGTAACTATTAACCCTTAGAGTATCTGCTTCTCAGAACCATCTCATCACCATTATAAACGAAATACGTATCTCTCTAATTCTGCATTACACAGAATACCTCTAACGATACGTGAATTAATTTATGTTTCAGTTTGCCACGGTATTCAGAAGTTCGAGGAGACACCACAGTACACCGAAGTGAATCCAGGCCAGGATGCCAAGTTGATATGTCGCGTGCTTGCCAAACAGGGTCAATGCATCTGGCAGAAGGATCAAAAGGTATCAATGAGCGTCAAAAGAGCACTTAAAAAAACCGAGGGCTCTATACCTGTGTATATTCATCCGAAACAAGAGAGGCAGACGCTGTCGTAAAGTTTCCTGTGAATGACCGCACTTTCGTCGAAAGAAAAAAAAAGAAAAAAAGAAAGAGAGAGTGACCAAGAGGGGTTGCTTCTCGTTACGAGGGTGTAACTCTTCCGTGTGGCCTGATTCCCGCCACGTACCGGTTCGATGCCCCGGGTTATCTATGGCCCTCACGCCACGGCACACCCAGATGCCTTATAGGTATCCAATAGGTACAAAGTACATCTGCCAATGCTGGTATATCTATATAATTCTACTTGTAGAGATGGGGTAGTTCCTTGATTGGAGATGAGACAGGAAACAAGTCGAGCTCTCGTCCAGAGTTCACTATAGAAACTCGTTGCACGCTTTCTTTATTTCATTCTTTTCTTTCACTAAACACAACAGTGCATACGGTATATAGCAAAAACCGGGAAGAGCTGATGTAGCGGTGAATGGGAGGGGGGGGGGGGCGGAGCAAAAGGAAGAATGATAAGGGACGGATAGAAAGAGGGAAAGAGAGACGAGGGACAGATGAAATACGAGGCTAGTGGTCGGAATGAGCGTTCGCGCGTAAGAAAGAAGAAAAATACTTCGAGGAGTATCCATCCTGCCGTCTAACCAACGTGCACCTTAGTCATCTTATTTACTCAGTCCAAAGTCCCGACATCGTCGAGCCTTTTTGTTGCGCTTCTTTTCCAAGAAATACACTTGTTCCTTGGCAGATATTTTTATCCTTCCTTAGACCCTCTCGAGAATCACATTTGAATTACATTTATTCAATTAACTTCAGAACTGACAGAGAATGAAAGGCTGACATCGAACCTGAAGAAATGCAACTGTCTCTCGTTATCTAGAAAAAAGGATTCAAAGTGGAACTTTGCTCGTTGCTTCGTCATTATTTTTCAACTTTGACAAAGTCATCTCTATGAGTTACTCGTAGTATGTTGATCGATTTTGGTATCCTCATGAAGAAAGCGGTGGTTGTTTTTTTATCAAAGGTGGAAAAGAATTTTTTTTAATTAAGTAGAAAACTTAACATTTCACATTTAATGAAAATTTTATCCCTCGATCGATTAACACCGAATTCAAGACAAAGCATCCTTATCTCCTACCCAATTTGTATTCCAAGTTTCGTTTCGATAGATACATTTTTACGAAGACAATTTACCAAACTTGGAGTGAAAATAGATTTTTTTCGTAAAATTACAAAAACGTATATTTCGATAAAATCTAAACGCCTTGATCGATTGATGCCAAACTCAATATCGAACAATCTTGTCGTCTCGTCTATTTTTGTGGAAAATTTTAGCTCGATAGTTCAAAATTTACGAAAGTTAGAGAGATCACGCACTTTTTTCGACAAATTCAAACAACCATAAGATGAGACACCCATTAGCGATTTGGACGAAAATTGTAGCAAACCGATGGAGGTTGTGACCCGACTCGTGTGCAAAGTTTCAACTCGTATTGAATATTGATCAACCCGTTCTTGAGATATAATCATTACAACGCACACACACGCGTGAGCGCACGCGGACTTTTTTTCTAAATATGATTTACGACGTTTTGGAACATTCTAACGACACTGATATCAAAATCTCGAAAAAATGTTTTCACGAAAACAAAGCTTTTTCTATGAGGAAGCAAAACAAAAAATATTCCGGAACGTTACTACTTTTAACACTGTTCAGAGTCATCGCAGGTTCGCAAATGCTATAAGAATAATACGATACCATGGAACTGCGTAATGTTGACACCAATATACAGCAATCAGCACCAATGTGCAACAATATTTAATTATACTAGAGTATCGTTTATTAATAATTAAATAAGGTAACTGGTCGGGGTCCACGCGTCCCTTGCACCCATACGGCCCAAATACAAGTTGACCAGAACTTCATATCATAGACCACCCTCATTGACCCCTTCCCCTGATTCTTTCATTCTGTGCCAACCCCCATTCCGGTGGTTGTTTTTTTTTCTACCGATCGTCGTCCGTTACCCTTTCCGATCTTTTTTTATATTCCCGTCCCGTTTGTCTTTTGTTTTCATTCCCGATCATCATATATTTTCCCCCAATTTCGTTGACCCGGGAAGAGGGACAATAAAAAGTACATCGCTCATTCTTTGATTCCACAATCAACTCGACACCGCTCGCTCCAAAATTCTAAATTCAAAATATGACAATTGACATGAAATGCATTACTGACACTTGACCTGGAATGCCCTATTTATTTCTGACGCTTGACTGGAATGGAATGCTTTGTACATTTCTGACGCATGACATGCAATGGCCTTTCCATTTTTGACACTTTACATAGTATGCCTTAACATCCGGGAATTTTTATGGGACTTGGAATAATTGGAGTCTGGATAAGGAGCCATTTAAGCGAACTGGGTATAATCAGGGCCTGAGGTGAGGCTCTTAAGGGGACTTGCAATATGCGGGATCTGGGAGTGTTACTCTGTCTTCTCAATTCTTGTTAGCACGGTGGCGGTAACAAGATCTTTCTATAATATAGAAAGATATAGGGTAGCATTTTGATGCTAGGACGACGATGCCTATGTTGATAGCCGTGTGAAATTTGTTACCACTATTGACCATGAACTGTAAGGGAAAGCTGTACCGAATGGCAGCATCGCTAGGACATTAATTTGCTTCGAGTGCCATGTTATTTACTCAGACCGACAATGTCTAGCTTCTTTCAGCACTCTCTTTCCAAGAACTACGTAATTTACTCAGCATCCCGTTTCTACCCTCAGAACCTCTCGAGGGCCACATTTGAATTACATTTATTCAATTAACGTGAACCCACAGAAAAAGAGAAAGAGAGAGAAAGAAAGAAAGAAGCATAGCACTGATAGCTGTCTAAAATTCTCAGGACGCGGAATTACTCGCTTTTATTCCAAAGAAGAGGAAACTTTTTGGATCATTATTACCGTTTGTTCGACGTCGTTTCTGTCCCGGCTGCGAGCTCAACGCTTATTTTTCTCCTCCTCGCTGTCCCACTAGTCCGATATTTATGATTTTTGTTTTGTTTTGTGTTTCAACCGTTGGCCATTAGCGTACCCAGGCCATCGGCCAAATCGGGTTTCCTCGAACGGGTCCCATAGTGCTTTTCCCGCTTTCTCTGCGCGCTGTGCACAGTAGCCCAGTATCTATCTGCCAGTCAACTCCAATATACGGATATTGGTGGTAATGGTACCACTAGCCGTTCTCGAGTTCGCGTCACCGAGGATTTTTATCCGAGAGCGATTTGACGTGCTTTACTTCTCCGGAGTATACTCGATCGTTCCTCCAGCACTTTTCGAACTCGCGTATGATATTTTCTTTTTTCTACCTATTTTATTTATTTATTTATTATTATTTTTTTTTCAGTGAACGTAATCGTTCGCTTGGTCGTTGCGATGTTCATTCGTTTGTCACAAAATTGTCCTTCAACGTTCCTCGCGCGCACAATCGCCTCTCGGGAGTTACGTAATCATTTGGACTTCCATTTTATTACGAGCTTGAATGTTGTGAAGCAAATAAAAAAATCCTCGGATATTCGCTACCCGCGCTCGAAACGTGTACAAGCGAGAAAATCGGATAATACGGTAATAATCGAGTTTGTTTATTTAGCTCTGGCTGACTGGGTATATAACGCCGTTGGCGTTTCCGCGCTCCTGTCGATGACTCTTTGGGGTTCGTTACTGCAGTTTAGAGCACATAAATCCATCGACAAGTTATTCCCAGTTCGCGGAGGGTGTCACTCAGGCACAACGGTCAATTTAAATGAGAAAACTTTGTTCTCCGGTCACTAATGCATATATACACTGAGTATACTAGCAGTTACGTCGTCGCAGACCTAGTTTTACGCGATATAAAATTCTACGTTTGTTCCAACGCATGGCTCTTTCATTCATTACTATTTGGCACTCTTGTTAGTACCGCGCGTACGTGCGGTCGGTGTGTGTATCAGTCGTTTTGGTTCGTTGATCAATCATCGAGTTATTAAGTGACCTAATATATGCCAGCACAAAGTACACATAGTTTCATCGACTATTATACACTGAAAAAAGAGATTGGTTGGTTCAACTAAACCCGGCGGACACGAACTGTCAAATAAATGTTTAATCAGATCAACGAACTTCTTTCTTTCTTCAACAGTCATACAATTCAGCAGATCAATACATATTTAAGGTGAGCACAAATGTTGAAGCGTTAACTAAAAATTTAATTGACAGTCCGTCTCCGCTGGATTTTGTTAAGCCAACCAATTTCTATTGTCAGTGTACGAATTGGTGAATTAGGTGCTGTTTGAAGTCGATACGTAAAGAAATGGTTGGGTTATCTAAACATGGTTTTATTAACCAAATTCACGTGAAGTTGGTTACTGATCGATTAGATTCGTTGGCCATTAAATTACATTAGATCAATCTCATGTGAGGTTAACGATGCCAGTATTTTTATCAGGTAGATAAAATTTTATCTGGATAGATTATTACTTGAATCAGTAGGATGTGGGGAAGAAACGGTAATTTTAATTTTATGAAAAATTTCATACCAATCGATGTCAATATATCGATACATTGTGTACCGGTTATTGGTACATGCTTGGTACCAATAACTCCGGATAGATGTCAATATTAACACCAATTGATAGATTCCAAAATGATATTGATGGATATTCACGCTACCGTTAGACACGGCGCAAAGTAGACGCAGAGCCCGAAATCGTGGCAGAAAAGTCAGAAAAAAATTTTTACAATCGGGATATTTGAGCAGGCAGTCAGGTAGAGGACTAATGGCTGCGTTAAATTGTAAAAGGGGAACCTTTTTCACCGTATACCTTCGTCGCTGCGTCAGTTGGAAGTTAGCCTTCGAGACGAGTGTTCGCATCGCGCGCTGAACGAGCGAAAACTACCGTGACTTATAAAATCGATAACTTTAAAGTGAAGTGTTTTAAATCAATCCAGAGACATGGATACGACTTCTGGAGGTATGTAGAAGATATTTTTACATTGGTTGAGTTTAAAATAAATATGTAAATTATTGAAGTGTAGTATAAACTACTGCATAAATAAAGTGAAAGAATTTTGTAAACTTATATTTTCAACTATCCGAAAAGTTATACTTTCTGCCATATTCTGCGACAGCCAATGTCTAGGCCTTTAGTTTATTATATAAGCTTGCGAAATTAACAGGAATTAGCTGCCTAGAGCTGCCTAACTTTGTCTGTTATGGTTTTTGGCAACGTAAAACAGGCGGTTGCCGACCGTGCACGTGCGCGCGGCGCCATACGCCATGCCATGGGGCCATTGAACAGCTGCTACTTGAGCAATAGGACTATATCCATACATATACCATATATAATATATATATATATACATATATATATACAAAATACAAATTCAAGTAAATCATTTATATATCTATTTTTGTAGACATACAACAATACATATATATGTAAGTATATACTAAAGTAATTAATTTGAATCGTCACATTTTATTTATATTTGATACATTTTTATTATATATATAGGTATATATGGGGCATTCCACGCCAAATCGGACAGTTCAATTTTTTTTCCCTTGATTTTGTCATATTTTCATGTACTCATCAAAAATCGGCTTCTGGTACATTTTGAGATGTTTTTGGTCACCCGTTCAAAAAATATTTGTTTATGTTTTTTTGCTCATAACTTCTTTCATAATAGTCTAAATTCAATTTTTTTTTCATAACTGTTGTTTTTTATGTACTTTTCAAAAAAAAATACGAATAATTATTGCGGCTACTTATTTGTTACAATAATTAAAATTCATTAAAATTTTGATCTGATCCTTCAACACAAATTCTATACAATTTTATGTCTTTATTACAGGGTCCCATTACGAAGGAGTACATTTGACGAGGAAAGAATTATATCTTATTATAAAGGATAATTTGAACGATAATTTCGCTACGTTATTGTTTGGCTTTCTGATTCGCAATCAGTCACTTTCACAACCCGCGTATATCAATTTTGTTCAATTCAATTATAATAATTAAAATTCAAATAACTAATGCAAGTTATATATCATTGTATACGAAAACGTCATACTAAATAAGTAAATTATTTCATCCTTTTTTGAGTGGTACGGCAGGAGGGAGTTTTTTTGAAAATTTTTAATTTTTTTTAACATACTTGTCCGCCATATTGGATCAGCCATTTTGTTTACAATAATTTGGCTTTCGGATTCGTAATGAGCGACCCTCAAAACCCACATATAGCAGTTTTTGTCAAGATCGGACACCTTTTTAACATTCATGTCCGCCATATTGGATCGGCCATTTTGTTTACAATAATTTGGCTTTCGGATTCGTAATAAGCGACCCTAAAAACCCGCATATACCAATTTTTGTCAAGATCGGACACCTTTTTAACATCCATGTCCGCCATATTGGATCGGCCATTTTGTTTACAATAATTTAGCTTTCAGATTCGTAATCAGCGACCTTAAAAACCCCTGCATACCAATTTTCATTCCGATCGGAGGTTATTTGTATTTACTGCCACGATTTCGGGCTCTGCGTCCACTGTGCGGCGGTTCGAAAGCCGAGTTAAGGAGGCTATGTTCAAAATGCGTTCATTAGACTCGTGACGGATAGCATAATTCCATTTCACATACATTTTACTTCCTTCTAGAGGAAGTTTAGGGAAGTGACCTTTTTTTTAGTTTTAAATGCCAATGTGTTTAAAATGTACCAAGAAATTCAGAAATCACAATGAGTAACAATATCGGGACAGGCGGACAAAAGTGCGAGCTCACGTGTACGCGTACGTGTGTGAATGCGTGCGCATGTGAATGCGTGCTTGAGTGAATGCATGTGTGTGTGAATGCGTGTGTGTGTGTGTGTGTGTGTGTGTGTGAATGCGCGTGTGTGTGAATGCGTGTGTATGTAAATGCGAGTGTGTGCGTGGACATGAAGTGTATGACCTGCCAACATCTATAATTCGAAAACGGCTTGAGCTACAATTTCGCAAACGAGTAAAACAGTATAATGTCTTTATTTACTGCAAATTTTGTAACAATTGATACAGCGACTCGGATTTAATGGCATTTTCAATTTTTCTAAAAATATCTGCGATCGCTTTGATTTCCAAAACGGATAATATCAAATTCCGCAAGATTCGATCGAACGGTTTAAATTATATAAAATTTTAATAAATCTTCTTAATCTCACAAATGCGGTGTTATTGAACGCGGCTAGTGTGTACAATATATTTAAAAACCTGCAAAGGATAGAACCATGCAAATTGATTTCTCATTACTTCACACCGTTCACGAAGCTTTCCTCTACGAGGAGACAAAAATATATCAACATACTTTACTCATAGAATTTTATTTGTGAATAGTCTAAAGCAGGGGTCTCCAAACTACGGCCCGAGGGCCACATTCGGCCCGCGGACAGATTTTGGACTATTTCACTTTTTACCACCGGCAACAATGATAATATGGTTTTGGCCCTCGGAACTTACTGGAGTAATCAGTATGGCCCTAAGGCTGGAAAGTTTGGAGACCCCTGCTCTAAAGTAATGAGGATTCAATTTGGAATATTCTACTTTGCAGGTTATTTATTGTTTTGTATCTTCTTTACTGTAAAATTTTTTTCAAGCACCTCAGGATTTTTAAAATAATTGCAGATGGTAATTTCTGTGGTCGTGTACACAATTATGTGTGTCCATTGCTTCGGCAAAGTATCTACGACTATGGTAATGATAAAGTTAGCTTACATTTCTATCTCATTCAGGATCCTCTTCAGAACTATTTTATGAAACATTTAAATTTCTGTGTTAATAATCCTTAAGTGTTCTTTCCCTTATTTCTATTGCCGTTCAAATGTCGTCCGTTAATCGGACTCTTCTGTCCCCTAATAAGTGTGTATTACATTATGTAAAGGAAATCTAACAAGGAAAGGTACTTTGGTGTCCCCCTCCGATTTTAATGCAACTCACGTATGTTGTAGAGCATCGAAAACTAAAAGACACGTATTTTTTTTTATCGGCGGAAAAACATTTTTAAGGGGTGAAATCGCCCTTCAAAAATAGCATGTCGAGGGGTGATTTTGCAGTTTCACCCAGAAGGCGTCAACCGATTTTAATAAAACGAAAACCAAAATACTCCTCATTGAAGACAATCAAAATTCCACGCTAAGTTGAAGAAAAAAATTCATTTGCAGGGGTGAACAACCCCCTAATTTTTCAAATTTCCACCCTACACAAAAAACTAATCAACCAAATTAAACAGAACATGTACCATTTGGAAGGGCAAGTTAAAATAAAGTTGACGTATTTTTGCACATTCACAGGAAAATGAGTTTACAAGGAGAAATTAGCTCAAGTCTCTGAATATACTTTGAAAAACATACAAGCCGCAATAGATGCTGGTTTCATTGTTCATGATATCGACCTTCAAAAGTGGGCTCTACAAGCTCAAAAAGAGATAGGTCACGAAGACATTCGTTTTAAAGCTTCTCATAATTGGCTTCGGAAGTTCAAGAAATCACATCGTATTGTGTCCAGGAAAATTAATAAATTCGTAACACGAAAGACTATAGAAGACGAACCAGTTTTAAGGATGAATGCAGAAAACTTCGTAAATGAAATTAAACCATATATTCAAACATATGGACCGGAAAACATATATAATTCAGATCAGAGCGGTTTTCAACTGGAAATCCACTCTGGCAGGACTCTGACGACTGAAGGAACTAAACAAGTGCAATGTGTAGTACAATCCGTATCATCTACAACTCACAGCTACACTATCCAGCCAACCATAAATGCAGATGGAAAATTATTGTCACCGCTTTTTATCGTTCTAAAAGAGGGAAAGGGTGAGTTCGGCCCAATCGTGGAAAAAAATTTATTCAGGCCAGAAAACGTATTTTTAACAGCAACGAAATCCGGAAAAATGACTTCAGGTATGGACAAAAATGATTGCCAGAAAATATTGAACATATGATGAATTATACTATATCGATAACCAATATCATCCTATGTATAGAGCACTTCAAAATTTGGTTGGAAAAAGTATTCTTCCCCAACACCGGCCGTGACAGCGTATTGTTGATAGACTCGTGGAGTGGACACTGCCCAGAAGTTGTTCTTGATGCAACACCTCGGGGCAAAAAAATAATCACAAAGATAATACCTAAAGGCACCACAGGGAAAATCCAACCACTCGACGTTTTTCGTTTCCGAATATGGAAAAATTTTGTACGACATTTTTCCGACAGTGTATTATTACTTAATTCTGATATTAATTTGCACTTGAGAAACAACATAATCAAACTGCAATCTCTCGCACACAATCAACTTTCATCACCCAGATATATAAATCTTTTCAAATATGCATGGTTGAAAAGTAATTATATAACCGATAAGCCAAACGAATTCGACAATCCAGTGAGTTTTGGTTTCGGTCAATCGTCTCAAGCACACTGTGAAGTACTAGGTTGTAATAATGTGGCCATCATCAGATGCTCATGGTGCAAGAAGTCTTTATGCTTGCAACATTTTTTTGAAGAGTATCATTTCTGCACGACTTACGAGCCATGATTGCTGCAAATTATGACGTGCACATTGCACGTTGATGAATTATAAAAGGAATGATACATTATAATATATACTGTGGTGTATGTAGATGCGCAAGGCGGTAAGAATAAATGTGAGAGAATGGAGAGTGGGGAGAGCGTTAACATGGGACGTGAAAAGGACGACAGTCGAATAAATGCGCATGCCGAAACCGGGTATTTGTTATTTCTCGCCTATGTCCTCAGCTGATTGCCGCTGTTTCGAAATACAACCATACATATATGCCATACAACCACTCAACCCCAGCAACATTCCCCAGTATTCTGTATTTGAACAAGCTATTTTTTTTTAGTAAATAACGCGAAACTCGTGAATGGACCATTCTACTTGTAAGTACCAGCCGGTCACCCCCTTAATAATAAATAAAGCATCATGCGAAGTTCCCCCCCTTGACTTCGGCTAACAGGAATGTTTTGAATCAATTCGGACATTTAAATAACGAGAAACAAAAATGTATGCACAAATATACGTACTAATGGATAAGGGGTAGTTTACCCCCGTAAACTCATTTTCCTGTGAATGTGCAAAAATACGTCAACTTTATTTTAACTTGCCCTTCCAAATGGTACATGTTCTGTTTAATTTGGTTGATTAGTTTTTTGTGTAGGGTGGAAATTTGGAAAATCAGGGGGTTGTTCACCCCTGCAAATGAATTTTTTTCTTCAACTTAGCGTGGAATTTTGATTGTCTTTAATGAGGAGTATTTTGGTTTTTGTTTTATTAAAATCGGTTGACGCCTTCTGGGTGAAACTGCAAAATCACCCCTCGACATGCTATTTTTGAAGAGCGATTTCACCCCTTAAAAATGTTTTTCCGCCGATAAAAAAATATACGTGTGTTACGTCCTGGACTTGTCGGACTTTGTTCTTTTCTCCATTTTGAGCCAGAATGCGCTGGCTCGGGATTGGAGGACGGATGGTGAATGGCGAATTTTATTAATAAATATTGACGAACACTGATTCGCTAAAATGCCTGAATTATTTGGTATAAAAACAGTCGGATTAAATGTATATTGAAACAGTAATGGTTTATATTAACACAATTTCCAATGGCACCGAATAAAGTTAGTTGATATTAAAACAGTCAAATCACACAGCATTAAATGCATATTAAAACAGTTAACACAATTGTATATATAATAAGAGTCTTTAGCACCGTTATATATATATTATAAAAGAAATGGGTGATTATAGGTAAGTACGGGCCCGTGCTGTTACGAGGACCGACCGTCGTGGTCGGCCCCCGGAGATGAACTGACTAATTGAAAATGAATAAAGCAGTGCAGAAGGCACGCGTAATAATTATTTGCAGGGCGCAGCGCGTCTTGTCGGTGCGCCGCGTCCCGCTGGCCAGCGTGTGAACGCTGACCTAAGCAAAAGGCGTGTACCCAGCAGCGATAAGCGCTACTGAGTTGCGCCAGGAATAAATGAAATAAAAATTAAAAAATTATCGCAGACTCAGGACGTAACAACGTGTCTTTTAGTTTTCGATGCTCTACAACATACGTGAGTTGCATTAAAATCGGAGGGGCACACCAAAGTACCTTTCCTTGCAAGTCCTCTAATAAGTAAGCGTATAGCTAAATTATTATGAGAAAAGATCGTTTTGTCCGTTTTAAGAGCGTGAAACACAATTGTGTGAGATTCGAAGAGACCGGTCAGCTGATTGTTACATCTTATCTATCAACTGTATTCTTTCATGTGTAATAACAATTGTGAATTACTCCCAGTCGCAAACTGAAAGTTATATCTTATTGATCATATTGAAACCAGACAAAGTGACACTTGTTTAAGAAAAGCGCCCTTTTTTGGTTCAATCCTACATAAAACAAAGAAAAAGAAGTAAATCGAACTGACCTCGACAAGCTGAAATAGATAAATCCAAAATGAAGTACCAATCGGTAGATATAGGGTTGAGAATATTACGAATGCAGGATCCTCATGACGTAGTTATAATTTCTCTTCCTCTGATTGCGATCCCTTCGATCTAGCGTTCTCTCCATGAATGTAATCCCGGCACCAGGCCAACCAGTCCAAGAAGAGTCTTTGCCATCGTCAAAACTTTTCCACGCTCCGGTTCCACTTCTGGTTTCCTTTTTTTTCACCCCTCTATTCGCCCACTCCCACTTGCTCCGTCGATTCGTCTCTCCTTTTATATAATCGTCTTTTTGCCACAGCCGTGATTAAGTTCTCTCGCCAGCTTGCTCTCGAGCTCACACAAAGAAAGCCCGCGGTTGGGGTAGAAAGAAAAGAACCCGGCGGGCAGTCGTGGAAGTGAGAGGGGATGGCGTAAACGAGCTTTAGACGGCGGTGCATGGGAATTTCCAAGAGCCAAGAAGGATTACTAGACCGAGTATGAAGGGCGTCAAAGTCCGAGGAAGCGGGTCACTATTGCCATCATCAGAGGTTAAGGGTGTGTGAGAGAGAGAGATGCCTAACAATTGGCCGCGTAATATGCGTCAAACTAAAAGATCGACGATCCGTCGGCCTGGAATCGAGCGGTCGTTAATCAACGTTTTCCCGAATACGTAAATATAACGCGAGAGCGTTGGTGGCAGAAAGGGGTTTGGGAGATGCCCGTACCGGAGTGCTGGTATGCGAGCGCAAATCTACGAGGTCGGGTCGAGGAAAAATTGGTCAAAATATAGCGTCCTCTCTCGTTATATACAGATATATATAATATATTTTTTTTCACGGCATGGCGCACATGTATATAGATATATTTACTTTTGGTTTCCCAGGCTGGGTCACCAGATCTTCATAATCTGTCCTGTCACACACTCTTGACGAATGAGTGAGGCTCTCGACGCTCCTGCGCCTCGCCCCCTGTGCGCCTACGCGCAGCCATCGAATAATAAATATTTTTTTCACTCCCAAATTCGCTTCTCGAGATAATTTGATTTTCAACAGAGTACCGCGCTATGCGTGAAACCGTTGAATCCAGAATCTATACAATTTTAAAACAGACAAATATCACGAAAATCTTGTGAGAAAAAATTCCTCCATTTAAAAAATGTTACTTACCATTTAATATCAAAAGCAAAAAATCTTTTTGTTGTTTATTTTCACTAAATTACTTTTAGGTGTGAACGTTTGTGCGATTGATTGTTTGTTTAATTTTTTTTTTTTTTTTGTCTTCTGACACACACAGGCACAGTAATTTCGCGTTAACGGAGAAAGATTTTACGCCACTTGAGCTCTTGGCACTGTACCATCGGTATATTAACCCTCTACTCTCCTAGCTACTCGTTCTTTCAGCTTGCGAGCGAGCCAGCTGTCTGACTGATAGTGGCCTACTCACTGCCTCATTGCTCCATATACCTATAACTTGCTATACCTATGTATCACACACAAACACACACGCGCGCGCGCGCGCGTTGTATAAAATCGAGAATCGAAGTTGGCTGGGTTCTTCGTGGCGATCAACCGCGAAGCGGAGCATCAATTTTGGTGAGAGGCTGTTCCCCCCTCCGCCTCCGCAAGAATGCCGTTGTATTATTTCTTTTTTAGTTCTTTCCAGCCGTCATTCTCGACGAATATTTTCTCACAGCTTTAGAATATTATTGCCTTGCGTAGCAGCGAGCTTAACATGTTGGCATTTTTTAAATTTTCTTACAACATAAAAAAATATTCTGTCATCAGTTATTCTCGACATCACTCAAGACTCCAAAGAATTTACTCTACAACGAAGCATTAGTTGTACACGACAAATTCTCTTGGAAAAAGATTCGTCGTCACTCCACGAAAGGATTTAGAAATATATGTTTTGTACTATTTTTCATTTGCTGAATCAGAGTGCTACAAGGAACTCAACTCTATGACTACAGGGTCATTGACATACAATAGAGTGAGATGTTAACACAATATGAACGCTAGCCCCAAATCTCCATCAGCGAATAAGGGAAAATCGATTAACAGTCTGGCGCATTTCGCGCACAAACATCGGGCCCCAATGCCGGACATAAATTTCAATCAGGGAAGCTTTTAAAAAGCAATGGTGAGGCGAATGGCCAATAGCCCCGAGAATTCTACACGCGGGCATTACGATCGTATGCGTGTAGTGGTGATGGTTCATAAGTATGTGTACTACTACGTTAGCTGACTCTCATGGCATCGATATGGTCTGGCTTTACGGATTAACGTGCGAGCAACGGGCTTTGAAGGCTCATAAAAAAATAATAATAATGATAAAATTATAAAGATACCCACGATGCGGTGTGTATCGTGGATAGTCGCAGCTCCATCCCCGTTCAACCCAAAGTACAGACGATAGCAAATATTCATGGGAAGTCCCGTTAAGAAATCCCTTCGTATAAAATGTTCACTTAGAAGGTTTCCTTCGTGCTTCTATTATCTCTTTTTTTCTCTTTTGCATTATAAATCAGACGGCTGGATGTTCGCAATAAGCTTATCCACTGTCTCTCGATTACAGTCATGGAGATTCCAAAATTATAAACAAAGTTAGCGAATTATTCATTTTCTGTACAATTTTATTTTTATCTTATCATTACGGGTGTCTGAAGATATTTTTTCATTGTTTATCGAGTGCAATCAGTATTTGTTAATGGCAGCTAGCTTCTTGAGTGTTTCTAAAACAATCCAATACAATTGAGCGGATTCAATGCTCGTTGTACGGTGTCCCGGATTATAAATGTGCAATATGCTGTTAATACGGACAATCACGACGTTTTATCTGTAATAAAAGCTACTATTGATCATTTCTTATTTTTAATTTTATATCTCATTTTCTACACATAAATATATCGTTTTGCTTTTGGAAGCATTGAGGAAGTACGAAACATTTGATTTTCATATTTTCATGCGTTCAAAATGTGCCAAAAAATTCAGAAAACACATTTATAAAAAAATATAGAGCCGCGCGCGGCTCCATGTGCTCTCTCTCTCTCTCGCACGCGCCCGCGTGTGTGTATGTGTGCGTGTGTTTGTAATACTGGAAAATTCGTACACCTATAACTTGAGAACAGCTTGAGGTACAGCTCAAATTTTGCAAACAAGTAAAGCAGCAAGACCTTTTTGTTTACTATAATTGTCGTAACAATTCATACAGCGATTCAGACTTTGTGACATTTTGAATTTTTCGAAAAATGTCTGTAAACGTTCTAGCTGTAGCAAATTTTGAGATATCTGGCTGAATAGTTATTTACAAATAAAGTTATATTCTAGGACAGATGGTATTGAATTTGAACCGATTCTGTAAAGAGATTCAGTTTATAGAATTTTGGAATTTATGAAGAAGAGTAATCATTCAAATTTTTATAAACTTTGATAGATTTAATTAAATTTCATCAAAAACGTGGAGTAACATTCAACGGTGTTCGATGTTAAGTTTGTACAAGATCGGTAGAAGGGTTCGGATTTAGTGGGATTTTCAATTTACAATTTTGTCATTGTCATATATTTTAGAAAGTTTAATAAATCGAACTAAAACTCTGTACATATTTGTAAGGATATTAAGAGATGGTTGATGTAAGATTTGACAAAAATCAATGGAGGCTTTTAAATTTTCTAGAACATTGAATTCATTGATTCAAGATTGCTATAGCTTGCAGAATGAAAGGCTTGGAAATTGAGAATCACTTAAAGCAAACGATCTAAAATTTATCACACGAGTTGGGCAAGAAGTTGTCGTTGATGGCTACAATTAAAAAGTAAAATATATTATAGCAATGATATTTAATAGCATTTTGAATTTAATTACAATAATTTCTTTATCATTCGAATTTTGTCAAACTTTAGTTGGTATTATTCCTAGCAGTATATGTGATACTTGAGACGCTTCCTCATTCATTTTCAACTTTCTGACAAATCTTTCTCTATGAGGAAACCAAAATTGATCATTGCAGCGGTGCCTGCCTTGCATATAAGTAGACGATTCGAATAAAAGGAATATATAGGTGGCATCATCTCAGTGGTTGGCGCTCTTACTTAATACTAGAACAATCCGGGTTCGATCCCCGGTGATCACCATATATTTTCTCTCTTCGATAGTTCGGCAGGCTATCGTCACTGCGATTCTATGCACTTACCCAAATTCTCCGTCTGGTCAGAAGTGTGCGGGCCTACAAAAGCCCGTCCTTATACGCACAAACTGTGGAGCTGGAGCATAGGAAGCCCACCGAGGCACACATAAATAAAAGCCCAACGAGGTACACATGCATCTTTCCATTAGAACCGCGTAAAGTGATACCCATCTCATTCGAGAAGTCAACGAAGACGTCAAGTTCATTGAGTGAAGGTGTGTAACGATGCCTGTCTTGCATATAAGTAGACTATTCGATTGAGAGGAATATATAAGTGACATCATCAGCGCAGTGGTTAGCGCTCCTACTCGGTACCAGAACAATCCGGGTTCGATCCCCGGTGATCACCATATATTTTCTCTCTTCGATACTTCGGCAGGCTATCGTCACTACGATTCTATGCACTTACCCAAATTCTCCGTCTGGTCATCGTGTGATGTCAGAAGTGTGCGGGCCTACAAAAGCCCGTCCTTATACGCACAAACTGTAGAGCAGGAGCATAGGAAGCCCACCGAGGCACACATAAATAAAAGCTCAACGAGGTACACATGCATCTTTCCATTAGAACCGCGTAAAGTGATACCCATCTCATTCGAGAAGTCAACGAAGACGTCAAGTTCATTGAGTGAAGGTGTGTAACGATGCCTGTCTTGCATATAAGTAGACTATTCGATTGAGAGGAATATATAAGTGACATCATCAGCGCAGTGGTTAGCGCTCCTACTCGGTACCGGTAGAACAATCCGGGTTCGATCCCCGGTGATCACCATATATTTTCTCTTTTCGATACTTCGGCAGGCTATCGTCACTACCATTCTACACACTTTCCAAAATACTCCGTGCGGTCATCACAATCATCATATTTCTTCACTGGGGTAGCCTTGTAAAAGCTAGGAAAAAACGAGGAAGCTTCGTGTAAGGTTCTAATTTGCATCCCTTGTTTTAATTAATTTTATTGTTGGCATTCTTCTAATTAAAACAATGACGTTCTGAATGAAGCATAAAATTTTAAAAACTATGTAGAAATCCATCTCCGTTTTGGATCATCGGAAACTATCAATTTTTACATAAAAATTTTACCATAATATTGACATTTTTTATATCGTTATTAACTATAAACGTGATGTAATATTAATTGCTATTGGCATCTCTCGTTCCACCGCGATCATTAATGATAGCTCAGACAACTCAATCAAGTACATAACCTTCAGGTTAATATAAAAAATTAATTAAAAGAAAAGTCGTTAGAACCTTTTCATACACAAGGTATAACTTAGTAAAACAAGATTGTTTTTGACAGAACCAGGGTAAATTCTCTCTTAAGTTAAACCGCATCATCTTAATCTTTCAAACTGTTAATTAAAGAGAATAAATGGGATACCATCGTCCCAGAGAACTTCGTTAAACTCCATTATGCGTCTGTAACAGATCTGCGTCAAATCTAACAAAAAAATAATTCTCAGTTCATAGCCCACTAAATTCACGTCTTTACCCATATGTGAACGAGCATAAGAGACCCAAAGATATAAAACGAGAAGATAAAAGTAAAAAAAGGTAGAAAGGAATGAAATAAAATCCGTATACGTAGGTTGAGCATCTCCGTGAAGCAGGAGAGGAGCCGCAGTGCAGCACATAAATTTCAATCAAGGAAGCTTTTAAAAAAGCTAACGAAAGCCCGGCTATAGGCGAGATAGGGAAGTGAGAGGAACGGAGACAGCAAGCAGAGAGCTGCAAGAAGAAAAACTAGTCTAGGGATGATGGTGCCGCGGTGCGGGAAAACGAAGCTCGGGAGCTTCTATTAGAGTGGGGTAACGCAGCTATTAACTCGGTGCCCCTGGTGTGCCGTAGTGCAATATAGTCGAGGTCACACGCCCTTCTTCTTCAGGGTTTGCTTCAGCGGTTGAGGTAAAACGTGTTGAAGAAAGAGAGCAAGAGAACGACGAAGAGAAAGAAAAAAACTGCACAGAAAAGCTGCACTTCTTTGCTATCCCACCGTTTCTCTGTTCTTCCGTTTGTTGCTCTCCTCGGCGCAGAGTCCTCTTGCGTACCAACGTGTCTCTCCAGGATTTTCCGTTGTTTTCAGCGGGCCGTAAGCGGCAGCACCGGCAAGTACAAAGCACGGGTTTATAGCTCTAGAAACGCTTGTGGTGGGGAGAGGCTGGACGAGGACATTGAAGTAACGTTTTACGTGCTTGGTGACCATTGCTACTTGTTCGTATTACATCTTTTTAAGACGGAACGTCTTATCCGAAAGTGCAGATTTAAAAATACTATTATTTACGTTTAGATTGAAGCAACTGGATGATAATCACATACCGAAGTGTACCGTCAAGCACATAATCACACGTGGGAGCGACGAGCATGTACGATTTTTGGCATTTATAGTGAAAAATACGACGCTTGATTGAACCGATAAGTGTTAAGCTTGATCCGTAGACACTTTGGTTTTGCATCCTCATTTTTTTCAAATGATTGTTATCTAGAATGATATGGAACATTGTTGAAGAAAAGTTATGTGCATAGAAAAGTGATTATATTTTATTAATATAAGCACCAACATTGACGAATTAATCTGGTTTTCTTTACCTTCGACTGGCACAGTTTAAAGGTTATGTTGAGTTGTATTACTCGATCACATCGACGAGTGGTGGCAGCTCTAGAAAATGAAAGTTACGTACTCCGAAAATGATGACGTAACGAACTTTGATCCCAAAAACGATGCCACCCTGGCCACACTAGACTCCTAAGACTATAACGCATTAACCTACGTTATACTTGTAATACATACTTATAGCTTCGTAATTATATATAAATTAGGGGGGCTCCGCCCACCTGCGCGCTTTGGGCATCAACCCCCCTGGGAGAACCCGGGCCCTGGGGAAAATCCAGGAACTTGAAGTTAGTAGGAGTTAGGCTCGGGCGGCGCGAACAAGTAATTCTTCCTGCCCCTGACTCCTCCCTGTACCGCCTCCCCCTCAATACTCATACACGTTGGCGCCACCGGGGGGAGTCAAGAAAGTGGTCAGGGGCAGTGGGCGAAGTTCTAGATTTTCCCCAGAGCCCAGGTTCTCCCAGGACGATTGATGCGCGAAACACGCAGGCTGGCAAAGCTTACTTAAAATAGGTACAACACGAAGCATTGTACCTATATATAATTACGAAGCGGGGGACCTACAATTATAAAATCTCCACATGTGTACTCCAAAAAAATGTATCGAATTTTTGTTTTTCCATAGAGACTTGACAGTCCGTCCTTTGTAGGGATAATACATTTTCGGTATATGACTGTCGAGAGATATGATAACGTATCGGAAAGTTCTCTTCACAGACAACGATAAGTGCCATCTCAAAATCAATCATTGTTCACCTTAGTTTAAGAGCCGATTGCAGACGCTTAAACTTATATTCAACTCGGTGCAATAACTATTAGCTTTACTTTTGTCTGGTAACAGTTTATACACGAATGGCATAACTTTCTCATTTCGCATACACTAAATCGTGTCTAATTGTACAAATAGAAATGGAACAAAATTTCATCAGCAAACCAATATTCGAACATTTCAAGAACACCAAAAAAATTATATTTTATCGCCAATACAAGAATTCGATTATAACCACTTTAATTATCGCAATATTTCGCATACTTGACAGACACAATGATATCGTATCGGCTCGCTGGATTCGCTTAAATCGGATTTACGCTACTTCTTACACGATAAATTGTACGGGATAAGTCCTTCGATAATGGTTATTGTTTAGACCAGGGGTCTCCAAACTACGGCCCGAGGGCCACATTCGGCCCGCGGACAGATTTTGGACTATTTCACTTTTTACCACCGGCAACAATGATAATATGGTTTTGGCCCTCGGAACTTACTGGAGTAATCAGTATGGCCCTAAGGCTGGAAAGTTTGGAGACCCCTGGTTTAGACGCATCAGTCGACGCCATTGATGCTACCAGTAACGATGATGCTTAAAGTCGGCTATCGATATTTTTAAACATTTTACACAGCGGTTTTGCTTGCAAATCTTCAATATTCGAAATATGATTTTACTCACCGTCCGATCAGACAGATGAATATAAATACAAAAATTAAACACAATAAATTAACACTCGAATAAATCGCGACACAAATTAATAATATTAAATCAGCCAATAACCTTTACGCTTCGCAAATGATGTCACATCGAAATCGGTACGACTATTTCTACCTTTTATACTCTTCACATCTCCAAATAATTTTCTCATTAATCTCACGGTGATTACTAAATAAATATCCTATGTACACCAGCACGGAATTGTCTTTCTGGCTGGAAATACATTTTTATGGCAATGCAAATCAGGTAATCATGAATCACGACTGAGGGCAATAGCGAGTAAGATCGTCGAAAATCCCTTCACACAAAATTCATTGTACTATGGATATTTGTACATCCATGGAACTCCCTTTCACATAGATTTTACACATACACAGGAACCAAAGTACGCTGATATGGTATCATGAATTACAATTATCCGTAATACTTTGTACAGGGTGCGCCATCTCAATCTGGTCGATGGAAGTATTGAATAACTTAGAGAATTTTCAACAGATTTCACAAAGTCGTATTTTTTTATTAAATTTGATTCATTACAATTTATTTTGATTAGTTTCCAAAAACCACATCGATCAAATGTCCGCCTTCATTACTGAGACAAAAATGAGCTCTTTTTTCGGCATTTTCCATTGTATTTGCCAGCGTCTCGGGCGATATCGCTGCGATTTCGGCTCGAATGTTGTTTTTTAGCTCCTCTATGGTCTTCGGCTTGTTGGCATAGACTTTACTGTTCAAAAATCCCCACAAGAAGAAGTCCGGTGCAGTCAAATCTGGCGATCTTGGTGGCCAGTCAATATCACCTTTCTTTGATATCACACGTCCTGGGAACTTCCGACGCAAATAGTCCATTGTTGAGCGCGCAGTGTGACATGTCGCACCATCTTGTTGGAACCAAAATTCCTTAAGACCTTTTTCACGCATTTGTGGTAAAACAAAGTGTGCCAACATCCACCGATATCGATCCCCATTGACAGTTTCACCAGCTCTGAAGAAAAATGGTCCAATGGTGGTTTTTGAGCAAACACCGGCCCAAACTGTCACTTTCTCATCGTGCAATGGAGTTTCGTGAATAATATAAGGATTATCGGTGCCCCACATGCGACAGTTTTGTTTGTTGACAGCGCCAGAGAGGGTGAAATGAGCCTCGTCGGTCATCAGAATTCGCTCCCAAAAATCCGGCTCAGCTTCCTTCATTCGACTAACGTTATTAGTGTAAGCCAAGCGTTCTTTCGGCGTATAGCGATACATGGTTGAAATTGTACTGAAATAACCTATACGAAACGTGTTGTACGACGCTGGTCGGTTAAAATCTGTCAGAGTTATTCAATACTTCCATCGACCAGATTGAGATGGCGCACCCTGTATAATATCGCATAATCATATGAAATTAAATGATCCGTAACACATTGTACGATATTACATAATTATATACGTGGGTTCATAACTGTGTAGAAGACTCGAAAGATATGATTACCTGAATTGATATGGTAGTACGGGAAATGAATTGTAGGATAAATACCTGAATTGTTGTTATTGTTTCTATAATTAGTAGCATCAGTTGTAGAATTTCTGTGAGTGCTATAGATGTAAGAACTAATTGGTTTCTGAGGTCGCCTCCATATTATTGAATTGGTCAAATTATTATAATAAAGACTTATTACACAAAAAAATATTCAAACAAATCTAAGAAATCCAAGAAACAGGAATACGAAATATTACAATATGTTTGTCAAGGATCATTATTTGGAATATTTTGACGCTAGATATCTTAACGTGTGAGCGTATCTGGCCACTGCTTTCATGCTCATCTACTCGAGTAAAAATTTATTCAGGACGCATGAAGTTAGATCGGAGCCATCTCAGTTATCAGTAGTACATATCTGATCAGGCTCACCTAATTTCAATCGGATCTGAATCAGATCTGGTATTGATACATCTTACTTTAGAAAGACGCCAGACTTAAGTCGAGTCTAGATTGGATCTGAAACAGCTACGTTTATTCAGAACTGTCGAATTGCAGAAATGAAACTGTGATCCTATCTACTTGAAGACTATTGATGTTTGAGTATATTGGATTACAGTTTTTGAAACCAACTGAGCCCGGGATGATGGAAGGGAAAGTGGTTTTACATTACCTTAATTAATTACGTCATGTTAATAGTCAAAGAGCCATTCAATCGGGCTGGAGTTTGAAGAATTAAAAGGATCATTTATACTTTGAAGGGTAATATTACGTTTCTAAAGTAAATGTTCATTGATAGTTAACGAATTACTAGTAAACGACAATTATTTGTTATCCCTTGATTAACAATTGAACAATTCTCCACACGTACAAACTACTCTATGCACTACATGCGTCCCAAGACGACCTCATGAGGGCCATATCAGACTCCAATCCGGGTCTTACATAAGCCTGAAGTAGTCACGGCTATATGTGCAATACCATTACCCCCCCCCCCCCCCCCCCGATCTGGGTCAGGTTAATTACACCGAGAGAAAAGCATTCGTTGAATCAAAGAGATTTCATTGAAATCTTGGCCTATGAAACTTTTATTTGTCGTCATTGAAAAAATATATTTAAGTTAATACTATCTTTTATTTAATTGATCGCGAATTGTATTTAATGCGGTAGCATTGAGAGTGAGAGAGAGAGAGAGAGAGACGCACAGACAAACACCAGCAAACAAACAAATACTACAATAATATTTTGGCGCAAAGGATACATGCGTTTCGCATATGGCGGCAATTTTTTTTATATATGTCTATAAACAGCTCATGATGATCATCTACGATTATATTATAGGTTATGTTTTATTTTTACATGCATGCCGTACTAACCGAGGAAAGGTTCGAGGATCCATTTATGTTCATTTATTATTACATACCTTCAAATGTAGTACCGTATTCATAGATACCAGCCTCCTTCAAAAACTTGTCTATTTGGATAATAATCTAACAATCGACGTTTCGCCGCTTTTCGGTTCTTGATACAAAACTATTAGAAAAAACAAATCACGTTCGCGTCATGCGGTGGCGCGCAAGATACTGTCAAATAAATATCTGTTTGAAACGGTGATTTCAAATATATTATTCATTTGAATAAAATAAATCGTTTCTTTAGTAAGTACTATCAAAAAATATTTACTTGAAGGCAATGAAATATCCTCATCGTGGTTCAAATGCGTCACATCATTGAAATGAAATAATTAATTTTCCGATTAGGAACACTCGCAACTCTGTCGACTACCGACCGAGTTGCAATCGGCGAGTCAACAAACGTGAGCGCAACCATTCGCCAACGTTTAGTATTACGTGTGTACATTTGTATTTCTCCGACTAACAATTCTGTAGGACATTGTTCACATATTTTGTCCACCAGATAATCCGTGGCGAAGAAATATAGGATAGGAAGATTCGACTGTCTCACGCGGACTTATGATGAACCGAGAGGGAAAGAAGTCGTGTGTCATATCACCTTAAGATAATGTGAAACATTTGTTAGTGCTAGAGAGATAGAACAAATGACGCTTACAACGGACTAAGAGAAAATGACAGAAACGTACAGCACATCGTGTTACTGTCGAGTCGCGTGACATAGGCCCTTTTGCGCCTAACACATACACTTCTTGACAGTTGTGTTTATACGATAGACGAAGCGGGCAATAAGATGAGCACTAGACTCGCATGCTCCTTGTAATGATAGTTTACGTAGAAATTTGTGCATACGAGAAAAGAGACGAAGAGACGGTAGAGGGCGTCACACCGTGAAAAACTCTCTCTTGTTGATGCATCCATGTTGACGAGATTAAAAAAGTGCTTTACTGGCAACCGAGCCGGAGATTTTGCGCCTACTCGTTTGGTATGAAAGCTCGTCTGGTTTTCGCGAGGAATTATACATATGTGGATGCACGCGGTGAAGGTGGCTTGCGTGTCATAATTTCCGGTGGTGCTTTCGCAGTCGAAACTGTAGCTTCACTATGAGGACTGGCTTATGCTTGCTTGCACAAAGGTTACCGTACAAACTTGCGTGAACACGTGCACTCTTGCGGAAAGCTCTTGTATTATGCAAAGCTATAGGTGACTGGCCCACCGAGAGAGCGTAATCCACGATCCCAACGGCAGAGAACCACAACTCGTTGCTGCAGTGTTGAAAGAGGAGGAAGAAAAAAAAAAGAAGAAGGAAAGTGAGTTGGCTGTGTATACGCAACCGCTTGGGTGCTACCCATGTATCTACATTGCAGAGATTTCTTTTGAATTAGGTACACAGCACCGGGGAAAAAGTTTGCGAAGCAATTTTAACCGCTGATGCCCTGGGCTTGCGCGTCTTCTCTCGGTGGCGCGCAGTCTTAATAGAATCTCCGACGAGGAAGAGGTGAGAGAGACAAAGTTTCCTCACGCCACTTGCTAAAGATATACGCACCGACTCAGAAAGGAAAAAAAATGAGCTAGTGCTCTATACTCTACGTTTTTCTTATAAAATTCTCAGGCCATTTGCAATTTGTGCTTAGCTCGTGTTCGATATTCTTCAGGTAAACGTAATATTTTGGGATACGTGTCGAGAGATAAATGGGATGATCGATAAACGTTTCGTATGTTTCGACGGAGATGAAAGATTTTTCTGTGATTTTTATTCCACTCGGTAGCATACCGTGACGGATTTATCGGTTGTCAATTAAGTGACAACAGCTAGATTTAAACAAATATTATTATCTACCATTGAATTGAGTTTGACGTTGAAAAAATTAGTTTCATCCAACGATGATAACAAAAATATTTTCGTAGCTTATTGTATTTTATTTAAATAATTGTTTTGTTTGGATAATGAGGAAAGCGGTGATAATGAAGGAATGAGTACATCAGCCATGATATTATGAAATTTACTTTTGCTATTATCATTGTGCAACAAAGTTTTTTATTGTCTTAATAGTTAATTGTCTTTACAATTGGAACAATAAAAGAATGCTAAATTTAATTTGTTTATCATTTTATGACGTGAATTGAGAGCCGTAAAAATTAAATTCAATCCTTCCAGTTAACTGAATGCGGTTCGAAAGTGGTTAATTTCTAAATTACCCTCATTAACACAGACTCGTCGGTGAGTTTGATTGCGAGCGGTACTTGTACTTTATAAGCCCAACACTGGTGCCTCTGCTCTCGTCACCAGAGCGATGTAAATATTTGCGCTAAATACTACAACATTATAATTACACTGTCACGTTACACGAGCGTACAGTTGGGGGGTAGGACGGTCGGATGGAGTGTACTCGGGAGTATACGAGTGCTGCTGAATGCAGCACCACCAGACACAGCATCCGTACTCCCCACTGACCCACGCGAATATCCGTAACCATCAGGCTCAGTGCGTGCGGTCAGTTCTGCGTCGTTCTCAAAATTTGTAGCGCACTCCCCGTCGTGGATGCATGGAAACTGGAAAGCCCCATTGTGCGGTTCCGCCCTCGAGCCCTAGCAAAATATGTTTCAAGGTGATTGTGTGCGAGTGCGCGGGAGCGTGTGTGCACGTGTGTGCGTTTCGAGGACAAAGTGGAGTGGGTTTCGAGCTCGCTGAGGTATGGGAGGGGGTTACAGTCACGAGGACAGTCACCACCTCCCACCCTAGCTTCACGCTCCGGAGCATGCATTAATTTCCATATTAATACACGGAGGAAATCCGTTTTAATGACATCTGGATTAGAGAAAATGGGATGGCGCGCTGGGCCAACGCGCAAGAGCCCAAGAGCCCGTCGAGAACGCGCTATATCTATAGTTACGTCTTCTGCGGATACACCAGAGAGCTGCGTATACGTAACACCGATATTGCACACGGTATATAGGCTTGAGGGATTCACAGGGGTAGGCTGTACGCGAAGCTGGCTGCTTTTAACCCCTCACCTCTTTACCTTCCTACGTCCGCCGCAGAGTCCAGAGGGCCAACGGTTTTATTTACAGCACCTATTGAGGGAGTGAGAGAGAGAGAGAGAGAGAGAGAGAGAGAGAGAGAGCCAAGACCGCGACGAGTATCGAGATTGTGCCAGTGGATAGTCGGTGAGCAACGACGAAGGGAAACATAGAAAATAAGAAAAACGACCGTGGCCCTGCGGCTTCGAACGCTCAACCACTATCAGTTAAATTTTTTTTTTATTCTATACCCTACTTTTTCGTTTATTCGCATTATTACCTTTTCTCTAATTTATCTCCTTTTTTTGTAAGACTTCGATATCCCGTGTAGCCGGGGTGTTTCGAAATAAAAATAACTGCTGAAACGATAGCAACGGCATGTTTAACAAAATTAGAACTTAATCGATCATTTTAGACCTTCGATAATAAAAGGCCATTTCTGATACAAGAAAAATGGTAGATCATATTATGAGGGATTGACCGCAGTTGACAAAATTACCAAAATAAAGCGTACAACGTTGTATTACAACCCTGATTTGAAATACAGATTTCAAAAGTTCATTTT
Source organism: Cylloceria caligata (assembly GCA_963942595.1). Lineage (NCBI taxonomy): Eukaryota > Metazoa > Arthropoda > Insecta > Hymenoptera > Ichneumonidae > Cylloceria > Cylloceria caligata. Next base: position 12,838,348 of record OZ012707.1, on the reverse strand, counting down.
CGAAAAATAACTTAAACCATTTTGCCCCGGCCTCTTTTATATAAACGAGTATCGAGCAACATACAAACTCCTCCCGATGGAACGCGGAACGAAATCGCCCGAGGGCCAAACGAAGAGTCGCAGACTTACCTCACGAAGACGGAAGAGATGGTACTCGCCCCGAAAGATTTATGCTCTCCACAGTTTCTCATTATTCTCATCCCACAGTTTCTGCGTACCCCTCGCTCTCAAGATGAGCTATATACTTTCATCCTCGCCAAGAGTGAATATTTATGAAAGATGTAAATAACCGGTAGATAATTTTCCTGCGAGCTGGAAGAATATATAGACGAGTGATATCGCGGCACCCTCGGGCTGTCCTGTCAAAGCATCGCTTGGTACTACCCGCGTTCGGGTATCAACACGAGGCCCAGCCACCCCTTGCCCACCCTAAGCAACTTTTACTCAACTCTGTGTTCTTTACTGGCATTTCCTACCCGAGGAAACACCTAGCATTGTCTCTGCTTCTACTGGCAGGTTCAGGATATCCAGTTTCACGACTCGCCGTTGAAAGTACGTGCTGGACTGTTTCGTTATTATGACGAGAAAAACAATGAAAATGAAACGAGTTTTTAAAGGTTTCCCTACAGAATTTATTATGGGACTTGAATTCCCGATAAAGTACCATGTCGTGCGGTAAAAATTTATATGGAGTGAAAAATTGATATTTAAAGATTTTTTTGCCTCCCCGTATTACTCCTCGCTGCTCAGGCCTTTAGAGTATGCACTGAGAAAAGAGTTTATTCACTAGAATTAAATATACTTATCGTTAGTTGTTCAGTTATGAAAATTAATTATCAGTTAATGAATATTAGTGTTCTCATAATAAAATTTCATACCGAGAACAATTTGTCACAACTATTGTCTCGGCTAAGCAAATATATATTTGGTAATGATTAACTAATTTTTAATTGAAGCTAATACAATTATGTTAACAGTTATGAAATCACCGTTCGAGGACCGAATGCTTGTCTCAACTACCGATCGATCGATAGTCAACAGATCTGTTAATAGTTACCGAATCTTTATTTGAGATAAGCACCGTCCATTTGGTCGCATGACTATTATGGTTATTGTCAATCTGTCGTCCTTCTGCTGATAAGTTCGGTTTTGCGTGACCTTGACGCCATCATGACACTTTTGTAAAGGGTGTCCCAGCAAGAGCGCCGGATTTAAATTTGCCGCCATTTCGTTAATATGAGTTGTACGGTGATTTTTTTTTGGACATTTGTCACGTACAGACCACGCGATTTAAGAATATGAAGAAGTATTCAAACCAACAACGTTAAATTATTGTAAAAACACATTACAAAAATGGTGAAAGTTTTGCGAAAACAGTTCGCCAATTACGTCAAGTTTTTGGTCGCAATAATGTGCCAAATGAATCGACAGTGGCGTTTAATTACAAAATTTGAGACCAAATTTACGCTGATGGATCAGAAGATCATTGTTCGTCGTCGTCCTTGTTGGTCACTCGAAAATATAGCCACAGTTACGGAATCTGTGGCCGAGAATCCAGGAACTTCCATTCGGCATCATGGTCAACAATTAAACATTTCCAGTAGCACTATGCAACGAATTTTGGTAAAAGATCTGCATTTGCACGCGTACAAGGTTCAATTGGTGCAAGAAATCAAGCCAAGGGACCATGCGCAGCGCCGTGAATTTGCTGATTGGGTGTTGGAGCATTATCAAATTAATGCGGATTTTTCGAAGAAAATCATTTTTTCAGATGAGGCACATTTTCAACTCGACGGATACGTAAATAAGCAAAACTGTCGGATTTGGGGTGCTGAAAATCCTCGTGTGATACTCAAACAACCAATGCATCCACCGCGAGTAACTGTTTGGTGTGCATTTTGGGCTGGCGGGGTAATTGGGCCGTATGAAAATGCGGCTGGAAATGCGCTAACTGTTAATGGAGTGCAGTATCGCGAAATGTTAACGGATTTTTGGTGGCCCGAATTGGATGTAATTGATGTGGAGGACATGTTTTTTCAACAAGACGGTGCGACCTGCCACACAGCACGTGAAACAATGGTGTTACTGCAGACTAAGTTTCCAGGCCGTGTCATTTCTCGATTTGGCGATCAACATTGGCCAAGATCGTGCGATCTAACATCGATGGACTTTTTTCTTTGGGGCTATGTGAAAGAAAAGGTGTATGCGAATAAGCCTGAAACAGTTGAACATCTTAAAGAGGAAATACGGCGCGTTAGTGATGAAATCCAGCTACATTTATGCGAAAACGTTATTCAAAATTTTAACAAAAGAATAACCCTGTGCCAGAGGTTTCGCGGTGGCCATTTGCGTGATGTTGTATTTCACGGTTAATCGGAACTATTTTTCTTTATGTTGAAACAAAAATGTTTGCTTAATTAAAAAATAAATGTGTTTTTTCTTTAAAATTAAATCCGGCGCTCCTGTTAGGAGACCCTTTATATTTGCAATGCGAGGATTATCGATGGATAACGTTAACGATCTCCTCGTTTCGCATGTAGAGTCGAGGCAACCGATTAAATCTAAATATAGAAAATATGAATTATTATTATTATTATTATTATTATTCAAACAAATATTTTTAAATAATAATAATAATAATAATAATAATAATAATAATAATAATAATAATAATAATAATAATAATAATAATAATAATAATAATAATAATAATAATAATAATAATAATAATAATAATAATAATAATAATAATAATAATAATAATAATAATAATAATAATAATAATAATAATAATAATAATAATAATAATAATAATAATAATAATAATAATAATAATAATAATAATAATAATAATAATAATAATAATAATAATAATAATAATAATAATAATAATAATAATAATAATAATAATAATAATAATAATAATAATAATAATAATAATAATAATAATAATAATAATAATAATAATAATAATAATAATAATAATAATAATAATAATAATAATAATAATAATAATAATAATAATAATAATAATAATAATAATAATAATAATAATAATAATAATAATAATAATATCACGGAGTAAGTCATTTTAAACGGTTTTTCATGACGAATTTACTCATAATTATTTTCATAGTCAGACATAGTCGAATGTTAAATCCGAAAAACTGTGTAAACAAAACAGATTTGACATTCAGGTGCATTGTGGTTATAAAGACATATTCATTAAGCGTATTTATCGCTGGTATGACAATTGACAACAATACTTGGTGTCCGTATTTCAAATCATCTTACCTAGCTATCGCCTAGAAATCTACGCACCATAACGCATTTGATAATTTTGTTATGAAAAGTACCGAGAAATAAAGCTGATTTGTCGAATTTCTACCGGCTTGGTTATGCGTAGTTGGAGAAAACGACATTTGCTTTCCAATATTATGTATAAAGAAGAGTATTCAGGATTTAATACAACAATGAAAAAGGATAAACGATTGTTAGCATCGCAGTTCGGTCGAAATAATCACCGATTTGTCCAACAATAGTGTACAGATAACTTAAACGTTTTTTTTTTTTATTTTTTATTTTATTTTTCTGTCGTAGAGGGTTAACTATAACATTTTTGTATGTCGACATTGACGTCGGGATGCCATCACATCTCTTGATTGCCACGGATTTATCCTAAAGATCGAGGGGCATTTCACTCCAACAAAATTCCAGAATCAACTTCGGGCTCTCATCTTCATGAATAAGACATTGAATTTTTTGTTCCATTGAGGAGAAGTATTCTCCGATAGAAATGGAAGAAGACGTTGAGTAGAAGAACGAGGAAGAGGAAGAAGAACCCCGCATAGCGGTTTAGGTTTGCCGAGAAGTTTCATGAAGCGACATAAAAGCTTCAGTTGCTTCGGCTGTTGGGATTCTCACTCTGTGTGCCACGCTGGTGCTATAGGAAGAGCAAGAGAGGATGAGGAGGATAGTATGGAATCGCGATTCGAAACAAGATCGATCGAGAGGGGAAGGCTTGGCAGAGGTAGAGAGAGCCAGTGGAAAGCATAGCAGAGCCAAGGGGAAAGCACCGACCAGCCAGCCCTGTTGGTGCGATCTATTTCGTTGCTCTCAATGTGATTGCTGTTGGGTTGCCTCTCTGCGGCCGGATCGCAGGCGCTCTCGTCGAAACTCGACACCAACAGCTCGCCGGGTGCCCTTCTCTCGAATTCCCCCACAACGCCAACATTCTCTCTTATCAAGCTCTTTTGGCCCTCGGGCTTGTGTATCTTTCCTTCCTTCGACGAACACGAGGATTTCGCATGGCGAAGAATATCTACGTTTGCTGCGTAACGTAGGAATTAAAAGTTGTCGAGTCGGCAACATTCGTCCGTTTGAAATTTCACGCTCCATATTGTTTCCAAAATTTATTGAAAACAAACTCAAAATGCAGAACAATATTTGTGCAAAAAACTCAATGGATATTTCAAAAGTTAAATAATCTTAACAGTCTGTAGACTCAACAGCTGTAAACATTAAGGATATATCCTTAACGTCTTAAATCCTCACGTAGGAATACATCTTCCACCGACGAACAATCATATAAACTTTTGTTTCTAAACAATAATACAAATATGTGCTCTAGATTAGCATTTAATGCATTTCTTTCTCTATATTTCAATCGAATTTATTAATTAAATGAGGTGCTCAGGAATCAGTGCAGACGTAAATGTAAAACCGTCATCCGTCATTGAGAAATATGAAGAAAACTGCATGCAAGAGATATCCGAGTGCTACCAGTATCTAGTGATTGGCCGTTCAAGGCTCTTATCGTCCATTTTTATGTATGTTTACATTTTCCACCAGCGCGTATTTTCACCGATTCGCATATAACTAAATATATATCACAGAACAAGCTCCACGACCTCGGATCTCTTTTCCAATCCTCTTACTGTCCATATTTATACCCCAGCATCAACCTCATCATCTGTCTGTTCCCATGGCAATTCCATGTCGATATTTCAAAAATATGGGACAGATATTATTAAGTGTACTTCTATATATATATATATACATATAAGATACTAGGTAACATCACATGTTATGTAACATACAGGCGCAGAAATCGCGATGCGAATAAGACGAGGGACGAGAGGTCGATTGGCAAAGGAGTTATATATAAGCCTGCAGAAGGTTCCTATCTATCTATCTATCTATCTATCTCATTGCTCTCAATGTGATTGCCATTACCTACTCGCTAGTTTCTGCTTCGTCATAGCTACCCGCGCGGGCTGTGAGGGGACGTAGCGCGAGCGTTATTGAGGCCTTTTGCCCGAAGGGTATGTACCTTTGCTCCCCTCGAGGCATCGCATAGGAAGAAGAGAAACGCGTAGCGGCGCGTACAGTGTGTTGCGACCTGTGGATGTATAGAAGGGGGTGAATGAGTGAGAGCGAGAGAGTTGGAAACGTGAGAGGGTGAGGGAAAGCAGTAGAGAAAAGCAGAGAGCATCGAGGGGTGAGTCTGCGGGTGCATTACGCTGATTGCTGGTCGCGCGAGCGGCGGTCTCTGCTGCCTATGTTGGAGAACGGAAACTGAGAGAACGGCGTAGTTCCTGAGGGCCTGGCACGAAGCAAACACACACACACAGAGAGAGAGAGAGAGAGAGAGATAGTGTAGGATATCAGGAGCGAGGGGTTGAGGGGTTACTGGAGGGGGTTGAAGAAGCGAACGTACGCGGATAGAGTAAAAGAAACCCCGCGGGTCACCCCCTGGAACCGAGATGGAGAGAAGGAGAATGAGAAATAGTAGAAAAGAGAAAGAACGAGGGAGAGGGAAGAGAACGAAAGGAAAATAAGGGCATAGTCCTGCAGTTAAGTAAGTGAACTCGGGAGCCACCCTGCCAGCCAGCTAGCCAACAACCTCCGCGACTATATGCACCCATATACCATTCCGGAGGCCCTTACCCCAAGTACTTTCCAAGCGAGAGAGCCGCTTCGCGCTCATATCTAGTACCCGGTGGATTTTAATCCCTTAAATGAATGACGTGCACGCCTGGCCCTCTCGCTCTTTTCCACTTCGCCCCCTCTTCGCGAAGGTCGCTCCGAGGCTGTAACAGCGACAAAAGCTTTTCTACTGTAGTGTTGGCATGTATGATTGCTTTGTTATTGCTGCTATTTTTGCTTCTATTTTATTCTTGAAGCGCACAAAGATTTTACGTACACTTCCCAATGTCCATAGGTCTGTCCTGCCAATTTCACGCTATTATTTCCTGTAGGCACGGTCTGTTGGATGCTCGTTGATGTACTTTTCTTCCTCTTTTGTCTACCCTTGGGAATTTACAGAGTGCAGCGCCCCAGGTTACGATCCACTTTTATTTAAAAATCCCTACACATAAAAGTGTATAATCTTAATGTTTGCTTAACAAATCGAACAAAATGGCTATCTATCCAGCGAACTTACTTTAAACCAAAATCTGCTATTCTATCTAACGTCCATACATGTTATGCAAGTCGTTAGAACTAGACATGTCACTTTTGTTAAAAATTTCTAAACTATCGCTATCACACATTTTTTTATACCCTTGTACGTCAAACACTGTTTGCTCCGCTCCGACCGTCACGCGTGTACTACAGTCGTGCCAAACTGACTATGTCACTTTTACTCGAAATTTGAAAATTCTCACCAATACAATTTTTATCACAGTCGGATGTCGGACACGGTTTGCTCTGCTTCAACTGGCACTTATTGCATTTCGGACGCTGCCACTCCGACTCGTTGATGCTTCACGTGAGCGGCCAAATTTGCGTAGACGGATCACTCCATATTCCTATTTAGAAAACGGGCTTATACCGATGAAATTCGATATACCATATAACTCGGGGCGCTTTTGCCGATCCTACTCTTCTCGTGTTAATCCATTGTATCCGACGTTTTCGCATTTGGAATGTTAATGCGTTATATCACGAGCTATACGGATGTTTCTATGATGCGCCATGTTCAGATGTATATACGATGCATTCCAAACGTACGAACCGAGGGTACTGTGTATGCATTTATTCGATATATAGACTGGAATGTAACTCGTGTTGAATTGTACGAAATATTTTTCATCCTCTCGGTGCAGTGCATCCCGTTTGACGAAAATTTGGCTCGCGATGATGTTGCCACTCCTGGGTAGAATACTGCTTCTACATGCTGTACACGCTTCGAGGCACGGTCTGCCAAGCACGGTCTTAAGGTGATATGATACACTTTTGAAGAAAAACGTTAACTTACTAAAATCTGAAATATTATGCTTAAAAAGTTCGTACGTGAAACCAAAATGCATGTACACAGCACAGTAAGCTTGCCAATCTTTCGTAAAATTAATAAAGCTGACAGCAAAAAGAGAAGATAGCCGACGTCGGTTACAGATGGACCTTTGTGAGCTCTGATTAATTGAGTGATTAACGTTGGGTTCCTTGAGGAAGAAAGAGTGATGGGTAGTCGGAAAGGCTGAAGGGTAGGATAAGGCATTTCGGGAAGTACCGTCAAGCCACTGGGAACATCATTATTTAGAGAACAAAATGTGTTTGGTATCCGCCTTTCGGATAGCTTAGACACAGAAAAGAAAATAGGGTGGCGGCTGGGAAAAAAACGCCAATATCTCAGCGGTAAAAAAATAAATTATCAACACGCAGAGTGGAACCAGCATGAAACCCGCAGAGAGCGACAAAGGGAAAGGCTGAATCGGTAAAGTAGACGATTGCACGGATCGTAAAGAAGGAATGGCCTTGAGACTGTGAATAGGACCATTGGGATATACGAAAGTTAGTAATCATACATAAAACGACTGGAAGAGAATGATGAAGAAATAGCAGCGGACAGATCAAGGAATTCAGAGTGAATCTTGATGAAAGTATAAACAGCAATTATCGATTGGAAGTCATTTTGAAGAATACGGAGCAGCGTAAGCAGTCGAAAACTTTTGAAATTAGGAAGTAAATGAAAATGTTAAATGGGAAGGATGAAATGACTCTGGGCACCTGAACGAAAAATACTGCGACGGCAAATTCTGCAAAGGGAAAAGTTTTTTTTTTTAACAATGGAAAAGGTTTTGAAATAGTAAAAGTAAATTTGTGGGAAACTTATATCAACCATGGATAAAATAATAAGGTTGCGTAAGACAGATTTTCAAATGAAGAAGAGTCAGAAACAATTGAATTGAAATCGACAATAGCAGGAAGGTAAAATCAGGAAGGATCATACATACTGGATAGCTGAGACAACTCGTGGAATAGTAATGCAGGAAGACAACACGTACGAGCTATAAGCAAATGGATGGAAGAGGGAAAAGGGAGATGGAAACCTTGACCTACGGACATTCAAGGGAAAAGTCAACGGAGAAAAAAGAATGGGGAAAGGAACAGTGCTCAGAATAAATTGGGATACCTCTGATAAAAAGATCCTGTAATAAAATCGTTTTTATATTTAATTTGTAGTATACCAATACATTTGTTATTATAAATTCTCTTTATTAAAAGTTAAGTAGATACCATCTTGTTGGTTCCAATTTCTTATATTAAATTTGGGATTAATCCACTCAAGAAATCAATAGCCTCGACACCATGGCAGAACCGAGATTGAGCCGATGCTCCACAGAAAACGGAGTGATTCAGCTGATCTTAGTACAGATACGACGTATCAACTTCTTTACAATTATCGCGAAGTAACATTACATTTTTATAGACTATTCGGGATTTGGACACACCAATTACTTTGAACCTTGATATGATTTCATGAATGCTTGAGATCCACTCAAATCTCACTATTTCGCTAACGAGATATGATCGTCGACTGTCAATGCGACGAGATAGACAATTTCATTAATAAAAAAGATCATTTGCAATCTATTAACACATCATATAGGATATAGCGAAAGAAAGATTCGACCATTGAAAACTATTAAAAATACAAAAATTGACACACGCAATCCCCTGCACTGCGGTATTGAACCGATAACACGGTCTTATCTACAGGTTTTGCAACTCTAGTAGTGAGGAGTGACACAGATATTGAAGGCGCGTTCACGAATCTTACCGTTTGGCCGTAAGGGGCGCTGTAATAAAGTGTCCAGGTTGTGCGACAGAGATCGAAGATGCCGCACACGCAGTCTCCTAACCTTATTTAGCCAAATGTAATACTTTTGATCCGTGTTTTTGATAAATGAAACACGCTCTGAAATGCAGAAAAGTAGCAAATTATTTTAAATAATATGGATGTGAATAAAAAATTGAATTATGCTGTTGGACCATAAGCATTTCTTGACAACCAGACGGGCACGATAAACAAGATCCTTGGTCCAGTCACTTTGGTATTCGGTGTGGCTGCTGGAAATCTTGGGTTAAAACCCACCTACCAGTTTTTTTATTGTAAATCCATGGTAGTACATTTTTTACAGGAGTATCGTACTAATTAGAGAATCACAAACTAAAACAAACAAAAACATAATTACAGGGTAACAATCGCGCACTATGAAATTTCTTACACGTCCGTAAAACATGGAGAATACGAGTGGAGAAAAAATAACATTTTATAATCATAGCCCACATAATATTTCATTCGCTGATGAATTTTGATAATTTTTTTTAACGACAAATTTTTTTTCGTCACCTTTAAATGACACTTGTAACTTCACAATGCCACTAATAGCTGCTGCCCATTTTTAAAACTTGTCAGGGTTAACCGGTATTTAGAAAATTGAATCATTTTTCACATCTTTATATTGCGACTTACATCTCTGGACAATGCACGATCGATCCATATTACCTACAGTATTGAATCGAAAATTGGTAAATTGTTTTTCACGAAAACAAACGACACGGATCTTGGTAAAAGTAAACAACACAACCTGGGCACTACTCGATAAAATAATAACTTTCGAGGTTAAAGTGTTCTAGTGTTACTATATATCACGGTCTGCAAAACCATGCATAAGATCCTGCTTTATATTTAGGTTTGACAGTCGATAATACCGGTACGTGGCAATAACATAAACTAAAAACTTTTTTAATTTTCATGTCAGTCCCCACCGCCAAATTTTTCCAGAGCTGCAAGACCGTGATCGATAAACTTACAGAGTCGATAAAGCGAAAAGCGTTTCAATAACTAACGAACTATACAACACATTTGACAGTTGACACGAGACGAAACACATAAACGCGAAATTAGCGGCAGCAAAAATGCACAAAGTGCTGAGTCGAGCAATAGAATGGCCCGTTAGCAATTAACAGATTCGATAGCAATTGACGGATTCGATAGCAATTAACAGATTCGATAGCAATTGACGGATTCGATAGCAATTGACAGATTCGACAGCAATCAACAGATTCGATAGCAATTGACAGATTCTATAGTAATTGACAGATTCGATAGCAATTGACAGATTTTATAGCAATTGATAGATTCGATAGCATTGAATGCAATTGAGCACGGCAGATACAATAATATTTCAGATCACGGTTACGCATGACATGATTGTACTTGACGAAGCGATCACGCACTAAATAGGATATCAAAGAAATTTCATGTGACTTATTGTTAGTTGATTATTAGGACGCTTGATTGGGAAATTACATCGCATGATGACCGGAAAGATGGCTGACTGCGGTGGAGCAGTGACACAGGAACGACCGCAAGCGCCATGTACTCATGGTGACGGGCGATGGAAACGCCATGCATCTAGTGACACGGCGGTCAATGTTCAAATGCGTCAACGAATCCCGTTCAAGGCCAGATTCACGTAAATCATTTAGAATCTGCACTTCATCCCAAGGTTTAATAACCGAGCTGGCTGGTTGATCGACACGTAATAGCCCACCAGACCATTGCCTTCAGCGATATTCTTGGAATCTCGTGCAACGATACTCCAAAACCAGGTGTACTCTCGATATCCACGATGTAATGAGTAGCAAATCTAAATTAGGCAGTAATAAAAAGCCATATTTTCAGAATTTTGTATGCAGGTCCGACCTCCTTTATTCCTTGCGCTCTCACATCTATTCACACTTAAACGATGAGATGGTTACCGATCGGCGCTGATTGACCACGATACAAATAGATTTTTAGACCGCGGGCAATAATAGCGAGTTTAATATACAGGGCGTTATATCGCCGTGAGAGTCCCCAGACGATTGGATAGCTGCGTAGGCGGCGTTCGCCCGGGTAGCACTCTTACACCATAGACGCACGCGACATGGGCTTCCCGTCAATCATTGCGTTGCGATAACCCACCGCTACTAAATTCCATCCGTGCAGTCCGTAATTTATCGCAGGTAGATTTTTATAGAAAATAAGGTCTATCAAATTTAATAATGTTTTTGGTTTGTAAATATCGGATACGTTGTCTGATTATTCTTATAGAAAAACATCGTTATCTATCCTTTACTATGAGCGCTAATTTGATTATTAAATTTCTAATTCTAGCAAGATCTTTCATTATTGAATAAAAAATCATAATCTGATGTCCTTTTTCGATGCATCTGATACTATAGACAGCATTGTGGTTAGTTGTTGGTTAGTCTGTTGTGATTAGTTATATACTAACGGGACATTCTAATGTCCCTTTAGTATAAAACTAGCCACAACAGATGTCACTTGCAGGCAATCGAGAGATAATATAAAAATAGTGCTTAGTAAAATCTTGCATCGGTTGTATGTTCTAAAAGTTGAAATAAAAGTTTTACTGTAGATGTCAAAATTACTTTATACCCTTTAATGTATATTCAAGGAAATTGATATTCAATGTCGATCTCGATGCACGATTTGAGTTCATGCTTGAGCTTCAATTTTGATTCGGATGAGTTTAATTTTTGTTTGGGTTGGATTTGGGATATCTGAAGATCTTATTCCACGTGATCATCACACAGGATGCTTTATGTACAGTTTTTCTGGTGTAAAACTGAAGTATTTTGTTGTGTTACTATGTATAATACATCTACTAATATTTTGATTCCTCAAAGTGGAAGCTTCGTGAAACATTTGTTTTCGACACTTTCATGTCACAGCACTTAAAATATACCAAAGCGTCGAGAAAGCATGTTTATAATCAAGTTTGCGTGACTGTGATTATTCGTCTACGCGTAACTGATGATTCGTATACGAAAATTGTTCGCATCGACTCAAGAATAGATTCCTCGAAAGTAAAAGCAATATACGAGCCCTCGTTGATAGTTAAAGAACAAGCGTGGCTTGTAATATAGCTTAGAGTCGCGAAAATTCCTGCTACGAAGATCGTCTTTAGATTCTCTATAGCTTAGAATTCAATTTAAAACGTGTACCCAAGTGCACACGAGCTATACGAGAGAAGCGTGTCTCAAAGCTCGACGTCGAACTCGCGAACGAGATGTATCTTTGAACCTTTGTCACCTTTTAGGAAAGACGTAAGTTATAGACGAGGCTTTCGTGAGCTCTGATTAACTGTGTGATTAACGTTGGGTTTCTTCAGAACGAAACAGTGACGGATACTCGGAAAGGCTTAATAACATTTTGGGAAAGAAGCGTAGCTTCATTTTTGTGCTTAGAGACGTGAAGATAAGTCTCTCGAAGGTCCGCTTTATAGAGTCGCGAAATCATCATCGCATAATGTGCTTACGCTCGCATAGTGCTTACGCTCAACGAAATTTCCGCACAGAAATTGATATAAGTGGAATAAATGTAAAATATATCTGAAATATATCAAATGTATAGAACGATAACATAAATTTAATGCGCCAAAATCTTCTGTATTTTACATAGATTCTTTGCATTTATTTATTCCCTATAAATATATTATTATATCAGGAGTACAAATTGAAAATGCGGGATTTTTTTCTATTTTTGAACGTTTATTCTGAAAAAATGGTAACAAATGAATTATTGAAAGTATTGTCCATCGCTAGCCACAACTTTTTCCCATCTTTCTGGCAATTTACGGATACCGTCGCGAAAAAATTCGGCCGGCTTGGCTGCTATCCAGTCATCGACCCATTTTTGGGCTTCTTCGTAAGAATGGAAGCGCTGGTCAGCTAGGCCATGTGTCATCGATCGGAAAAGGTGGTAATCGGAAGGAGCAATATCTGGGCTATACGGCGGGTGGGGTAAGACTTCCCATTTCAGCGTTTGTAGGTATGTTTTGACCGGCGCTGCAACATGTGGCCGAGCGTTGTCATGTTGCAAAATTACTTTGTCGTGTCTTTGCTCGTATTGTGGCCGTTTTTCTTTGAGTGCGCGGCTCAAACGCATCAATTGAGTTCGGTATAGTGCTCCTGTGATGGTTTCGTTCGATTTCAATAGCTCATAATACACCACACCCAGCTGGTCCCACCAAATACAGAGCATGAGCTTGGCGCCGTGAATATTTGGTTTGGCCGTCGATGATGATGCATGGCCGGGGTAAAAATATGATTTTTTGCGCTTCGGGTTATCGTAATGGATCCACTTTTCATCACCAGTGACAATGCGATGCAAAAAACCCTTCCGTTTTTGCCGTTCGAGCAGCAGTTCGCATGCAAAAAAACGGCGCTCGACGTCTCTCGGCTTCAGCTCATACGGCACCCAATGTCCTTGCTTTTGGATCATTCCGAGGGCTTTTATACGATGGGAAATGGCTTGTTGTGTCACTCCCAATGAATCTGCGAGCTCTTGTTGAGTTTGACACGAGTCTTCATTGAGTATTGCCTCCAATTCAGCATTCTCAAACTTTTTCACTTGGCCCGGCCGCTCTTTGTCCTCAACGTCAAAATCACCACTTCTAAACCGCACAAACCATCTCTCGCACGTTGAAACCGATGGAACATGACTCGGATAAGCCTCGGAGACCAATCGATGTGCTTCAGCAGCACTTTTCTTCAAATTAAAGAAGTAAATTAAAACTTCCCGCAAATGCTGTTTTGTTGGCACGAAACTCGACATATTGAGAGCTCAAAAAAACTATGAATTTGACACTGCGACAAATTGACACATACTGAAAATTAAAGCTATAAGACGTAGCTTTGACATGAACATAGTCACAGTACTGCCTGATGCGTATAGCGTTAGTAACGCCATCTGTTATCAAACCCGCATTTCCAATTTGTACCCCTGATACTTGTTCTATATAAATACCCATGCGGGATCGTTAAGTCTGGTAACGCTTAAGTGACGCCTATTAACCGTCGGTACATGCGACTATTTATTTATTCACATTAACTTTTCCCATTATTACCAAAACTACGTTTTTTGGGTGCTGTATTGCAACCGATCAAAGGCTAACGATTGATAGCCTGTCACTTAATAGTTTCCAAACCTACGAGGATTTCTCTGAATGATACTAGCGATTGTTGATCAAGTGTGACTTCGAGAATTCTCCTGGATGCTTGTCTCTACGATAAACTCTAAAAGACCCCTTGTTTCAAATGGATCAAGCGTGTCTCTAAAACCCTGCGTAAAGATATGAAAAAGTCTGAAGGACTCATTGGCTGGTGGTACGACATATACGAAATGATGTACGTTCAGACTTCCGTCTAAAGATTCAAGTTCACATGATGAATTTTTAAAAAACCATTGACGTTAGCGTTAATCCATTTGATTGATTCAAAAGTGCTTTTTTCGTTTGATTTTTTGCAGCCAATCGGAATGCATCTGAAGAAATACGAATGGGTCGGCTCGCCAGATCTCGGCGACTGTTCTCTCTGGGTAAGATCAGCAACCCTCGATTTCGATGATGGACTTTGGCAGTGTCAAGTCACAGCCAGTGATTTCACCACCCAGGATGCTTTGACGTCGGAGCCTGCCAGACTCGTCGTCAGAGGTATTTATTAACAGTAATTTCTCCGAAACCATTTAAAATAACAATTCTTTAAGAAAATATTATTTTTATCCATTGTGATCTGTAATTTTTTTTGTCTTTAGTAAATTTTAATATATTTTAGTAATTAGCTAGAAACAAAATGTTGAACATGGAAATCGATGGTTTCAACTTTTGTTCAACCATTTCAATTACCCAGATAACATCAACATCGCACATCTTCCGAGTGTCATATACACGTCCAAATGTTTATAGGAAATCATATGGTTATCCTACAGACAACTTCCGCTATTGAAGGAATTGTAAACTTCATTAAGATCAAACAGCAAAAAAATTTGTCGTAAAATTAAATATTCCTTTGTCAGTCTCCACAAAAAATAGATATTTCCGTCACACTCAAGGATCCCGGTAACAGGGAAAAAATTTTTCTTCCAAATAACAAGTCTTTGTCGTCGTAAATTAATTATTCGCGTCCCCAACACCGGAAGTGCGTGGTGGCTTAAGTTTGATCGATCGACTCCCGTAAATTATGGAGCAGATCTAGCGAGAAAAAGAGAGACAGACATAGCGAGTTACGACGGAAAGTACGCGGGCGTCAGGCTTCCTCTTCTAGGTAACAGCTCTGCGAGCTGTCACCTCACCGTTTGTTGTCGATAAATCATTAATTATTCATTGCTATCAAGCGAAGAGGAAGATCCGGGCTCGGGATATCGATGCGGTGCTGTATTATAGTATAGTTGCTCATACACCGTGGAGAGATAGTACATGGTTTTGCTCCGAGCTCTGTACAAGGGTCGGCGTACCGCATTGGCTGGTTCCTGGCGGCTACTGGTTGCTGCATGGTGCTTTCCTCTTCGCTGGAACGCTAGCATGCGGCCACTGATTCATCCTGATGGAAACACGTGCGCGAACCCGTGACGTACGTACACGGCACCGGTGCAAACGCGGTATATCAAACACGTTGCGTCCTATCGTCGACGAATATATTTGTATATCTATATGATATACATAACATGTATTATATATATCTATATATTCCCATGCTGTTGTAGTGGTATATAAAGCGAGTGAACGGACCCATTTCCACGCTCACGAGATCCAGCCAGGATAAACGAAGGATTACGAATTAATCTTCGCTAATTGTCTCATTCTAGTCAGCCCTCAGCGGCCGCAGATAGAGTACGCCGGTGCTGTAATTCTACCGGGTAGCAACGTGACAGCCCGAGTAGGTGAGATCGCAACGCTCACTTGCACTGCGCGCTATGGAAATCCTTCGCCTCTAATTAAATGGTTCGTAATTGTTGCACGTACTGTTCCTTACCTCTACCACATACTGTGTTATATTTAATGTTCTTCACTCGACTCTACTTGAACATCCACTCGACCTTTTGACTCACGAATTAATACCATCGTACTAGATATTTCTAATGGTTCTTAAAGATATTTAGCAGAAATTTAGCTACAGTTAATTTTTTTTTAAATGTATATTTATTACTTTGAGATACTGTTTAGATCCTGTTTGATAAAAAAATTCTTCATTCGTTATAAATCTCACAAAATTGTCATAGAAATTTTAATAAATCATCGTCAGGAAATGTAAAACTTAATAAATAAAATGCTATTCAGGATTTTTTTAATGAAATTTTTATTTTTCGTAAATATGGATAGCATATTCGCTATCAGGAGAATAAAATACATTGATGTAACATCTGAATAGATAAAAATTAATATTTTTCTTTTGTATTTTGATAAAGAAGAAATGTTTTTCACATTTTTTATCTGGTAAAACAGATTTTACGTTACAATTAAATATTTATTTGTTTAATTTAGACGCCTGTTTACGAATTAAATCAATGAGTTTTTGTCGTACGCTCATAAACTCTAAATAAATATGCAAAAGACGTAAAAACTTTAGGACAAACAAAAATATTACTATAATCATGATGAAGACCGTCCCTCGTTAAAATATTCCACCTTTAACTGTGAATCTTTCATTTAACCAAACTCTAAAAATTCCTTTCGCTTTAAACATCACATACCATACTACTGTCTACACTACTCGTGTAACATCACCGCGGCTTACTAATTTCTTGAGCATCCTTATTCATGCACAAGTCCTCTCTGCTCTTGGTTAAACTCAAATACACGAACTTTTTGACGTGTACGACTATCTGTACGCTAGTCGAGGATAGGTCGAGCTCGACAATTCTCCCGAATACGATTAATCCTCAGCGACGTGAAGTCGACCAGGCAACGTCGTCGTTGTCGACCAAGGAAAATCCATTCTTCTCGCGTTAGTCTTTTCTTTCGCAAAGATTCACACCGGGGTGGTACTCCGACGAATATCTTATGGATACCAACCACCGCGAGAACGAGAAGCAGCAGCGATATCAAGGCGTAGAAATCCCCGTACCACGAGCTCTTTCGTACTCTCGAATTCGTCCAATGAATAATCATGATCTATTTTGCATCTCGTATTAGAGAGGGTTCGCTCGCTCACGCGGCGCCGTGAATGAAGGCACCAGACTAGCAACACGCATATCTTGGCAAAAAAATCTTATAGTTACATCGTCCATCGCCCTCTGCTTCTGTGTATATAAACTTGAGTATTTCCGATGAAAAAATTCATTTTCAAAAAATTTCCCTAACTTCGTTGAATTCTTTTTGAGAATTAAGAAGAAAAAAAGCATTGCCACCGGTTATACGCGAATTTTTCACGATATGCTTTCATCGTTATTCTTTCAACGCGGTAGGTTACATATGCAACGTAGGATTCCCCAAGAGAATAGAGGTATTTCACTGTTACAAATGCACAGAAGCGTGTGAATCGTGCAAGTCAAACGCGTTTTGTAACTATCGCCTGTTCTCTGGGCCCTCGCGCTTCGAAACGCGTATACTGGATTCGATTGGAGCCCTGATACCGGAAACGAGACAGAGGAAAAGAGAGAAAGAGAGAAAAGATAAAAATAAACAAATGAAACGAGGTCGAGAAAATAAGTGAAACTCGGACAATCGAACTCATTCGAAATCGACGCTTTTTCCGTACTCTGATGCCGATATGGCCCAGTTGGAACGCTACAGCTGCTCGTTGTAGCCATCCCATTCTTTCGAGGTTCGGAGGAACGCGCTTCGGGCATCGAAGCAATCCTCCCACGCTACCACCCAAAACCAGCACATACACCTACACTGCAAGACAATTCCTACAATTATTCAGCCGCTCTTGTATTTTTTTAATTGTCGATGAACCAGCAAAGCATTAAACCCATGCAGAGACTTTTTTTAAAAACCTGTCTCTCACATGAAGGACAGCTGTAAACAGCGAAGAATATTAGACGATGCTATAAACGATTGAAATTTTATTTTTATTGTTAAATAAAATTGTGATAAATCAACTGACAAATGAAAAAGAATTTAATCCGGAAAATTGCAATTTCAATTTTGGTGAAGAAGAAAATTAATTTATCACCATCTTCAAAGTAAATGAAACGAAGAAGATAATTCGCAGTTATCAAAGACAATTTTTCTTCTTCTATTCGATAAAAGAGACAAATTTAGTGATCTGTAAAAAAAGATAAATGATTCCAACAAAAACTGCAGAACAATTTCAGCAATAATTTAATCGTTTTTGTGTTTTTTTAATTATCGACGAGCCAGCAAAACAATTTACAAAGAACATATACAAAGACTTTTTAAATAAACCTGTTTCCCACTTGAGAGACAGTTGTAAGCAGCGAAGAACATCAGAGAATGTCATACACGGTTGAAATTTCGTTCTTATTATTAAATAAAATTGTGATAAATCAACTGACAAATGAAAAAAGAATTTAATCGCAAAAATTGCAATTGCCATTTTGGTAAATAAGAAATTAATTTGAAAGATAATTTTGCCCGTTCTATTCGATAAAAGATACAAACTTAGTGATATTTAAAAAATGATAAATGATTCTAACAAAAAGTGCAGGATAATTCCGACAATTATTTAATCGCTTTTGTGTTTTTCTAATCGTCGACGAGGCAGCAAAGCAATTAACAAAAAATCTGTGATGATAATTACGATAATTATTTAATGATATTTGTGTTTTTCTAATCGTCGATGAGCCAGCAAAGCAATTAACAAAGAATCTATGCAGAGATTTTTTTAACAAACCATTTTCATACACGAGGGACAGTTGTAAACAGCAAAGAACGTTAAACAATGCCATAAATTATAGATATTCTATTTTTATAATTAAATCAATGAAAATAATTGATCAGAAAAGTTTTATAGTTTTAATTCTATTTACGCTGATTACAAAAAATTATTTCTGCTGAATAAAAAACAAAATTGATGATATTTAAAGTAAAAAAATTATGCCAAAGAAAACTTTATCCTCGTGGAAACTTTTTGGTTTCCTATTTTAAATCCTCTGTTTTCTAATTATGGTCTTCTCGTTCAGATATTATTTCTGAGCTTGCGGTAATAAACAAAAGCTTTTAGCGTAGATAAGGATAGTGCTAAAGGAGGAGAGCGCGAATCCTTGTCGAGATTCCGACGCGTTGTATCCGTGCGGTATCGGTGAAATCCTCGAAATAATTTGGGGTTTTCGAGAGGATAGTACCGGAGTCGAGTTCGTAGTCAGAAACGGTGGAGAAAATGTGAGGATTGCGTTCCAGGAGTCGTTACGCCAATGTATATATCGAGGAGGCAAGGCCACAATTGGAAATGCAAATTCTAATGGTTCTCACAGGTACATCGGAGAAATGGAGCTGAGGACCCTGAGGCCCCAAGTAAACGCGACGGAGATTGATAATCCGAGGACCTGGTCGACCAAGAGCGTCTGCGACATTCTTGCGGAACGTGCGCGATACGGTCATCCCATTCGATGCGTCGCTATACATCCGGCCTACTCCAGTCCTACGATGTCCAGCAGCACCGAAGTTCGCTTTGACGTACGATGTGAGTATCTGTTTCTGCAATGTTGCGTACTATCGACCAAGATAAGTATCTAACGTAATTTCGAAGTTTGCTCGGTCCGTTTGATCTACTTTATCACGAGCAGCGAACTGTTTGCTCTCCGGAATGTATGTTCAGCAGATCAAAGATTGAATTGAGTTCCCACTGTGATTTTACGTTTTTCCTGACGTTAAGAGGTAGTGTTTCATGTTGGATAATGAGTAATAAACTATTTTTTAGCTCTGCAACTCAAAAAACTATGCGTAAAAAATGTTGTTATTTTGTTATTTTTCAGTTTGTGGATATCTCAAGAAATAATTGATAAAATTCTCTGTAATTTACACAGATTGTAAGCTACAACCATCGTGCAGTGGAATTTCCATGCAAGTAGCTCAGTATACGTACAACATTTCCAATATTTCTGTAGTCTCCATATTTTAAGGGGTTATAGTAGTAAAAGATTTAGAAAAAAATAATAATTCATAACCCGAATGAAGAAAGTTTAAATTTATTAAAATAATACTCCGATAATTGTTTATGATGCATGTGTAAAGAAAGCATCTTTGCTTTAATTTACAACGTGAATCGACCGCTGTTCGTTACTACGAGTACAATCAACAATTAATCAATTACCGCGACTGTGTACAAAAGACAGCTGCGAATAAACGCAAGACGAAAGGAATTTTCTCAATTTACATTCCCAAGACGAATCATAACAGAGAGAGCCAAGTTATATCTACGCAATATTCCTTTGCACAATATAATTAGTATTGCGAAAGATTCAATTGGCTCCTTGAGACAAAAAGAAAAATATGCTTCCCCATCGTTCGTTCTTCTCAGAAATACAGCAGTAGCATTAAAATCCTATCGAGCAAGTTCTCAACACGCGCGTGCTTGGAAAATTCTCGTTGTAAACCGTTTCGTTAATCGAAAGACCAGAAGAAAGCGTTCTTGCGAATAAAATCTTGCCTCGCGCCGGGATACTCGTCGTCAAAGCGGATTCTCCGTCCCTGTTTACTTCATCTCGCTCTGACTCTCATTTCCAATACAAAGCTGGCTTCGAAAATTCACTGTCGTAAGAGTAACCTGCTCGACTGTATACAGTATCAACTGAGATAGGATAGGCTCGCAGATTTACACAGTTTGACACACCGAGGTGAAGCGGATCGTTGATGAAACGCTTTTTTACTCGGTTTCCTTCACCCTGAAGCTCATCGATTAGCAGCACGAATCTAAATCAACGTGGTTTCTCCATCTGGCAGGCAAATTGAAATTTGCGCATCGGTGGACCGTACTGGGTCCCTTTGCTGTTTTATATATTAACTCCCTTTGCACCGTTCTATTGCGAATGCGCAACATACATAGTTTTTTACCGGGAACGCAGTGACCTAGATAATCGACCCAAATAAAGTACTTATTATATACGGATTCATCGTTGAAACATATTTCAATTATTTCTGTATCCATAATTAATTAAATTAATACTGTGTCTGTATTAATTATTTTTTGTTATTCGTTGTAAATCATTTAGCAGTTAATTTACGTTTATATTTGCCTGAATTTTATTCAAATTTAAATAGTGCAGGATGGTGCAAATGAGACAAATTTTAATCAGTATAATTCTAATGAACAGTATAAACAATTTATGTACTTCGTGAAATAACTTGCCTACGTCGAATAAAACAAAAGTTAAATAATACGAAAATCGCCTGAACTTGAGCATCTGTTAACGAATGTATTAAAACATCACAGAGAGCATTCCACGCTAAAACATATGCTGCATAGAACTCAATTCGTAAAGCTTCGAGAGCTCGCGGGAAATGCCCGAAGCCATAGTGTGTGAGTTGCCTGAGTCAGGCAGAGCAAGCAAGATGCGCACGGGTAATAGAGAATGGAGCTCAAATTGTGAATGGGTCAGCGGGTATTCGTTCGCGCGTATTTTGAAATCATTGTTACGTGAAATGGACAGCTGCGCAAGCTATACACCGGGCATAGCACCGAGTTTTCGTTGCGTCGCGAATTCTCTGCTCACCCCTCCCCCTCTGCCTTAAAACTACCCCTGGACTTGCCTCTCTTTTTTTCACTCCGCGTAGCACTCACACTACCCGCTGAATTAAGTACCTCGCGTTTTGTTCGAGTATCTCCACCAGCCCCATTTTCACGTTAGCCTAGAGCCAAAAAATTAATTGGCATACCGGCATACGAGATTGAGTTACTATATAAAAACTAGACTATTCCGTTATCTCGCAAATTCTGCGGAGTGCGATAGCGCGGATACCCTCGAGGCTTCGTTTCGCCTGTAGCGAAAAACATTCAGGCAAGTTGGACGATTGTTTCAACGCAATTTTCATAATTTCTATTATTTCTGTGCGAAATGATGTCGAACATTTTTTCTTTTAGGATATTTTTTTTAAGCATATGGAATTTGGTCGTGTGAGGAAGTCCTGCCATCAAGTTTTCAAACGGAAAGAATGCGCATTACGTATTTAAAAATTCAGTGTGTCAGTGGTGATTGGTGTGAACTTTTAATCAGTATTAATCCATTTGATGTTAATAGTAACACTGTTCACAATTTTTTTATTTACTCAAGCGAGTGTCTTAAAATTAATCGGCTTGAATTTAAAAAATTTGAACTTTAAGATTCGGAATGAGTAGATTAAAAAAAAATTAACAACTTTTGAAACTCCCGACCGCAAAAAAAATATAGTAAAGATGACTTTAAGTTTAAAAAGTTTTCATATGAAAATAAATCTAAAAAGGATTAAATAACTTCCGATGTCATTTTGGTTAGCTTCAAATTTTATTAACAACAATTTATTTACCGCTGTCACTACAGTCGGAAGACGTCTTTTTCTGCGTTAGAAAACGTCCACGTCGCATATAATTATTCTTCTAAATTAGAGTCTAGACGCCAGCATGTTTTTTGATATGTAAAAGATGGTTGGAATGTTCAAGAGACGTCTCTCGACCGCAGTAACAGCGGTAAATGAATTATTGTCATTTAAAATTGAATTTTACTAAAATCGCAAGTTATTTCATCCATTTTAGATTTATTTTCATACGAAAACTTTTTAAAGCTAGAGACCTGTTTTATGCTGTCGAAGGTTTAAAAATTTATTGGTTTTTTTGATTTAATAATTTTTAAAACTAGTTTAATGTGACTTTCTACAGCATTTTTATAATTGCTATATATTTTAATATTTACTATATTTTTTTAAACTAAAACAGCTAAATAATTTTTAAGAACTCTATTTTATTTAATCGCTGAATCATTTTTGCACTCTTGTATTTAAAATTAAAGCAACAAAAATAATTGTTAAAGTATAAAGAGGTCATAATTTTTAATAATATATCTTCATTTTGTCACTCAATCATTTTTGCGCTCGTGTATTCAGAATGAAATCGACAATCGCAATTAGAACATTGCATTGCGTACTAATTAATTTCTAATTGTTAACAATATTTCTGATGTACAACAAACTTATTAAAATTTACATGCTGTTGAATAAAACAAATATACAAATATTGACTGAATCCCCTGTAGTCTTGGTTTCATTCTACCGTGAGCGCTCCGAAGTTAGGTGCAGATGAAAGATTATAGTAGGAACGACGGTCATCTTGTGATATTTCTATATATACAACCGTGCTTCTTATACATTTTTTTTCAAACGCTTTTATCTTTCTGAAATTTTACCTAATATCTACGATCTAGTACAAAAATGAAGGTTACGATGCACAGAATCTGTGTACCCAGTTCCGTTAAGACATCTTTAGCCGATTCAGAGGACATCGGACGCATACAAACTGGCATATCAGCGTCATGCCAGTGAAACGCATACTTCCGTGGGGAGTAAAAATCAATAAATCGTTGGCAATCAATGCAGAATTATGATACGAAAAAAAATCCAATAGTCATTGTATTTCTTCGATTATTTTTAAAAGATTTGAGATTATAGTGGAAATTGACACTGGCGATTAACACGTTCGTTTGTGTAGACTCATATGAGTACGACGAAGGGTTGATTTTTAACACCAGATTTTAACAATCTAGCGCTATACCTCCATCAAAGAATTTGACATCGGTCAAAACCTTCGTATCGCTATACGTCCCCGATTAAATAATGTCATACGAGACCCCATATAGGTTCTCATACCGGATCCTTCATAGGATGCCATTTAGAAACCTTTACCGGTACCATGGAATGTTTAAGCCGGAAACCCACATAGGTTCCCATACGAGGTTGCTCCACTTTCCAGAATGATAATCCCATAGGAATCCGTACGGGTGCCCAAGCGTTTACTGATACAGACTTCTGCATAGGATGCGACATGGTTTCCTAGGCAATATAACTAATTACAATTCTTTGTATTTTTTAATCGAAGAGTATTTCTACCTCATGGGTTTCTACATGGTTGAGAAAAATCGTCCTTCTTATGCACTGACAGACGATTAACCGCGTGCAAGAAACGCCTGTGGGATGTGCGACATATATCGGTGCATTGCGAACTATCGTACCATGTAGGTTCCGTTGTGGGGTGATATGTAGGAAGTTTCTTGCATTACCAGCCAACATAGGATCCCATGTGGGTATCCCATGTGGTTACCCGCATCAATTCACACGGATTCTCTTGTGAGTAGCCGCATTAGAAGTTTCTTCTTATGTCAATCCACACGGATTCCATTAAGCGTTACCATGTAGGAAATTTCTTTCTATGCCATCCCACATGAGTTCGATTGTGCGTTGCCATGTGAAAAATTTCGGTCGTCCAACATGGGCTACCATGTGGATATTAGTAACCCACATTCATGTTGTCCGAAAAGGGTTCTCTTATAGATTTCCATACAGGAAATTTGTTCGTTGCTCTGTACGTTCACGTACAACAAATTATTTCTCATGCAGTTCTACACGGAATCCTTTATGGGCTCCCGTATAGAAAATTTCGTTCCACGTTTATTCCTTTGTAGTTTACTATATGTAGAGGGTTGTAGAGAAAGTGAACCCCATATCATCCTAAATTCGAATCCACATCGGATGTATAGGAATCTACATCGTCCCACGTTCATTCTTGTATAGGTTCCCGTACGCGAATTTTCTTCACTTGTGGGTTTCTGTGCACGAAATGTCTTCCTATGTCGTCCCGTATAAAAACCAATACAAGATCCTACACATTCATGAGTCTTGCCACGCATTTTCACATTGTCCTGTACGAAAATCCATAAAGGAATGTTCAATATGGCGGTAAAAAGAGTTCCCTAGCGGGTTGTGCGATTTTGCAAACTGATAAAGTCGAAAGAATCGTCTCCAATTTTGATTGGTAGCGACTTTTCATGTAAAGTCCAACCAAAATCGCTTCAGTCCAATGCTGGAAAAATTGGTTACTAGTCAATACTTGAGACGAATTTTTCGACTTTACCAGTTTAGAATTACCAATCAAATTTTTGCTCGCACAACCCACTAGGGTTCCTTTGGCTT
This sequence comes from Cylloceria caligata, assembly GCA_963942595.1. Classification (NCBI taxonomy): domain Eukaryota; kingdom Metazoa; phylum Arthropoda; class Insecta; order Hymenoptera; family Ichneumonidae; genus Cylloceria; species Cylloceria caligata. Next base: position 12,813,152 of record OZ012707.1, on the reverse strand, counting down.
TTCCTTAGGACTTTAATATTTAAATATAAATGTTAAATATTATTTTTGTTCAGATGCACCAAAAACTAACCTGGTGGGGACACCGAACGGTCAGCTGGAAGAAGGTCGTGATCATCTGGAAATCAGATGCATCGCCGATGCGAATCCGACTGCATCGATACTTTGGAAGCGCACAAAAGGCTCGGATGTCATGGAAGTTGCGAGTATCGGTGAAACTCTCAAGTTCTCACCGATATTTAGAAATCACGCTGCTGTTTATATTTGCGTCGCCTCCAATACCGAGGGAGAGAGCGATCCTGTATCCACTCAGATCACTGTTAACTGTGAGTTCCCATCTAATCAATTGGTATTGATTAAGAGACTAAGATAAATAAAATCGAAGTAATCGTCTGTTCGCTTATTAAAAGTAAATTCGTTTTTTTTTCTTTATACTAGATCCACCGAAAATTATTTCTGTTGGACCGGATCGACTGTCTACAGCTCTTCTGTATTCGGGTGCTTCATTCGAGTGCCATGCTGATGCTATGCCATCAGCTGAATACAGGTTCGACATCGATACCACGATATTTTCACCGATTAAATCCTTTCACAGACCTTATTTTCAGTCAAACCCTTTTTATCCATTCAAGTGATATACACACCTAGGACTTTGTCAACTTTTAAAACTGAAATCGCTAGATCTTATAAAGAAATATCTGATATAATATACTTCCAGAGTTATTTTTGGGATAAAATAATATTTAATTAATTACATTATATTGCGTAAAAAAAGAAAACCTAATAAATTATGATTTACAGAGAAAACATTACGGAAAAAAAAGCGAAAATATTACGAGTTAAAGTAATACGCTGCTACCAACATTTATATGTTATAGCTTTTTACTTAAAATTACATAAATATTGACAATCGATGTTTTCAATAATCCTAGAGATGTTTTAGACGATCGATAATATTAATCTAGTTGAATTAAGGGTTATAACTTTGATTATTAATTATTACGCGTTATATTATTTATTTATTTATTTATTTATTCATTTATTTATGTAACTATTTTTAACACATATTCTATACAAATTATAGTTTAAAAAAGAGTTAACGTAGAAATTGACATTGTCCTCTTGGCCGCGAGTATATTTCTGAGGCTTTATTACGATTCAAAAAAATTATCAGTTATAATACCCCGAGAGCTTGGAAATTATCAGGTATTTTCCGATAGTTTCGTTGCCTAGCAACATGTGCGTGCAGTTTGGCGAATCAAAATCCCAAGCGCGCAGTGCGACTGGTTTCCATTCATACAATACAAACAAAGCATGGTGACTAGCGATTATCATTCATACAGTACAAACAAAACTTAGTGACAAGTGGTTACCGTTTATACAGTACAAATAAGGCATGGTGACAAGTGATTACCGTTCATACAGTCTAAACAAAACATGCTGGCAAGTGGATACCATTTATACAGTACAAAAAAGACATGGTGACAAGCGGTTACCATTCATACAGTATAAAGTAATATGCTCCTAGAGTAATCTTTGGGAACAAAGATTGTTACATTTATTACATTATCTTGCATTTAAAAAAAAAACAGAAAATCTAATAGTGCCTACATTGATTTTAGAAAATATTATCAGTTAAAGTAATATGAAAACTCATATGTATATATTGGGTCTGGGAAAAAGTTCGTGGCGTTTTTCCCGATAGATGGCATCGATAAATCAGGAAACACAGATCGCAGCGACACCACTAAACGCTCGCTGGAAAGGTGACACTTCGAGCGTTACTTTGAGTGTATAAACATCGAAATTGGTGCAGTGGTTGGAAAGTTGTTTGCGTTTGAAAATGGAGAAAAGTAATGAAAAATTGCGCTATATTTTGCAATATTATTACGACAATGGGAAGAACGCTGCGCAGGTTTGTGAAAAAAATTGTGCTGTGTACGGTGAAGATACTTTATCAAAATCTGCTGCGCGGAAATGGTTCGCTCGCTTTCGTTCTGGTAATTTTTATGTGAAAGATGAGTCAGGCTTTGGTCGTCCAATCACTGAAAGGCATTGACCACAAAACTGTTTTAAACCATTTACACAAAGCTGGCTACAAAAAAAAGCTCGATCTATGGATTCCTCATGAGTTGAGCGCGAAAAACATGATAGACCGAATAAACATCTGCGACGTGCTGCTGAAACGCAATGAAATCGAGCCATTTCTGAAACGTGTCATAACCGGTGATGAAAAATGAATCACGTACGACAATCGGAAGCGTCAAAGATCGTGGACAAGGGATGGTGAGCCGTCACGAGCGTTCGCGAAGCCAGGATTGACGGCGAAAAAGGTGATGCTGTGTGTGTGGTGGGACTGGAAGGGAATCGTCCACCATGAGTTACTTCCAGTTGGTCAGACGATTGATTCTCAACTCTACTGTGGACAACTAGAAAGGTTACGCCAAGCAATTGAAAGAAAGCGGCCCGAATTGATTAATAGGAAAGGTGTTGTCTTCCATCATGACAACGCCCGACCACACACTTCTTTGATGATCCGTCAAAAATTGCGAGAGCTTGGTTGGGAAGTTTTGATGCATCCACCGTATAGTCCAGACATAGCACCCACTGACTATCACTTATTCCCATCTCTGCAGAATTCTCTCAATTGAATTAAGCTGCTTTCAAAAGAAGCCCTTGAAAACCACTTCATTCAATTTTTCAACCAGAAACCACAGAAGTTCTTCACCGATGGCATCATGGCTCTACCCGAAAAATGGCGAAACATTGTCAATACTAATGGAGCATATTTGGTTTAAATAAATTCATTTTCACACTATAAGAAAACCAGTTGAATTTTACTAAAAAAATGCCACGAACTTTTTCCCAGACCCAATATAACTTGGGCATTTACCGAGCGCGCTGCTACCAACAATCATATATCCTGAGTACAAGTTTTTACTTAAAACTCCATCAATAGTGACAATTGATGTTTTCAGGAATTCCACAGTTGTTATTTTATACTTGATTACGTCTGGGAATAACGAGACGAGAGATAATACTAAGGGATTCTATTTCAATCAATAGTTGAAACTCGGATTTCTAATTATTACACTTTATATTTATTTATTACACTATATATTATTTATTTATTTATTTATTTATTTATTTAACTGTTTTTAACACAAGAAACTTAAAGATAATTATTAACACGAGCTTTGCGTTTAACAATAACTTGCAACAATGCAGATTTATGTTAAACAAAAGGATTAACGTCGGAATTATCATCGCTCATGGTCATGAGTATATTTTTAAGGAAATCACTTAGCTGTCGTTTCATAAACGTTGATCGTAGTTCAAACTTTGGTTACCTTATATTAAAACTAGGTTCCAAAAATTGAATCATGTTCAAACCGCGTTTATTGGAACTGAGCCTCATAGATTAAAGACTTCAAGTCAAGTTAGAACTGTATTGTCAGGAGATCGGGAAATGAACTCTTCTTCATTTTTGCCGGTTACGATAATCAATAACTATTTTAAACTTAATAATTTAAACACTTGAGAATAATATTCGACAGCAGAAAGCAAGTAAATTTGGATAGAAGGAAAGTGGAAGTTTGAGTGGCAGTGGTGGAGAGGCTTAAAATATGCTGACCACAAGAACGCGGAAAGAATTAAAAACCACTTATCGATGACTGGGGTATCTGTTATTATTAATTACCAGTTGAAACATAATATTAGTATCTGGTTAGCATCGTGTCTCACCAACCGACGATTTAGGAGAATCGATACGAGGGGAATAAAGTTGTCGCGTGAATTAGAGGAAAAAGGTAAGAAGAGTTGATTGTTCACGAATTGATATTTATATAGAATGTCCGCGAGGTATACGAATAAGCGAAAATTAATTAGCTATTACGTCGAATAAAATTAACAGTGAGAAAGAAAAATTTGGAAAGTAGGAAAACAATTAATTGATATCATAATTGGAGCGTATAATGACTAATAATTAAAGAGCAAAATTACCAGGAGGATGTAACACTTGATTCGATAAAATAATCATTTCAAACATTTTTAGTTTCATCTCGAAATAATTATTCTTTCGGATTCGTAGATTCTTGCCAGGAAAATTTTGTATTGAATCAACAACTAAATTAGAGACTAAATAATAACGAAAATTGAGAAAAAATGGAGACATTCTTTGTCTGTAGCAATTTGTCAACTTACGAGCAAAGAAAGACTACTTCTCAACCCCTCCGGAGGTTATCATTCATTTAGTTAACACTTAAAACTTAAAGATTTGTTTTTAATATTACATTTTCAGTTGTAAAGTTACTCAACAACAGACAACATATTCTCTCAATACATTGAATGTCGCTGACGCATGTATCAACAAATATATGCGTCAATATCGATACATCGATACTTGCGACATCGTTGATAACTTCATTCAGACATATTTTAATGACACTGATGACTTGTTGACGTCTCTCTGTTACGTCTGTAGTATACAAAATGTTATTTAAAAATTTAAACAATCTTCTGAATATATTTATGCGATATGTTGACGAAGAAATACCAATTTAATACATTTTTCAGATGGGCCCAAGTTTTCAACGACGGTAGAACGCCTGTCGAATGCGGCATCGGTCAACGTTTAATATTGACAAACGTCACGTATGCTCAACAGGGTCAATACATATGTCTAGCGTCAAACAAAATCAATGGAAATTTACGAGAGGTTAAAAGTACGCCGGTATCGCTACAAGTTGTGGGTGCACCGAGGGTAATTATAAATGTCAATTAATAAAAAGTATAAGTGAAAAAAATTGGTAGATACTAATCTTAACGAGTGTTTTTATTTCCAGGTGGTAAAACCTACTAGCAACGAGAAGTTCATCGTATCGACAACGGAAGGAAGTCCCGCGAGATTAGAGATAAGACTGTGTTCCGATCCAAAGCCTCGTCTCGTTGCCTGGGAATGGGGCAGCACAAGACTGCACGCGGGCGAAGTACTCGAATCGCGTTATCGCGCACTCGATCTCGAGCTTGCGTCCGAAGACTGTTACATTGCCATTCTTGAATTTACTCACACCGTCAAAGAGGACCAAAGACTGTACTACGTGATCGTTGAGAACGATCACGGCAGCGATCGACGTGCTCTTATGCTACGAGTCGACGAGCCTGCCCAAGTAAGAATAAAATAGACGAGTCTTTTCCAAAATGACCGAAAAAAATCGGCTTACGTTTCATAGAAATAAAAATTTGTCTTTAAAATTAATAAGAATAATGAACAATTATAATTTATTTATTTCCTGAAGATACCTCTCGTTATCGGAGCCGTAGCTAGCTTCACCGTCCTCTCAATCTTGATCATGGGTTTCGTATGTTTTCTACGCTCGGACCGATGTTGCGTACCAAGAAACACCGGTCCGACGCTGCAGCAAGTTCACTGGTAAATAAAATAATAATTTGGCAATTTTTATGTAAATATTTTTATTCCGTTATTGTCAAATTGAGAATAATTGTTTGTTTCTTGATGAACAGCACGAAGGCTTCGAACGCTATGATCGAAGATCCTCGTTTGCCAGGAGTCGACACGATGGAGCGTGCTACTCAACAATTTGTGCAAGAGAAACGACACAACAATCACGTATTGAAGCCTGTAGCCACCCAATATCCGCAGGACTGTTATCAGCACGAAGCCCATCCACAATCTCACTATCAGAGGCACCATCATCCCAGTCAGCCACCGCCCCTTCACGGACCACAGTACACACTGCAGGTCAGATAAATTGTGGCAAAAACAAACCAAAAAAAAAGAATAATAAATCAAAAATGGAGACTAAACTATCTCCAAAGAGATTTACTAGAGGATTGCATCAGTGATGAATTTATTAAAAGCCCATGAAACCCGAGGTTTAGACACCTTCACGCCTACCCTGCCAGCGATGCTCTGTACCTACTAATCTACCTAAAGATATTCGCTGTCTGCACATAAGAGAAATCTAACTAAACACCAACAAACATAGTAAGTCGTTGCCAAGAATCAAAAATCGATATTCACATAAATAATTACTTTTCGAATCATTTTTTTATTCAATAAAATCGCAGTTGGCTTCACACGCTTAAAGGATTCATTCCATTGTGAAACGTTCAAAAATTGTCATTTTTTAGTAATTACTTTATCTTTAGTGAAATATCCAACGTAACAGAAGTTTTGCATAATTATTTATCGACATTTTGAGCATAAACAACTATCTTAACATTTTTTAATCGTTTTTTTTTAAATAAATACTTATAACAATTAACTGTGTGTCTTTAAATAATATACATCCGGAATAAAAAATTGTAGAAGATTTTCAATCGGAATGAGTAGCGTTATCATCAGAACCAGAATTTTTTTTATTAATGAAACAATTAACAAAACGGCGTAGATTCAAAGTTTCAATTCCGAAATTAGATACATTTTTTAACGTTTTGCACGTTAAAAAATATAAAATTGTTGATGATTAAATTGTTCCGTTGTCTATATAACAGCCATTGATGTGTTGCATAACGTGTAAATAATTCCAGAACGATTGGTCGAATGGATTTTTTTAAATCACTTACGCTGGTTGAAAAAAAAATGAGGTTTTGAGAAAATCGCTTTTAAAAGTTGACGGTGTACCACCATGGGAGCATCGCCTTCTTTGCGAACTCGGTTGTAGCAGCCAAATTGAATCCTATCGGGCTCGAAAACTTTGAAAATACATTCTTAAATAAATTTTTAAAGAAATATTAAAAAATAAAAAATGTAATTTTCGGTTTTCGAAAATTTCACAGCGGAATGATCCCTGAAACAAATGTTCTTTTTCATAAAAGCGTAAATTACTTTCTTTGCAACAGAATTCCATCAGATTTTGGAACCGAGTGTGGAATACAAATAAAAAAATGTCGTTTACTTTTCGAAATTCTAAACTCTGCAAATGTATGTTTACAATCTGCACAATAATGTCGAAATTTGCCAAAAGCAGTCGTACTGCGGTATACGCAGACAGCGGATATCACAGTCAACATGTAGATATTTGCGTTCTCGGTTCGCTTCGCTCTACCGACAAGCCCTCTCTGCGGGCTTTCGATGTGTATGCGCTCGCGAGTGTGCCTGTCACGCACGTTTATCATCACCCGTTTGCACTTCCGCGACTGAGAGTTGGATAGGGCTCGAGGATGGCGAAACGCAACCCCTGCCGATAAATATGACCCTTCTAGAATCGAATGATAGATGCGGACGTCACGCCAAGTAGACATATATAGCATTATATATCCCAAAGCATGTTATTCTTGCAAAATCCAAACCGTCCGCCCTTGTCACTCCTCCCTCGCACCCTCGCTCAATTCAGAAAAGTAGTTGGAACGCTCAAATTCATATCTTTTAAATGGCAGTGGGATAGAAAAAAAAGAACAAATAAATAAATAAATAAAAAACAAATGGATGAGACGCAATATGATACGAAGAGATCGCGTCACGAGTATACAGGGTGGGCAATTTTAATCTATGCACCCAAATTTCTTTGTACCTAAGACAGATACGGAAAAATGGTTCAGACAAAAGTTGTTCAAGATAATGGTGGTCACCTATCTAGCTTTGACCTTGAGACTACTTGGCAAGGTTATTTGAAGATCGGAGTGGTTTTTTTAAAATGGGAACCCCTATTTTTGACACCAGATTCGAAAAGAGCGGAAAATTTTACGTCGGAAATGATATTTTGAAGTTTTTTTTCGTGACCTTGAGAAGATCAATTTAAGGTCAAATGCTTTAGCATGATTAACTAAACGTATAAATAACTGCCTGGTAGCAAAACCGCATTCGTCAAGCATGCGCAGCAATTCCCAGACTGACTTTGAAAAAAAACCGTACGCCATTTTCAAAGGCGTACTTTCTGCCTTGAAGCAAATGGAGGTAACTTCGAACATTTGCTTCGTGGTTAAAGTTATAATCGTAACGATTAAATTGACCTTCTCGAGGTCACGAAAAAAAACTTCAAAATATAATTTCAAACGTAAAATTTTTCGCTCTTTTCGAATCCGGTGTCAAAAATAGGGGTTCCTATTTAAAAAACCACTCTGATCTTCAAATAACCTAGACAAGTAGTCTCAAGGTCAAAGCTAATTACACAGATAGGTGACCCCCATTATCTTGAACAACTTTTGTCTGAACCATTTTTCCGTATCTGTCTTAGGTACAAAGAAATTTGGGTGCATAGATTAAAATGGCACACCCGTATAACGTACTTGTGTTATTCGTATAAAATAAAGCAACGAGAAGTAAGATTTTCAATTGGTCAACTACATTTCATATTTTATTATTAAACCATTTTTTTTTGTGCATTTTTTATAAAAAATTGTACTAATTACACATTATTATTTTATTGACCATTTTTAGACATTAATTGAGATGCTTAATCGAAGACTAATTAATTAAAATTTCTAAAGATATATTATTGAAATAATTAAATGCTTTGCAACACTGAGGGAGAAGTACTGCTTGTGGAAACACACTTTTGCTCCGCTTAGTAACGATAGTTATTATAAAAGTTTCGAATAATAATAGTATTAGAGCGTATATGTATCGAGTGAGAGAGAATAAGAGAGACAGAGAGGGAGAGAATCGAGAGGGAATTTTTCGGAGCGTATCCCCTACATTTCGTTAAATAATTGAAATATTATTAATTAATATATATATATATATATATGACTACCGGCCCGAAACACAGAAGGGCTGTTTAATGTTAAGTCTGCATAGATTTTTTATCGGTATATACATATATATTTCTGTCACGATTAATACGCGAGGGTCAGAGTAGATTATTATTCACAGATTTATATATTTAATTGAAATTGCGTTTTATATTGAATGATAATTGAATAAGAACTGAGCAAGAAGATCCGCTAAATAGCAAGCCCGCTTAAAACCGGATCGACTAAACGCTAAATTGCACTGTATGCCCGAAACGAAAGAAAAAAAAAACCGCTGTAAGATATCATGATTATTATTAAAGTGCAGACCACAATCTATCCCGAATGTGCATTGCCATCTTATCCCATACCTCTGCGAATGATAATGCTCGTGGATGAATTACGTAGAACGATAAATCGTTACCTTTATAAAACATTATTATTAACGTGAGAGTTCTAACGTTTCTCTGAGTTGCCAGTAACCAATGTTGTGCAGGGGGAGCAGCTGTTTCTCAAACCCGAACGTCTCGCAACGTTGAAGCCTCATAGCAGGAAGGACAAGCCACCGCAATATACCACGTTCAAGCCGAGTTTGAATCATTGATTATTTTGTTATCTATTTTATATTGGTACGCTTAGAGAATAAAAATGGCACTCAATCAAACTGAAAGTAAAAAATACAATTGTCTTTTTTCATCCCTTGATTTGCCTTCCATATTCTGATATTTTATTATTGCTATTATTCTAATACATGAAAATCTTTAACTAAACGACGAATAAGCTCTAGAAATTTTTTTTTATTTGTTAAAGGCAAAAATATTTTTGAATAATATTATATATTAATAAAAAGTAACTGAATCCTCTTTTTTTCTCCCTTATTAGCAATCATTTCCATCGGTAACAATGTGACTATGAAAATATCTTTTTTAACACACGTGCTTTGAAAATAGCTCAATTTTGACCCGTTTCGATGGTAGAAATCGAGTCATTTTTGTTTTGCAATCAGCTGTTTACTATTCCTCCCCTGTTTTTATATTCCTTCATTCTAATATTATGATTATTTCATTCCTTCACTGTTATTCTTCTGTTTTTCTGTCAAGAATTTCCATGTGACAGGAATGAACACAACTGTTTTGTTTACGTCAACTGCTAACCTAGCAGACGCGATGGTGTAATGATGTGACGTGGGAAAACGTTGATTAATTGTCGAAAATTGAGCTATTTATCGCACTCATGTCAAAAAGCACTGTACGCAACTCTTTCAAAATGTTGGTCATTCAGTCTCGTGCAAATTTGGCCTGAGCCGAAGGCGAGGGCCAAATTATGCACGAGACCGGAATGACCAACATTCTGAAAGAGTTGCGTAATGTACTATTTTATATCAATTTTATATTAACCCTCCCGGATGACACTTCCGTACAATCTCACGGCGGTGACACTGGGTAAAATGTACTCAAATGAGTTTCAAATGGTGAATTTGTGAAAACTACCCGTCCTATCGGGACCAAAAAGTTATGGAATATACTTTGAACATTCTAGGATATGTAACAAAAGTCTATATATCAGAAATTAAATGACAGCATGTTAAAAAAAATTATAATAAAGTCTATACAGCAAAAATACACTTTTTAGTAAAAAAAAATCATAACTTTTGCAATATTTGATATTTCTAAGCAATATTTGGAAACGATACTCCCAAGATGTGGTACTTGGAGAAAAAAAATAGTGGCATAGTGCGCGTTTTGAAAACAGGTATTTTTTAATTTACCCGAGTCCGCGCACAATGTTGATCGCCAACCGCCAGTTCGATATGCCGCTTTATTCAAATGTCTAACAGTCTATACCTTTAGGAGATACTTCAAACCCTCCGTAGATGGTGGAACGAGTTCCACTCGAACCAGGCCCTTATAGATATTTAGGTCCAAACTTGATCGATGGGTGAAATTTACCCAGTGTGACCACGAAGGGTTGAGAGGATGGTGGTGTAGATTTTTTTACCGACCATGGTCGGTAAAAAAATACTATTACGTAGTATACACTCAGCATCGTCAACACGCTGCGGATATGTTTCAAATTGTACAGGACTGTAGTATAAACATAAACGCTTCGATGTCTGGTCGAATTTAGGTTGAAAACGTGCAAAAACTGATAATAATTGTATGTTCCTGACCCTTCAAAAATCCAATATGGCCGCTCGAAATATCAGCAACATTAGTTTTGTAGGATATGAACCTTTCTGAAACTTACATACGTCAAACCAGGTCAGACGTCGATTCTTTAAAATTTTCCAAACATTTCAAATCTCAAAAAGTCGATCACACAAAAGAAATTAACGTAGAGTGTATACTACGTTCACGTAGTCAAGCCGCTTATGACAAGGGAATACGACGACGAGAAAAGAGACACACTACGTGAACGGTAGTTTACACTTTACGTGAATTTCTTTAGTACGATCGAGTTTTTCACAATGTCGAAATGTTTGGTGAACCTCAAAGAATCGACGTCCGCTTCAGTTTGACATATGTGAGTTCTAGAAAGGTTTATATCTTACATAACAGATGCTGTTGACATTTCGAACGACGATATTGGATTTCCGAAGGGTCAATAATATATTATTATTTTCATTTTTTGCACATTTTCAACCGAAATTTGAGCGGACCTCGAAACATATTACAGTCCTGTACAATGCATATCCGTAGACTACGAAATCGTCTATTTTTACCGACTGAAGTCGGTATAAAAATCTACTTCAGTATCCCCTTAAGGTTATCTGACATACCGCAATCGATATTAAAAACTCTTTACTTATTATTTCAAGGCTGCCGGGCATTTTTGACCAAAAGGAAATTAGATATTTCTTCGTTCATTCGTTACGAACATTAACCTAATTTGCTTTTGTCCAGAAACATTCTTCACCCTTAAAAAATAGGTAAAACAGGTAAAACAGTTTTCGATACCGATTGAGTTTTGGTTGGTCGAGGGGGAAAGGTCGAGTCACATCGTCTTAAGGTGATGCGGTACTACCCACTCGGTAACAAAAACTATAATTAAATTTTCTTTGTCACAGTTGATCTATTGGTTAAAAGCCAAGAACACTGCTCTCCGCTTAAGAATTCTGCAGGACGACGTCCTCATTTTTTATCCAACAGATCAACCACGGTCAAGAAATTCAGGATCGCAAGATTAGTTCTATCTCTCTTGCACTCATACATCTTTCAAATCATACAAAACATTGCAGAGTCTGTCTTACTCGCTCTCTCATAAATGCCATCCCGTCGTTATCTCCTTCGCAACTATACTTGTTTTACAGGTTCCCTAAAAAAAATCTAATAAAACATGCTATTTACCACCGCAAAATTTCCGATGGTTGCGACATCTCCGCATTTCCGCTGAAACTTCTTGCCGAAAAGCGGAAGTGACGTCTTAAAAGTAGACTCATGATTGGTCCGAACCCGTACGACATATAATATTGAATAAAAGACTCGCAATCCACCTAAATACGAGCAAATAAATATATTTTCAACAGCGCAAGAACTTTAAGAGGAACTGATTAAAATTATTTCGAAAAAATTAACATAGTAGCAATTTTATCAACACTTAAATCTTCGTTACTCGACTGGCATTGGTCCATAATCGCATGTCGCAAATTTTTGCCGCTAGGCTATTTTACCGCTCTCTGCGTAGGTTTCTCAACCGTCACGATTTTTAGAAAGCAAGCACACAACTTTTGGCGCCAAAGAGCTTCTACACGTTGTCGATTTTTTTCTCAAGATCGTAACACGTCAACAACGAATGAAATAAGTAAGTGCAATATAAATAAAAGAAATAATATCGTAAACGGTCTAATTCTTACAATACTATAAAAGAAACTTATTATTTTTTAAGTTAATTGAATAATCGCGAATTCTCAATCGTCTTTCAGTGCCGGCGAGGAAAGGAGCTAAACGAACTGCAGCGGCCCCGGCAAAAGGCGTTAAACCCGCAAAAGTCATAAAAAAAAAAGACAGTAAGTTGTTTTTGTCGATATTTTATCTTTACCCGATAAATTACTCCGAAACTTTCATTTAGCCCTTTGGAGCTTGCTTCGAAAATAACGTACGCTCTTCGCGTTTGAGGTTAGCTCTCTGTATCCATTTTCTCAATGGCTGGTTCAACGAATTTTTCGTCGTTTACATTATCGAAATATTGTTATTTAAACGTTTTATTTATTCGGCAACTAGTGCTCGATTGTAAATCGTTTATCGGAAGATTCATACGGTTATGCAAGAGAACGAGAAGCCTGGAATGTAGGTCAAGATTAAATGTATTGTCGAATCGCTACTAGTTCTCCAATTGTTTAATCAATAAATCAAACGATACTTAAAATCTTACATGTTTGTACAAAAAGCTTTGTTTTCATGAAAGACTTTATTTTCAAGATTTTCATGTGTATATTCAGAATAGACTAAAACTGTGATTAAACTGGTTTAGAAAAGAAATACCAGAAAACACGAGTCTGTGCCAAGACGTAAAAAAATTTGTATCTCTATCTAAAGAATAATTTCAAACAATTTAATTAGAATTTGGTGTCCAATAAATCTAAGACATTCCGTTTGTCGATATAATTTTGTCAAAATAGATGGATCGATTCGTATTACATGTTTACCATTTAGTGAAAAATGTCTAAATGCTCTACTTGTCGCAAATCTTTGGATGTCGAGGTCAATACTTCTTCATTAATAAATGAATGTTCTGGAAACATTGTAGAAAATGTTATAAAAGCGGTAGGAAATTGTAGAATTTTTATTTTTTGAATACACTTAGTTTCCTCTAACTCGCATTAACTTTGATTGGATCTACTCACATTTTTTTTATAGAAATGGATTAATATTATGTAGTCCTAGATGTTTAATTTGGCAAAGGCCCATACGACTCTTGGTTTCATTGCAATTTCAACTTTTTTATGTTTTTACTTATGGCTTACTCTACGAGGAAGCCGAAACTGACTTGCACATAGAGGTGATATCGTAATAAATGAAAAATAATGAGGAAACTACGTGCAAAGTTCTACTTTATGTCCTTTTTTATTCTTGATAAAGTGTGAAATAATGCTGCCACAAGCTATAAACAATAAAAATTGTGAAATGGTGCATTTCACACCGATGGTAATTTTAGGTAATTTTTGAGTTTTTTTTCTATTTAAACCTAGGTCGTAACTGACTTGTCTGAGAAATTATGTAGAATAAAATTGTATCAATTCGGAGTCAACGTTATTTCTGATTTTGTTTAAAATTCGAATATACACTATGTGGGATACGTTACAGAAAAGGTGTATAATTAATTGTGACCGAATTATTAGACTGCTTCTTCTTGTAATTAACTATTACAATCTAAGGGTTAAGCGCTTACATCAGAGATACAGATAGAGTACAGATGATAACGTTGAATACAGCGACTGATGTGAAATTTATATAGCAAATTTGTTAAAATATCAAATCGATGAAAATCCTAGATAATTACGGAACGTATACTGTTTCAGCGATAACTTTGAAGCCAGATCTACGAAGACTGAAGAGCGGTGGTTACGTTCTCGCTGTCGGACAAGGAGATGTGGGACAGTTGGGTCTAGGAACGCAATACATGGAGAAGATGCGTCCGGCACCGATACCAGAGTGTAAGGACGTTGTAAGCATATCCGCGGGAGGTATGCACAGTGTGTGCCTGACGAAATCAGGCACCATTTTGACTTTTGGTTGCAACGACGAAGGAGCACTAGGTCGAGACACTTCTGTGGAAGATTCCGAGACGACACCGGGTTTAGTTAAACTCGATGGCAAAGCGGTACAAGTTACAGCGGGGGATTCGCATAGCGCTGCTCTACTGGACGACGGACGAGTTTTTGCATGGGGATCATTCAGGGTTTGTTTTCTTTCAACGAATTATCACCAAAAAATATCTAATCTTGATCCAACTTTCCATTAATTTAATATATTAACAGAATGGCATCTAAGCCCGTTAATGCCTGATATGTTAACCAGTCAAAAATAACGGTTTGTTTTTCAGGATTCCCATGGAAATATGGGACTAACGGCAAAGGGGAACGAGCGTACGCCGGTACAATTGTTGGGTGACCACAAAGTTGTGAAAATAGCATCAGGGTCGGATCATTTGGTGTTTCTCACAGAAGCAGGTCGTGTATATACCTGCGGTTGTGCGGAGCAGGGACAACTAGGGAGAGTCTGTTCGAGAAGCGTAGACCGACACAGTCGGCGCGGGGTCCTACCACTTCTTACACCCAGTTTAGTTCTATTTAATCGATCAAAAAATCTCAGGGTCGAGGATATATGGGCTGGTTCCTGCTGTACTTTCGCTAAGATTTACGGCAAGGAAGAAATGCACGTATTCGGATTGAACAATTATCATCAATTAGGTACGAATCGTAATTCACAAAAAAGGGATTCAAAGTAGAATCTACTACAGCACTTCCTCATTATTGTGCATTTTTCACAAAGTCATCTCCATGAGAAAGTATGTTGATCAATTTTGGCTTCCTCGTGGTAGAAGCTGTGCACGAGATTCTACTTTGCATCCTTATTTAAAAAATAAATTCATGTGCTGTCAAATCCGAACGCCTCTGTCAATTCTCAACAAATATCTCTGAACGTCATTGGGTACGTGTGTAAAGTTTAAGCTCATTTTGTCAAATATTTCGAAAGTAAAAGCAGTAAAAACTCAAAAAATTCAAATTGCTATAAAATCCGAATCCTTCTACGGATCTTTACGAAATTAAATACGTAACACCGCTGAATGTTAGTTCGTTCCTGTATGAAATTTTTGTTTCAAATGGTTAACGTGAGTTTAGTCACAACGTCCATTTTTCAAAAAATGAAAAATCCTTCATATCCTAATATCTTTGTAGATTCAAAGAACTATTTAACTCGATAGTTAAAATTTTGCGGCAGCTGTAGCTCGCACAGACTTTTTTTGAACATTTAAAAATGTTATAATATTCGAACAGGTGTTTAATATATTGCGTAAATGATTACAATGAAGGAACTCCTTTACCTGTGTGACAAATTTCAGCTCGATTGATAACGCCGTTCTTAAGAGAGGTTAGCATTGTACAAGACTTTCTGAACCATTTTTCTAGACGTTTCAGACAATTCTCAATAATTAAGAAAACAAACTTTATCGAAACTACAATTCCTAAATAAATAAAATTATTTTCAATTTTATTTATTTTAAAAAAATGGTGAATTTCAAACGATCTATTAAATTTCTAGATTTAAAAGATTTCTCTCTTTATTTTTAATTTGTCGTTTCTTCGTTAGAAATGTCTATATCTGATTATTGTAGTTGAGGACTTCAAGTAGAATACAGCTTGAATTAATGTTAATTCGTTAACAGGCTTGGAGGATTCAGGAACGTACTCATTTCCCTCAAGATCGAGAACATTTGACGGCCGAATCTGGAAGCATATCAGTAGTGGACAGCACCATACTCTGGCATTAGACGAATCCGGTCAGGTGTACGTTCTTGGTCGTAAGGAATACGGTCGACTGGGTCTCGGAGAAGATTGCGAGGATGCTAAAGAGCTTACGGTCGTACCGAGTTTTACGAAGATGAAGTGCATCGACGTCGCAACGGGTACCTCTCAGTCGTTCGCCGTTACCGAATCGGGTGATTTGTATGCATGGGGCATGGGAAGCAACGGACAGCTCGGCACCGGCGAAGAGGATGACGTTCAAATACCCGTCGTTATAAAGAGCAACGCATGGATCAAAGAAAATAGACTGGCGTGCCGTGTCGGTGGTGGCGGGCAACACACTCTAATTTTAGCTACAAATTCATCAATTAAATCAGCTTAACCTTTCTCATGCGTTGAGATTTTGCAAATTTGTTAATCATTGAAATAGGCAACGGAATGCATAAACAGCACGTAAATGACGTGAGTGAAACTGGTGTGTGTGTGTGTGTTTGTAAATAGATTATAAAAAAAAAATCGCCACGTTTTGTGTAGGATTTTTCTTTTTGTATATCCTTGTGATGCAGATATGCAGTATATGAATTTTTTTAAATAATTCATCCTAGACGATTTTATACTCACATTTTTTCCTTTGATGACAGTATCACTGCTCCTTAGGATATTATTAACGCTAATTAGTTAATTACATACATTAAGACCGGTCGCAACGAAGGGACACGTTAAGCGTGCTCCGGTGCAGATATTGCACGGTCGTATAGTAAAAATAGTACCAAGCCTCGGATAACCTGGACTCGTCTAGATTTGCGGTTGTGCAAAACATGAAGAACTAGATAGAATTTGTCCGGCTAATATCAGGCTTAAACTAATCACGTAAATTACAAAAAAAAAACAGAAGTTATTACTACCCCATAGAATAATTTTAATTCGGTCAACTAACGCTCGAATTAATTTGCTATTTGGACGATACGTACATTCGAGTTGTGCATATTTGCTACCGTTGAAGAACACTCTAGCTAATCAAGAACGAACAACGGACATAACCCTCGTTATCGAACAGCATGTCCTGAAAATGAGCATTTATAAAAATATATTTTTTCATTACAAAAATACGTTTTTAATGAAAAATCCAAATTTTCAATTGCATATAAAAATGTGATTGAATTTTCCGTCGATGCGACCGGTAAAAACAATATTTGAAAAAAAATTATTATTTCAGTTATATATTTTTTATTTAAAAAAATGTAATCCTCCCAATTTCGATAATAGCCAAGAAACTAATGTTGATACTCAAAAAGAAAAAAAACACACGAGTATTATAATTGTGTGTGCATGTAAATATACAATTTTTAATAAAAAGAAAGGAATCGTTTCTTGTTAACTTTCTATCAGTGGAATACGTTATAAAGAAAACCAAAAACTCTCCAGTCCTCCCTACAGACGAGTTTTTATTCACATTACTATAGAATATATCTAAATTGTCTCATTACAACGCGAATTGACAGAAATTACATAAACAGTATGTAAATGCGGTGGCAAGAATTCTCTTGCCTAATCTCGAATCTTAGTCGTGTCGATAATTTTTGTTAATTAAGTTGCCTGTTTAGCAGGTTCTGCTATTTGTCCTGTCTGCATTGAAATTTCTGTGAGTTTCTTGCCGATTCTCTCATGAATTTCCAGATACTTGGCGATACAACGATCGAGACACACCGATTCGCCTTTACCAAGATCAGGCTCTGAGTACTTTGGCAATATACACTTCTTGTGACAAGCGGACGTCATACGATTAAACATATCGGACATCATTTCTATCTCCAAATCTTGCATAAGCTTCAATTTTGACTCGTCCAGTTCGGGCATAGCCGCCATTTCTTTTTTTCTGATAAGACAATCTCTCTATTCTGCAAAATATTTGTTTTCGGTCTTGTATTCTCCAAAGTTTGAGTTTCTCATGCGCTGTCTTGATTTCATAGCCTCATAACGATGATTGTCTACCGATTTTTTGGACAGTGCGAATATTCCGAAACCCACGGCAGTGATGACTAACCTAAAATCGAGAAACAATTCACAAAAAGATGTTCATCAAAATTTGATGAAATATTCAAACTTGTAAACATTTTCATCAACATTTTTTTTATTTTACCAATATTTACCATAAAAATTATGTTCTCGATATTCTTAAGATACTTAAAAGTTCCGATAAGCTTTATTTATCATTTTCAGTATCGTTAACAGCTTTGATAATTCTCTTTCTACCGTAAGACATACGAACATTATCGTATAATTTTGAGGTTATGAAACCGAAGTGATAATCTCGCTAGCATTCCCTGATTTTTGAGACAATTATTTTTCTCTATTTTATGCAAATATTATTGCACACACCTACCAGCCACTTATTACTTTAACATGAGTAGATAGGGGCATTCCATATCTCAATATTGCCAATGCCGGGATTCGCTCCCATCCGAATGATACTTAACGCAATTTAACGTGCAAAACAAAAGATATACGCAGAGCCCATGTGGGCATTGTGGGCTCATAGTTGTTTAGTGCGTTCGGTTATAAGTGCGCAAGTTTGACCAAGTCCAAGTTTTGAGGTTATGAATCAGAACTGATAAGATATAATTTCGCAAACATTGCGTGATTTTCGAGAAAATTAATTTTTCTCTCTTTCATGTAAATATTACTGTACATACCTACCAGCCACACATTACTTTGACGTGAGTGGAAAGGACCATTTTTTGACCCAATATTCCCAATGCCGTAATTACGCTCCCATCCGAATGAAACTTAACGTGCAGTGTTGGGACAAAAGATATGTGGAGAGCGCATGTGACTTCGTGTTCGATTATAGTTGCGCGAGATTAACCAACTCGAAGTGCACTCTTATTGACGAGTGCAGTACTACACGTAGTTAACAAAAAAAATGTTAATTGATAGAACGATAATAATGAAGATTTAACGAATGAACGAGAATCTTCTAACATTTAAGCTTTTACTTTCTCGCTCGGTTGAACTTTGATAAGATATACAAATACAGTGAAATGTGCGTTAAACCGAGGCGAAACCTCCATATTTACACAGATGTGCTGCTTCTCTTTTATTCCGCCGTGGGCGCTATACTAGCTTGTCTCTTTCGCACTCATGGCTGGAGTTAGAGGTTTCGCCTCATCTTAAGGGGATGCTGGAGTAGATTTTCTTTACCGACTTTGGTCGGTAAAAATACGCTATTTCGTAGTCTTCGGATATGCCTTGCTGTTGAATTTCGATTGAAAACGTGCAAAAAATCATAATAATCGTATATTACTGACTCTTCGAAAATCCAGAGTGGCCTTTCGTAATATCAACAGCATCAGTTTTGTAGGATATATAAACCTTTCTGGAATTCAGATACGTTAAACCGAACCGGATGCCGATTCTTTGAGGTTTTCCAAACAATTCAATATCGTCAAAAAGTCGATCGCTTAAAAGAAATTAACGTAGAGTGTATACCGCGTTCACGTATTCTGTCTCTATTCTCGTTGCTATAAGCAGCCAGCGTTACTGACAGTATTACTGTGAGTTTCTTGCCATAAGTAGCGAGTATTACTAACAGTATTACTGGCTGATTACGGCAACGAGAATAGAGACAGACTACGTGAACACAGACTAGTAAACACTCTACGTTAATATCATTAGTGTCATCGACTTTTTGATGATTTGAAATATTAGGAAAATCTCAAAGAATCAAAGTCCGGCCTGGTTAAACGTATGTGAATTCCAGAAAGGCTTATATCCTACAAAATTGATGTTGTTAACATTTCGAGCCGCCATGTTGGATTATTTGAGGCCCTGCTTAAAAAATCTCATTGAAACCGATTAAACGTACAAAAAACCACATTGAAACCGATTGGAACCGATTACTTTTCAATGGGATTTCTGTCCACTTAATAAGATTCAATCGGTTTGAATGAGATATTCTAAGCACGGGGGTCAGTAATATAAGATTATTATATTTTTTTAGTGCACGTTTTCAACCGAAATTCGATCGGACGTTGAAACGTTTTTGTACATATTACGACCCTGTACAATATTAAGCATATCCGGGGTATATTGACAATGAACAGAGTATACTATGAAATAGTCTATTTTGACCGATCGAAATCGGTCAAAAATTTACTTCAGAAAAAGTTAATTTGAAAATATTATCACAGAAGCCATCGAAATACGTCATCACGTATTTACTTGAAATTATTTTTAATGAATTCCATATGTAAGTTCTCGCAGCTCAATATTTCATATTTCTTGACACAGCTTTTAATAACTTAATCACAAGAGCAGTTAGTCAGTATTATGACGCATATATTTTAACAGACGTGTTTACTAGCTCAACGACCTTGAGCAAAAGCCAATTTAGCGAATTTATTAATTATCACAAGGTTGCAATTGCGTTTCAAATATGAGGTCGTACAGGCCTTTCCAAGTAGCATTATCTCCAGACAGTGACAACACGGTGACAGCATGACGTAGACCAGCGTGACGACGCAATGGAGTCATTTACGTTCACACGTTACGACATGTGTTGTCTCAACACCGTGTGTTTGATCCGTCACGATACTCGTGAGGCTTGATAAGCTGTCACAACGTGATGGAACAATGTCGTTACATATGAATGTACATGACTCCACGGTCATTAAAAAGATACACGGTGGTGGCATGACGCAGACTAGTATGACAACACAGTGCTCAAGTCATTTACGTCCGCGTGTGACAATATATTGTGTCTACACCGTGAGTTTGATCCGTCACGATACCCGTGAGGCTTCACAAGGTATCACAACGTGTTGACACAATGCTGTCACATACGAACGTACATGACTCCAGCGTATCGGCATCGCATGACAGTTGTCCCGGCACGTTTTTCTAATTGGAATTAGACACGTGCCATTCGACTTTGGTTCGTGTCGTTTTTATTTTTCAGATCACGATGTGTGCGAGAAAGAAAGCCGAATTTGCTCATCGCGAATTTCTCCGCCACGATTGATTTGTAAGATGAAAAATGAGAACAGTGAAGTGTAGAATTGTAAGATACTGTTGAATGTTCTCCTCTTTTATTCGTATGATCAATCGTAGCAGAAAAATTTGCATTACAGTTTTTGGTACCGACCGACCCCTCGGTCGTAGCGTATTATCTCCTGATGTGCTCTACAAATTAATGCTTTTCTCTTTCCCTCCACCGCTCTATTAGCGCATTCATGGCGGCACACTCGGTATAGCACATCACTTTAAGCTAGAACCATCATCGAATAGGCTTAAGATGATGTGCTACACTGATTAAGCCGCTATGAGTACGAGTGAGATACCGCCAATAGCGATTGCGATGGAGTGAGAGAGGACGACAGAAACGTGTGGTACATCACGTCACAATCAAATTCATGTAACAAAATCATTTATTTCAATAAAATATATCTCACACGTCATGAATTATGCAGTCAAATATTTCAGGTGTCAATAGCAATTGATCGAAAATGCTTTATACATGGGTGACGATGATACTGCATTCACAAGTACATTCGATACTTACAATTAATTAATTTATCGACAACGAACCCTATATCGTTGTACTACAAAATATTCATCAAATTGTTTGAATGCAGCATCGTTCGAGATAAAAGAAAGAATAGGCTGACGATGGCTCGGAGCTATTCCCCTTGCGATATTCTCTGTTCCCAGTATGCGATCGTAACAGGGTTCTAGCCCAGGGTGCAACAAAAACGAGCTTAACCAGGGGCGGGGGTGGCGGCCTATAACTGCGCGTAGGGAATTCCTGGCAAAGGTGCTGCTGCTGCTGCTCTTGCTCCTTTTAGCTCTTGCCAGGGTGCAGAGTTGCGCTCTACGAGGGTAGCTGTTCGCATTTTCCTATGTGTTATATTGCGCGCACCCCCGTTCACGCAGATCTCCCTTGCTCGTTGGGCGCTGTGTACGAAGTTCAACGACCACCGCCCTGTTCTCGACCAACCCCGTGTCGTCCCAACGGCGCACAGACTCCCCCCAAAATCGCAACCCCCAATTCCATGCATCCCCCGCGATTCTCCCTTTTCCGGCATCAATCTTTGAATATATGGGACAATACGAATCAGTTGTTAATGCGGGTCGATTTTATTAATTAATATAAATGTAAATATTTTTTAAATAATATTCCCAACCGAAGAAAATATTATTAATATTTTATATCAACTTTATCATTTAATGCGATAAGCTGAAGAGGGATGAATCTTCGTTATAATAATTTATATAACATTCATACGTTTTGTAATATTTTATTATACAATTAAAAGGAAAACAATGTATTTTCGTTCATCATAACTAGTCACGTTTATTAGTTCCACCAAATTTATCTTAACAAACTCGATTATTTCATTTCTAAGTCTTAATTTATTTTACACAAAATATAATTAACTCTTCAATAATCGTCAGAAAGACCATTTTCTGCATAATATCAATTGACTAATATTATAAACTTTTTTATCTCAATCGTTATATTTCCAAAAAGGTATTTAAAAATTCTTTATTTTCCACAATTTATAGCTAAACAAACATTTTACAGTTAACTTTAATCATTTATTATTATCCTCGGTTGATTAATGATTTTTATTCATAAAATATTATTATTTTCCTAAAATATATAAATGTTATTATTTAACTGACTCCTATTACCTCCCAGTGGAATATACATACGTATACGTACATCCTGGGATCCCAGAGGGAGCTGCATGCGCCAACGTTTTACTCCTCTCGACGATATCGAAATCCGCGGTACCGCGACCGGGCAGTTCCGTCGAGTCCAGGGGTAGAAGCTACTGGCCGCTTGTCTGCTCCCTTCTTTCGCTAGTTTCATTTCTTTCGTTTTAGTTCCGTTTTCATTCCATTGATTCGTTAACATTCGTATGTATATTCCGTGTTCGTTACGACAAAAGGGGATACACATAGATATATATAAATATATATAAAATAAATTATAAAAAGTAAATAAAATGAAATTGTAATAATAATAATAATAATAATAATAATAATATAGGAAGACAAACGAAAGGATGAACTAAAAAACGTTTTTAAAAATACACAAAGAACGAACACTTTGACGCCGGCGTGCGTGACATCGCCTGCACGCGTATTCTCTGTTTACATTGTAGTTGTAGAAAGAAAAACAATAATCGTCGTACGAGAGACGAGAGTGCAGCATCTTTTGGGAACAGGTGTGATAATAATTATACGCTGCTGCTGTCACACTGCACACAACGTTACAACCCCTTCTGCTGAACATCGAGGCGGGTATCTTGTTGAACTGTCGTAACGTATATCAGCCAGGTACGTGAAAATTACTCTTTATGTCTACTTAATGTTCTTTAGTGTAAATCGTAATAATAGTTGCGAGAGTACTTTCTGCGCGTAAGAGTCGTGCGAAAGGGTGCGTTACGCCCATTTCTCTCACGGTATCCTACGTTTATTTCAGTCATCGATGCTCTTTTGACACTCGATGCAACTTCCCGTGTACCGGGTGTCGAAATAATAATTATATATTTCAAGGTATAGAAAATTTATCGTTTATATTATTTTTTGTCATGATTGTCTACCAGAGTAAAAATAAGATTTTTTTTATTGTTTAGTGAATAGTTAATTTTCCGATGAAAAATCTATCAGAAGAGAAAATGTAAAATCAAATTTTGTACGAGGTGACACGTTTTTTATTTGTAAATTCATTTTGATGTGTTTTGTATCTAATTTCAACATGTTTTTCTCATTGCATGATCAAAAAAAAATTATGTATAATAATAAAGGTGACGACTGTAGGAATATTTCGTTAAAAAATGAGTAATAAATTCATAGTAAACAGAGGAAAAAATATGTATAACTTTATTACCACTCAAAAACGAGTATAATATCTCAATTCAACGATGAAAATGACATTTTAACGAAGTGTAATAGATATCGAAAGATCGCATACGTGCGAAGAGCATGCACTTGATAATATTACGTATAATTAATTAAATTTATCGTTGTAGTAGTAGTAATAATGATAATTTGAATCATCGACGAGATGGGTTGTTGGACTGCTGTTGTGGTGAACGACGTTCGACCTTTGCTCGGTTTTTTCCCGTGGCTAGGTCCAAGCCACCCCTCGTCAGCTGATTGAAATCGATAATGGCGAGTCTGGGCTCGACGACGCCACCGACGACGACATTACATCTCGACGTCGCTACTTTTCCGTCGATCGGTGTCCCGGGACTTCGGAACCTGTAGCTCGCGGGGTTCTTGCCGCCACCGCCACCGCCACCACCACCCCTACCACCACCACTACCACCAACACCACCGCTGTTCGCACCATCTATAGCTACGGTACCGCTCCCGGCTCCTGGAGTTGCACCAGCAGCCCCATCCGTACGCGTACCGCTCATCGATCGGTAGCGATGCCTCAACGACGCTGCCTCGGGCGCGTCCTCTCGAAAATATCTGCAAATTTAACGAATTTTCAAATTCGAACGTTGATACCGACTCTCCGAAATGGAATTTAACGTCAACTAGAGACACAGATTCTTATTCAATGCCATTTCATAAAATTTTGAGACAAATATCGGTAACGTTTTATACAGTAAATGTGTTTTGAAAGTTCGATAAAGTACGTTAGAACGATAGAGCAAAAAGACCGTAGGAAATCGTGATTTTGGATTCGTTTTTTTTAACAATTTCAATCGTTATTTATCGAATTTTTTATACGGATAAAGCAACAAGAGTTTGAGGTCAATGAAGATACAAAAATGAAGTAAGAGAAAGTCAGAATGTATGACTATAGCTAGTGTTAAGAAACAAAAAACGAAATATTACTCGTGTATGCTAGCGAGATGTAGAGGCGCAGGCGTTCTCGCCGTCCGGGGTCGAGGTTCCCGGGGTAGACGGTGTCGCTGTCGAGACTGTCGGTCTCGTTTGTTGGATGGTTGATCCGGAAGTCCCGAGGGTATCAGTCCGGTCAGTTTGTAGTATTCCAATAGCACACGAGCCAAATTTCGACCGACTCTGTAATCTATATATCCGAGAGGGGGAGAATGTGCGTTACACGTGCTGGTTAAGGGTTCAACGCATATTCCATCAAGCTCCAACCCTTTATTCATCTTACAGAGAAATTCATCAACCGATACAATAAATTCTGCTCAAATTTTCTATGGAATGAAATTTAATTGTTGTTTTATCCAAGTTTCAATCCTCGAAAACCTCTCATTATTTAACACTTGAGTAATAAAGTAAAGAATCTAAGAAATTAAATTCTACTTTTCAGATTATTTATATATTTATTTATTTATTTATTTATTTATTTATTAGAATATGCCGAGAAATGAATTGCAGTCATTGAAGCCTGGAGCGAATTAAATTTCGACCGACTCTTTAATTTATACGTACGAGAGTGCGTTTTTCTTGTTGATTAAAGGTTCAAAGAGTATTTCGTCAAACTCCATTATTTTTATTACCTGAAAGACAACCCCATGTAATATAAACAATTCTGCTTAACTCTTTCGGTGGCAAAGTTTTCGTCTAAGCTGTTATAATGTAACGACGTTACATGGCGTCAATGCCGCTAATAAAATTAAACATTATGTAGCAAATAATCTTCTTTCAATCTTTAAAGTTTCAATCTTGACAACATCCATTATTTTCTTACATTAAATAATATTACCATACAACACTTGGGCGAAAATTTCATTTAAAAAGAATAATTTACGAAGTTAAACTCTGCTTTTGAACCAATTTATTATAATAGACCGGAAATTGAGTTGCAGGCACTGGAGTTGCGCAGTATCTGCATAAGTAGTTTGCAACGTGGTTGAGTGAAATGAGTTTTAGATAAGCTGCCTCTATGAGGAAGCCATTTAATAATTTTCTAGCGAGAAGCGAAGAATTTTTTTTTTTTTCAAAGGATACAACTCTCCTCTGTATAGGGTAACGTGCCGGGTGCCCCCTTCCTGCAGTATCCATACATTGACACTTGTATGGTGTAAGAATTAACGTGTTCGCTCAAAACGGAGCAAAGGTAGCGTCTTGCGGTGCCAGCTTTGTGAGGATCCTGATTGTACATGGTATTTCCTGGATCGTAGTCGTCGGCATGTTGAGACAGTAATTTTGGCAGAACTATGTGTCTCTCGTACCTGAGAGGCTGGCAGCCTCGAGTTAATCATGATGAAAATCTAGAGTGTGCTAACAATAACAAATTACATTCAGCACAGAAAGCTTGGAATTACCTGTAGACGTCGTCGTAGGTGTTACCGTACACGAATAAACCAGTTGCGTTCGTGTGAGCGTGAAGATCGAAGACACAGTCCAGGGGTTCTTTCGTATTTTTATCCAGAGTCTCGAGAAGGGTTTTCGTGGCAGACAGAGTTGGATGAATCCAATCGGAGATTCGGTTCCAGGCTCGGTTGAGATCCATGCCCATCAGTGTCGATCTGTTGTAGCGAATTATCAGTAAAAAATAAAATGTAGAATGTTGCACATTGCTTTCTCATTATTTTCCATTTTTCACAAAGCCATCTTTATGTGGAAGATGTCTATACAGAAAAATGCTGCATCGGGAGAGGATAGACAGTGTCGTGCAGCTCAGTAATAAGAGGCGAGGGAGAGGTAGACGTGATTTTACTATAAATAACTGCAAGTACCGTGGATACATTGAATAGTATTCATAAACTAAATACACAATCGTTTTTATTTTTGACATGCTGCTTTGTTCACTTGATGGTAAAGAAAAAAAAAATTGCAACGTAGAAGACATCGGTCCGGAAAAATGCTGGATCGGGAAAGGATAGAAATTGTCGTGCAAGGCGGTAATGGGCAAGGGAGAGGATGCTTTTACTGCGAATAACTGCAAGTGCTGTGGCTACGTTGAATAGTATTCCTAAACTAAATACACAATCGATTTTATTTTTGACATGCTGCTTTGTTCACTTGATGGTAAAGAAAAAAAAAATTCCAACGTAGAAGACGTCCATCCGAAAAAATTCTGGATCGGGAAAGGATAGAAACTGTCGTGCAAGGCGGTAATGGGCGAGGGAGAGGGTGATTTGCTTTTACTGGGAATAACTGCAAGTGCTGTGGCTACGTTAAATAGTATTCATAAACTAAATACACAATCATTTTTATTTTTGGCATGCTGCTTTGTCCACCTGATGGTAAAGAAAAAAAATTGCAACATAGAAGACGTCGATCCGAAAAAATTCTGGATCGGGAAAGGATAGAAACTGTCGTGCAAGGCCGGTAATGGAGAGGGAGAGGGTGACTTGCTTTTACTGGGAATAACTGCAAGTGCTGTGGCTACGTTGAATAGTATTCATAAACTAAATACACAATAATTATTATTTTTGGCATGCTGCTTTGTCCACCTTGTAAAGAAAAAGAATTGCAACGTAGAAGACGTCGATCCGAAAAAATTCTAGATCGGGAAAGGATAGAAACTGTCGTGCAAGGCGGTAATGGGCGAGGGAGAGGGTGACTTGCTTTTACTGCGAATAACTGCAAATGCTGTGGCTACGTTGAATAGTATTCAGAAACTAAATACACAATCGTTTTTATTTTTCTCGTATAGCTTTGAACACCTGGATATTGTTGAAATATAATTAAATTTTTTTTAAATGTTTTCTGTAGAATTATAACGGAACGAAAGACCGAATTTGCACATGTGCCATAAGATTATGTGGAAGATGTTGAACCAGAACACGGTCTACCCAGAAAAATGCTGGATCGGGATTGGATAGACTCTGTCGTGCAGCGCGGTAACGGGGAAAGGTAGAGGGTGGCTTGCTTTGACTGCGAATAACTACAAGTGCTGTGGCTACATTAAATAGTATTCATAAAGTAGATAGACAATCGTTTTTATTTTTGCTACTTTCTTCACCTGGATTTTGTTGAAATATAATTTGTTAAAATTTTTCTATATTTTCTCTAGAGTCATGAGAGAGCAAAACATGGAATTTGCACATACGTCATCAGAACGCATATTGAAAGAATCTCACGAAATACTAAATATTTATTAATTATTAATTATTAAAAACATAAAATTTTAATTGAACGGTGTAGGTGAAAATTCCTAATTAATTTAGGCAGATATCTATGGTAGTGGAGAGTATGGGACACAAATATTACATTTCTCTGTGCATTTTTTATGTACCTGGTGAACCTCTTAAATGAAAATTGTATATTGTATGGGATGCAAATTTGAACATTTTTTTGTGTATTTGTTCACTACCTCGTGAACCTCTTTAACGAAAATTGAGTGGTAAGAAAAATGCAAATTTTAAAGTAAAATATGTCGTCTCAGAGAAATGATGATGGTTGGTTCGGGAGAGAATAGGACACTGTCGTGCATCGCGGTAATGGGCGATGGAGAGGGTGACTTGCTTTTGTTGTGAATAATTGCAAGTGCTGTGGCTACGTTGAATAGTATTCAGAAATTAAATACACAATCGTTTTTATTTTTCTCGTATAGCTTTGAACACCTGGATATTGTTGAAATATAATTTAAAAATTTTTTAATGTTTTCTGTAGAATTATAACGGAACGAAAGACAGAATTTGCACATGTGCCATAAGATTATGTGAAAGATGTCGAACCAGAACACGGTCTACCCAGAAAAATGCTGGATCGGGATTGGATAGACTTTGTCGTGCAGCGCGGTAACGGGCAAGGTAGAGGGTGGCTTGCTTTTACTGCGAATAACTACAAGTGCTGTGGCTACATTGAATAGTATTCATAAAGTAGATAAACAATCGTTTTTATTTTTGCTACTTTGTTCACCGGGATTTTGTTGAAATATAATTTGTTAAAATTTTTCTATATTTTCTCTAGAGTCATGAGAGAGCAAAACATGGAATTTGCACATACGCCATGAGAACGCATATTGAAAGAATCTCATGAAATACTAAAATTTTAATTGAACGGTGTAGGTAAGAATTCCTAATTTATTCAGTCAGATATCTATGGTATTGGAGAGTATGGAACACAAATATAACATTTCTCTGTGCATTTTTTATGTACCTGGTGAACCCCTTAAATGAAAATTGTTTATTGCATGCGATGCAAATTTGAACATTTTTTGTGCATTCACTACCTCGTGAACCTCATTAATGAAAATTGAGTGGTAAGAAAAATGCAAATTTTAAAGTAAAATATGTCGTCTCAGACAAATGATGGTTCGGGAGAGAACAGGACACTGTATGTCGTGCAGCGCGGTAATGGGCTATGGAGAGGGTGACTTATTTTAACTGCAAATAACTGCAAGTGCTATGGCTACATTGAATTGTATTCATAAAGTAAATACACAATCGTTTTGATTTTTGTCATGCTACTTTGTTCACCTGGATTTGGTTAAAATATAATTTGTGAAATTTTTTCTACATTTTCTCTAGAGTCATGAGACAGCAAAATACGGAATTTGCACATACGCCATCAGAAAGCATATTGAAAGAATCTCATGAAATACTAAAATTTTAATTGAACGGTGTAGGTGAAAATTCCTAATTAATTCAGGCAAATATCTATGGTGGTTGAGAGTATGGGATACAAATTTAAGATTTTTCCGTGAATTTTTCTGTACTTCTGTACAAAATAAAAAATACCGAAGTACTCTAAAATCTTATTGCTTTGATAAAATAAAATGAAAAATAAATCGAATAATGAGAATTTACTGTACAAGTGATGTAACACATTTTAGATAAATTGTTCAAGACGAAGTTACTAATACGAGTTACAGTTTTATTTCTGCAAGCCTCAACAATCGTGAATATAACAATTCAATGTTTACTAAAATTCGAACATCTATATCGATTTTCACCAAAACTCGATACAAAATATCCCTGAGCGTTATTCACGTACGTGTCTAAAATTTTTTATTCTTTTGTCAAACATTTTTAACAGTATTACCCGTTAATAATCGAATATTTAAAATTACTATAAAATTCTAACCCTTTTACAGATATTTACCAAATTGAATATTCAACACCGTTGAATATTAGTTGATTCTGTAGAAAATTTGAATTTAATTCATCAAAGTTTACGTTAATTAGAGCGACAATGTCAATTTTTGGAAAAATTTTAAATCCTATAAAATCGCTTTTAATGACATTCAATCCCAAATAATCTAGAACTTTACTTCGACTATAAAGAACTATTTAGCTCGATAAATTGTCATAACACTCAAATATGAGCATCAATGTTTACAATAATTATACCGATCGGAAGGAGGGGGGAGGGGCTCTTTTTAATTTTACGAGGGCTCAACACCCATGCACGCAAAAAACATACCCGGACATTTTTTAAAAACTACTTTTCAGGCCGTTGGAAACCATTTCGGACCAGTATAAAAAAAATGTTGCAATTTCACATTAGTCAATAGAAAAACTATAAAACAGAGAAACTCACCTATAATTACCGAGAAACACTCCATCAGGATTGAGCATAGGAATAATCTTGAAAACGACATAATCTCTGAGCACCTGAGCAATGGGATGTCCACTTACGAGAAAGTCCATGAGTCCTTGGCAAACGTAAGACGACGGGGATTCCCCGGGATGTACTCTAGTAAGAACAGCCACGACTCTCCTCTGTCTTTCGTCGTTCTCCATATGATTTGCAGCTATGGTAACAAGCTCGACTTTTCTCTTTTGAATCGAAGAAGCGAGAGTCTCTCTCTTGACGAAGCTGCACTTGCAGCAAAGATTGTCAAGATGCCCGAGATATCTCGTGTACGAGTAGGGATACGTCAGAGCAAACTGGTAAACGTCTTCCTCGCGATCAAAATTAAACGCAAAGCTGAGAACGTGATGATTCTGATGCTGCGATGATTTGTAATAAAAAACTTGACTCCTAGGAATTCTCTGCCATCTGGGTTTGCTCGTACTCTTCACTAACGGTGTCATGCCCTCTCTGAAGAGCGTTCGACTTCTCGATATGTTAACGACGTTGAAGATCACTCGTTGATCCGGACGTACATTGTCCACCGTGAAATTAAACCAGAGCCTAAGCCGAGGGCTGCAGGTATCCGGTCTTATGAATAAATCGTACTCGAACTCGGATATCAGATCCACTCGACCGAGATTACCGGTCTCGAATGCCGCGTCGAAGCACAGATGACCCTTCTTGGCTTTTCCACTGTGACCCGGCGGGCGAATCACCAGTCTGCTCACGTTCCCCAATCCACCCTCCGCATCGCTTTCTTCACTGTCTGTTCAGAAAAAAAAACATATGTGGTAAATAGGGCTGGCCACTTAATGTCGAACCCGGGAACTCAAAAAAAAAAAGAAATGGCTTCCTAAAATTAGGTGTCGGAGCGCTTAACTTTTTATTATTAGTTTTGGTTCCCTGTTTCAAAACTAACAAGCAACCAAATAATGCACCGAGAGAAACCTTCTTAGACGAAGCCAACTGCAATCAGTTGGCTCTAACTACGAAGTTCTCCGTAAAGCGAATGAAAAAAGAAAACGTTTCTCAAAATCACACATCAGAAAGCTTCCGTTTTAATTATTCGTTTGACTCCCTGTTTCAAAATTAAATGCACCTCCAAATTTTTTTCGATCTAGAAAAGTAATCCAAATAATGCAACGAGAGAAAACTTCTTTGATGGACCAACTGCTTGCAGTTGGTTCCATATAAGCATTACCTCGGTGCATTATTTAATTGCATATATGGATATAAGCATTATATAATGCATATATGGATATAAGCATTACCTCGGTGCATTATTTAATTGCTTATTGTCAACAAGGATCCATAAATAACAATAAAAAGTAAAGCTCTCTTAGACGTAATTTTAGGAAGCCTTTTCTTTTTTTCTTTTTACGTTTTCCCAGGTTTTTCCAGTGGAGCTAATCATTTAATGGTCAGTCCTACTTTGCCGAAAATGGTCCATACCGTGTGAGATATCCCACGTATACCATACAATGTGTATGGAGTCCGTGGAGGATAAATTGTCAGTCTTTACAATCAATTAAATGCGTCTCGGAATGCGTTAAATATGCTCCAGAATATCATTTTCCGTTGGTTTTTCACGTAGGAGATTCGCTAAGGTAGCGAAGCATCAATAAGCCCTCTACATATCGATTCGATAGTTTATCCATGGGAAAGAAGAAAAAATCAAAGGAAAACTACGATGCAGATGTGCATTAGGTAGTTTGGTATCCTCGCTACGAACGATTTATTTCGTATGGAATTATGAACGGTGGAGAATACCGATATGATGTCGGCAAAGGGATGAGTCGAGAGGGCTGTAACGAAGAGAAATTACAGACGGGGTAGATCAAGTTGAATATTTCGACGCAGGATAGATTCTCTGAAGCGAGATGACACTATGAATGGATGTGATCCGCGTAGCTAAGTGGATTAGCATTCGCTGCAGTCGAGTAATCACTTTACCGATGTGATAAATCGGCCGGAGGATCCCGGTAAAGATTTTCTGAACGGTGTTGCATTATTCTGAGAAGTGAGAAATTGATCTTTCCGCGAACAAGACAAAAATGGGTGGAAAAACGCCGTATTATTGCAAATCTTTTTCGATCACTGAGCCTTCAACTTTTTTTTTTATTTGTATGTGTAATTTTTTAGTTTTTGATAAAAACTTGGCACAATTTACAATCAGATGGACTTTTTCGATCGAATAAGGTCTACGAATGTATTAACAGGCGAACCCTCCGTTTTGGAACTTTCAAAAACGAAAAACGTCGATGTTCATTTTCCCAAAATTTCAATTTGACATATTGTTACTTTAGTTTGATTGATTTAAATTTGTCTGTAGTGATTGAACACTCCGTGGATAGCATTAGAGAATGTATTTTAATATTTCTATTTTTGTATCCATAAAAAGACTTTGTAAATTGTCCGAAAAAAAGTGCAAAGGGGTAAATATTTTTTTTCAAGTATTAAAAATTGATATTCTGACTTAAAAAAAATCACAAAAATTGTGAAATGAAACAAGTGCAATGATAAAGCTGTAATGATGAAGAAGATGAGTGTCGATTTCAATCGCAACTCCATCGGAAAGGAAAGCTGCAGCCATTTTAAATAGTAAAAATAAATATTTTAGCCGCAATATTGAAAAAAAAAAGTTTTTAACCAACTGATCGATACACCGATATCCTTTTCTCACTGATAACAAATTGACGGTTTATTAAGGTGATGACATACACGTCGTCCGTCTCTTTAAGGTTGTCATACGTATGAGAGGGATAGAAATTTTCCATCGCGAATTTCTATGTCATGATTGACATTTTGGATAAAGACGATAGCAACGAACCGTAGAATTGTGAGATACGTTTCACCGTTCTCCTCTTTAATCCGAAGGACTGATCGTGGGGAAAAAATTTGCGTTACAGTTTTTTAAACCGTAAAAAAGCGAAATGGGGTGTAGCACATAATCTTAAGTTAGCAAAAAACTTCGAAATCTTGCTTTGGAATTAATTAAAAAATACAAATATTAAAAAACCTGTAGTATTTCGAAAAAATACATCGAATTAATAAATAAATAAATTGTAAAATAAATCTAACCGGCTCTCTGATAAAGACTCGTGTGTTCGAGTGGATCGCGACCCTCTCCCGGACGCGCCATTCGAATGCAACTGATAAACTACTTGTATCCGTTTTTCTCCGATTTTTATACGATCGAGTGAACCGGTTTTCGGTGAGTTCGAATGGTCCACCTCGTCAGAGACACCGAACGAGACTGAACAGAGGCGCGAAAGTTTCAGGAGTTAACGCGCTGATGTATAAACCTGCTTGTGGTTCACGCGAAAGACTCGACGCCCGCGCTCTCTCTCTCTCAAACGCGTGACCCACACACGGCTCCGAACAACTTCGAACACGTTCGAGTCAGGCTATCAGGACTATATGCACATCTATGTAGGTACAAAGTACACGCGATTTCAAGCGCATGACGCTCAACCGTTCGTCAATCGGTTTGCGATCTATTCTTGCACATATCAACGAACGCTAGTCGCGTCAAACCACGAGGCTATTTCCCGCGTGAGAGACACATCCCATCGGATGACTGATAGTTTTGATATGATCAACAGCGTCTCTCTCTCGCTCTCTCTCTCTCTCTCTCTGACTCTCTGGTTCTCTGTCTCTCTTTTCGATATCTGCGGGTTTGTCTACGGGTTGACGCTGATTGTTTTTTTTTTTAACTAACGATCTTCCAGAGTAAGCCCAGTATTTACTGGCCGCCCCCAGTGATCGATAGGATGGGCAGGAAATTGCACGGAGAAAATAGTTTTGTTACATTAACAGAAGTTTAGCTAGGCTAGCAAATATTTTGTTGGCCCAACAAAATCATTTTGTCCGTGCGTACAGAATGAAAGAAGAGACGACTATGTCAATAAAACTGTACCGTTCATTTTCTTAAATGGCCAATCACTGTACGCTTCGCGAAATGATCCCAGTCGTTCCCACCACCTTCAATCGGGCAACCCCACACCACACAACACAGCTGGCGTATCGTGTTACTTCAGAGGTGTCCCCAATCTCTAGAAAGATCGCTTTGTCGTGACGACCTGGGGCTTCTTTTTTTTTTTTATACCGCTTGAGCGCCAGAAGTACCTACTTATAGGAGTTCACGTCAGAACAAAAAATGAACAAACGTTCTGTAAGCGTAATGCATCTTGAAATCAAACAAAGTACGAGAGAACATTGAAAAATATATTTTACTTTGTTCCTAACGAAATGAAAGTATAAAATTTTATCTTGAAAACTCATTTATCGGGAAAGTAATTATAATTTTTCATTTTAAGGTAGTTCAACAATAATCAACATGACCCTACTTTGTTAATTTATATTACGAGAGTACATTTCTTTGCATCGACAAAGTCCAATAAAACGGGTCTCGACTGTAATCTTTAATCCCTTGAGTGTCGAGACATCAATATTGACACATATATTTGTCGATTTACCTATACGCCAATGACACTCTACGGGTTAATGGATAATTGGGGACAATGTAGGCAGTTTTTACATTATTCTTATAGGAAAAGAGGTATCAGATAAACAATAAAGGGAGTTTCCGTAAATTCTATTGAATCAGCGGAAGTAGGTGTATCGACTTGTGGGCATAAACATAAAATAGAATTGATAAGAGGATATTTTAATGTACAGTATACCAAAATTAGAATGCTATTTACCGCACATTGTTTGCATTAATTATAGTTGAAGTTTAACTTTTATTCTCTCTCTCTCTCTCTCTCTCTCTCTCTCTCTCTCTCTCTCTCTCTCTCTCTCTATCGTTCTCGCTGGATTTCTTATACTCGATAACCTAACTCCATCTTTTTAAATACTAACGTTAATCTATGATCATTCAGGGAGTCTTGCAATGAAATAACTTATCAAAACTCATGAATTCTTAAATCTTTATCATATTATCTTATGGTCCAATAGGTTGTAATATAAGAGTTTTTTATGACTTTCGTTAAAGTGCATCGTTGATCATTTTGTACGAAGAAGTTGATATTCGAATGAAATTGTCAGATGCCAAACTATTTATTTGATCTTTGTCCAAAAAAAAACAATTTCTGTCTTCATCATATCATTGTTATGAAGTAATAAATGAAAAGTTCAAAACTCAAGTGAGTTTTTACTACGATCTGCTAAAGATTGGTCATTTTATTTTCCAATATTTCAATAAACTCTACGCTTTTTAGTGCGATTTTTTTTTACTTTCGGACAGTTATCGATGAATTACCTTAACGACCCCATTTGCAACGTGTTGCAAATTGAAAAAAAAAACAGTATTTCAACTCAAATAATTGTTATATATAAATATTTACCAATGCAATGAATAAAATAGAGTTTCAAACAATTAGAATATTTCAATAATCGAATATTTACCAGTAATTGTCATTCTATAAAGATAAATGTTAATTTCAATACATTGTTCGGTGAATTTTATTTGAAACTCTTCATTTATAAATAATTAAATATAAAATTGTAATAAAAGCAAATATCTCATCATGTTAAACCTTCTTGACGCTAAATTTGTAAACGGAAATAGTTTTTTTTTTCCGTATTCTCGTACCGCACTAAAAACGATTGACACTCTGATGGACTTTTTTTTCATTTAAAGTAATTTCGTGCGGCACAACAACGAAATTCATTCAGGCGCGTCAAATAGCGATGACGATCCTTGCGGCGACGTTTCGCGTGTCTCGCGTGTCATGGAATTCACGGTGTTTCACATGGCGAGCCGCATATCTAGGGTTACACGCCTACCTCGTCGTACTCGTGACTTTCGCTCTACTACAAGCTAGATTACTTACTGTATATGCAAGTATATAGTATGATAAGTGTGTTGAAAACGATAGGAAGCGAGGGAGAGAGAGAGAGAGAGAGAGAGAGAGAGAGAAAGCGTCGTGACGAGAGGGTGCTCGATCGAAACGAGGCCACCCCATCAGCACGAGAAGCGTGGCGAGGCCTCAGTTCGCATTCTTCTTCTTCTTCTTCTTCTTCCCCTCAACCTCAACGAACCCTTTCTACCCCCTAACTAACGCTTCGCACTTCAGTCTTGATATAGGAGAGAGATTCTTTTAACGAGAGCCACTTAAATTGCAGTAGGTATGGTAGTGGTTCGTAGCGTGCTACCGTTCTGTAGTATAAAGGGTGTGCC
Organism: Cylloceria caligata; assembly: GCA_963942595.1. NCBI lineage: Eukaryota > Metazoa > Arthropoda > Insecta > Hymenoptera > Ichneumonidae > Cylloceria > Cylloceria caligata. The sequence continues at coordinate 12,776,343 of OZ012707.1, read as the reverse complement.
ATAGCCGATAATTCCTTCAGGTTTTGTGTTTTAGAAATAATTTTGTCCCCTTTGAATAAATAAAAAATATCCATTATTATTTAATTCATTCTACAAATTTCGAGGAATATTATTTGATTATACTTTGAAACCATATGAAATAAATAATTATTCATTATTCAATAAAAAAGATAAAATAAAAATTTCATTATTTTTAAACAATTTCAATTTATTGAAAGTTTAATTTATTATAATTGTGAGACACCTTGTATACCCTGACAAGAACCAATTTTAAATTATCCTCCAAGCTTGTTCTCGATCTAACCATCAATTACAACGATAGAGCTCGACACACAGCCAATATCCTATCTAATTCTCAATTCACTTACAAACTCAACGAACACGTACCGGAACGAGATTTAACTCCGGCGTGAATACACCGAACGTTTCCTGTTTGAAAAACTTGGAGGTTTTTTCTTCCAACTAGAATTCCACTAGCTTAAAACTTTGTTGAGCTATAGATATCGAAAGAACTGGTTTGCAACAGATCGAATCTATTTAGGTGGTGTTGAACGAATCTGCGGTTGTGGGTCAAAGGCCTCACAACGAATAAACTAAAAGTTTTCGCGTCTTATCTTCCTTCGACTTGAGGTATAACCGATAATGTAGTATACAGGATGGATGAGAGGTACTCGTGAAAGTACGGAAATGTGCGGGTGTATAGACCACAGAGAGTCTTTTCTCTCTCTCTCTCTCTCTCTCTTGTTACTACTGAGGAAACTGTGGTGAGCCGGAAGTCTCGCGTGAGCCTGAGATTTCCGGGTATGATGATCCATACAAGTTTCCTATAGTTTTAGGACCATACGAAGGTCTCTACAGACAAAAGGTACAGTTATTAATCACAGAAAAACGTACAATCGTATTAAGATCGTACTATGTAGTCAAAAAAATGAATTACACAAGCTTTTAAATCGTAATTTACATATTAATGAAAGTAGACATTGATCGATCGATCAATAATAATTAATTTATAAAGAACTAATCTAATTAATCTCGCTGTATGAAAATCTATTTTCTCTTAGTTTTTAGAAAGTATAAATGGTTAAAAAGTTCGGGTTTTTCTTGTGAGTGTCCATTTGTTTTGTTCGTCGTGAAATTCTCTACGAATTCCTCGTGTTAAATAATCTTTTAACGTTTACGTTAACTTTTTTTTTAAATAACGATATTTTATCCTTTTAGATATATTTGACGAATCAATGAATTGAATGTAATTATTTATTATTAATTACAACGAACGAATGAACAACGTTTATAAGTCAATTAATCAATAATAACTGTTCGTTCGGTCAGTAATAAACATAAATTCTTTTAATTAATTTCTAAACGTTTCAACATATTCATTCAAATGCACAAATGTTAACCATCTTTGATTTCGTACGCTCGCTGGAAGCTTGTTCAAGCAATTTTCTAAATGTACCGCATGTACTTTCAATAACAACTGTGTCAGTACAAGATCTCTTTATGCACAGAACGAGTATATCTATTAGCAAAATCGTCTCACTTTTCCATCCCGTACGATTTCGTTCAGAGAATCACCGGACGGATAGCCAATCACTGTACTTGTCACGCTGGTTTACACAAAATCGACAAAATACCACCCGCTATATCGAATAATCAAACCCACACACGTGAATAGCGTGTTAAACCTTCGTGACTACAAATCGGAGCGTTTGAGGCAACTAAAACAACATACGTATAGAGACGAAAAGCGTTCTCTCGCCTGCTGAGGAAATATACAGAGCTTGTGATTTGAGCGGGAAGCTCAGCTGCTCGTAGTTGATGCTCTCGCTCGTATCTCCTGTCGTGTTGAGACAGCACACGTCACACACAAAACGAGTGAGAGTTCACGGACAGGTAAAACGGATATCAGAGTGCATTAAGCAGGGGGAGCTGATGGATCAAACGTGTCGGCTCCATAGTTTCGTGCATGTTGCAATAGTTCTGTGCAGATGTATCGTATTGCTTGACTCAATACTCACCCGAATCGGCGTCCGACATATCGAGACCGGCAGCGACGACGAGGCCAACATACTGGCGTCCCTGGGAGGAACGTTAAATTTGGCGACACTTGGCCAGTTCGACGCGGTTTCCTTGGTTTGTTGAATCGATATAGTACGTCGATTTCTGTGTATGCGTGAATATGGCTATAGGTTCGTTTCCGCATAGAGTAAATAAATACGCAGTGATTGGCCACCCCTAAGGAACTGGTACTTTCCGTAGGAAATCCCACAAATTCAAAGGAGCTACGGGTATGTCCAATAACTGCGCTTCTTGCCTTTCTAGGTGGTCAATCTCTATATCATTTCATTATATATGCTGAATTATTGTATACCAAGGTGCATATGCAATGGAGAACACGCGGAGATAGTCGACATATCGTTTAAACGTGTGCAAACTCTGCAGAGTCGACGAAAGTTGTATGGGTATCGTAGTCTGTAGAGAAGAGTTATCTATGTTAGACCTCCAAAGTTTAACTAAATATAAAAACGGATAGTACCAATGAAAATGATTCGCTCATAGCCTTTTTGAAAGCCCTCTTTAACAGAATTTAATATAAAAATAAATTCTTCTTTTAGGGGACCTAAGTCAACTTTAGATGATCAATTTTTTTTACAACTGTAAATACGAAATATTGGAGTTTAATACAAAACGCCACTTGACAAGTACAAAAAAAAATGAAACATCTTTATAAGTAATTTTTTTTTTCATAGCACAACATATTGTTGGAAATATGTTTTTTTTTCTCGATTTTTAACTGTCGTAAGGTTGATTGTGCATCGATGGATAAAATTGGTCTCGGAAGGTCTCATTGTATTTAAAAGAATTTCCATTTAAAGTTTTTGAGCAGAATATATAATCACTTTTACAGTAAATGTTTCTTTACGGAGTTATTTTTTAAATAAATTTCCTACGTCAATTTTACGTAAGAGCTTTAGATGAGAATTCTTATACTCGGACCGTTAAAAGAAAGACGTAAAAAAACAGGAATCACTAAATGTCGATGAAATAAAACGAATAAATTGTCCTTGATGCAATAATACATTAATTGACCCTTAGTGCACATAATATTATCCATGGCCTTCTTTGCACGCCATTAAGTCATTTCCATTCTTTTACATTACACCAGATCTTTCCTTTACCTACGAGACTTTTTTTAAGTCGATGAAGGTACCCTTTTTCAATCAAAGGATCTTGGTATACCAAAGAAACGCGATGGACACAAATGAACCAATCATGCATACTAAGGGTTATATTAATCGAATATATCGTCCTTGATGCAATAATAACATCTACTAACCCTTAATATTCATGATGTATTTCGGACCCTTTTATAAGTCAATCATTTTCATTTTATCAAAACAAGCGCATTATTTTACATTACATCAGATCTTCCTCCTACTTACCCAAATTTTCTTTAATTAGGGGAAGGTACGATTATTCAGTCAAGAGACGGTTGTATTAAAAAGGAACGAAACATGATGGACACGAATGATCCAATCATGCATACTAAGTGTTAAATTAAGGCGAGGCGAAACCTCCACACCACGCATCTAATTCCCGGAACACGTCTACTCGTTCTACGCTGAAGAGAATGAAATAACATTTGGTCAATAGACTGCAAAAACATGAACCTTTTGGGTGACAAACGTAGAATTTTGAAAATAGATTTAAAAAAATACAGATTAATTATCCGCAGTTATCTGTAATGAAAAAATTACTTTTTAAAATGATTTAAGGCACAAAATGAAAAAACGTCGTTTGTCAGCCCCAAACCAGCAAAAAACCACACACAGTACATCCATCCTGATTGCGATTTAGAAACGAAAAAGTACCTCAACCGTGCACGGCAACTATTGTTGATAATCTCGAAAAATAAATCCGCGAGACATGGCCGATGGCTCAGCTGTATGAAGATATGACGAAATATGCATGAGTGCGAACGAGATAGAACTAGTATAGTTTCGTCTCATCTGAATGCCGCGAGAGGCGCTGGTAGTATGTTATATAACTGTCTCTCTCACACATCAGTAGAGTGAAATGCTATTGTTTACAGTTTTAGTTACCCGCTGAGTAGGTTTCGCCTCCCCTTAATCGAATAAATCCTTCTTGATGCAATAATAACATCCATTAATCCTTAATATGCACGCAATGTTTTCCATGCTCTTCTCTGCACACTATTGAGTAATTTCTATTCTTTTATATTTCATCAGACTTTTCCTCTATCTACGAGACTTTTTTTTAGGTAGGTGATGGTACCGTTTTTCAGGAAGGGATGTTGGTATACCGAAGAAACGAAACGCGATGGACACAAATGAACCCATCATGCATACTAAGGGTTAAATTAATTGAATAAATCGTTCTTGACGCAATAATAACATCCATTAACCTTTGTTACTCACAATACTTTTCGAGCCCTTCTCTGTATATCATTGGATCTCTCATGTCCAGGTCGATTTTGGCGAGTTTCAGAAGTCAACAAATTGTTTTATCGAATCTTACACATTCTTCTATTATACATTGCACCAGACATTTCCCTAAACTTTTTTTTAGGTAGGGAAAGATACCGCTATTCAGTCAAGGGATCATGGTGTTTCAGAAGAAAGAAACGCGCGCTGGACACATATGATACAATCAAGAATACCGAGGGTTAAATTAATCGAAAAAATCGTCCTCAATGCAATAATAACATTTACTAACCCTTTATATTCAAGGTGTATTTCGGGCCCTTTTATAAGTCAATAATTGTCATGTTATCAAATCTTGCACATTATTTTATACTCCACCAGACTTTTCTCCTACATAACCAATTTTTTTTTAGGTAGTGGAACGTACCGCTATTCAGACAAGGGATACTTGAACAAACTACTACACTGTTAAAAAACCAGGATGTTAAAGGCAATTGGTGTGGACTTTTAACCAGTGTTAACCCATTTGGTGTTAATTTTAACAATCTTCACAGTGTTTAATTCACACAAGCGATTATGTTAAAATCATTAAGCTCTCACCTCAAAATTTACAACATATTTATTTTTGTAATGAATAGATGAAAATCAATAATCTATCAACAATCAATACAGAATTATGGCACGAGTGTAATCCAAAAATTTCATGGTAATTCATTCACTTAATTTGAAACAAAACGCGTTGAATATTTTGAGGTTATAATGTAAATCGAAACCAGCTATTGAACACCGGCAATTCACACCGGTTATCAGTGTAGACTCGTATAAGCACCGCGCAAGGGTCAATTTTAACACCGTATTTTTAACAATGTAATCAACGATATTTCATTTCGAGTTTTGTCAAAATCGGCAAAGTCGTTCGTATTTTATGGCGATTTTGAATCTTTTCATTTACGACCACTCTAGCTTCTAACAATGTGAAAATAACAAACTAAACAATTTTACACGAATAATAACGTTCTATGATATTTGGTATAAAATGTTGAATGACATATTGAGTTTTTCATTTCGATATCACTTTTCATTTGCAACGTTTATCGTTAATCGTTTAGTTCTATGGACTAAAAATCAATTCAACAATCGAATCGGAATTTAATACGGAAATAAAGCTGTAAGAATCCTTTATCTATTGCAATTCTCGTTATAACATATATACCGGGTGGTTATTTTAAGTGAAGACATCGAGAAATAAGCATCGTACGAAAAAATGTCTCAGATGAAAAGTTAATATTTGTGAGGGGGCAATTCACTCGTCCTATAGTTAAGTCGCCCTTCCTCAAAAGGGGAGCTGGGGGTAACTTTGAAATCCTGAATGGGAACCCCATTTTTTATTGCAGATTCGGATTCTACGCTACAAAATCCGTAGGTTTTGTCTGAAACTTTTTATTTGTTTCCCGATAGATGACGCTGTAATCTCAAAAAATAAGATTTTTCGCAACTCTTGAGAAACACATATCAAATTGAAAAATAAAAAAACTACGTGTTCAATATTCTTTAAAAAGCTAAGTTCTATTTTTTAAATTATTTTCTCATCATCGTAGCAGGGATGTCTTTTCTTAGAATTTTTTTAACGCAATAATTGTTTGCCATAAAGCAAAAATCGAGTTAATTAAATACAAATAAATCAATGCATTTGCTGTTTATTTTCATTTTGCGATAATTAAAAAACATAATAATTAAGAGGCATATTAAAAAACATTCCTAGTTTTTTATTCACATTATTCAAAATTCTTAATCGCCAAAAGTATAAAGTTATTAAAATTATCTTCGCTTGATAGTCGAGTGCGGTAAATATTTTAATTAACTTCAAAATTATCTTTTAACTCATGGTGTACATTTGAACTGTATCGAAGGGCGTCGCCTATCGTTTGTTTGTGTACGTTAAAAATGCCTCATTTTATTTTTCGATTGCAATTGCATTTCGTGCAATATCCGCAAAATTTGATTTTTACGATTACAACGCTATCTATTACGATTTTTAAAAAAGTATCAGACAAAATTTACGATTTTGTAACGTAGAATCAATATCTGCAATAAAAAATGGAGTTTCCCATTTACGATTTCAAAGTTAACCCGCCTCTTCCTCAAAATTAAGGGGCGAGGGCGGTCTAATTTTAATACGAATGAATTCCCTGAAAAAACATTAACTTTTCATCTGGGACATTTTCTCGTACGATGTTTATTTTTCGATATATCTTGGTGTCTTCACTTAAATCGATCACCCAGTATAAACGATTAGATTCTATACATTTTAGAATTTTCATACTTGATAATTCTCTCATTTTGTAAAAGATTGGTCTAAAGTTTGTAGAAAATACATAAGAGCCAGGCCTTAAAATGTTTATAAAAAAGGTTGCAAAGTAGTTTTTTTTGGCCCATTCTTCAACAAAGTTTCCTTTATGACGAAGTAAAAATTGATGAAATTCCTCATAGAAAAGGTTGTGCGGCCAGCGAGTCAAAAGAATGAAAAACCAACGTGCAATCTTCTAATTTGCAACATTTTTACATTTATTTTTCATTCACGAGATAATGTAATCGCTCGATAAAACGTGACGGTATTTATTGCAGCGAGGGTATATAAAAAAAGGTTGGAGAAAATCTCGCGAGGTATTTGACATTGATTTTAAAACGTCGTGCGACGATCCTCCACGAGATAACTATGAAAACGACTGTGAAATTTGTATTCAAGGTTTGTGCAATTATGAAATGGGGGCACTAAAAGTGCTGCGTGTCTCGTAAAGATTTATTACACATGAACTTGTTATTATTGTTATTACAATTTACTGAATTTAATTAATTTAATAAAAATTTCTGATTTTTATGTCGTCCGACACTTAAAAATAATTTTCAAAATCGAATATGATGTGTCTCATAAAATATATAAACATAACGTAATAAAGTATACAGAGGATCCGTAAAGTGGTTTCTGCATTATTTTCCTGGTGGAAAATTTAATTCCAGATTTCTTCGTTCGAGGTGAATTTTATTTATTTATATTTTTTTCAGTGACTTTAAAATCAGTCGTAGCGTGAGGGCTTGGCTGCTCTGATTGCGTTTCTGGTTTCTGCACCCACGCACAGTGGATACAGAGATTTGCATACTAAATTACTACTCCTACTAACTAACTACCACTACTGTCGCTGCTTTTACTACTGGTACTGCACTGCAAGCTTTACGTATAGGTTTACTAGGGAAATTTCAACGGTAAACCATCCCCGGTACTACGACTGGTACTGCTACCCCGCCCTTCCAACTCAGCCTGACATTTGTGAGGGCGCAAGCGCTTCCTGGGCGAATCTCTTCCGCGCCGCCTGCTCGAACGATCTTTCCGCTTCGCAGTCATCTCCTTTATTAGTCAACCCTGTACGAAATTCCGTGCATCGTATAACAACATATGTGAGCACGTAATATCTAGAATGAAGGGACACGTATGAATTAATGATTCAAGCAGAATGAGAGTCCAGTGAATGAACATTAAACATTTTTTTTTTTAATAAAATGGTTCATCTTACATTGTAATTTCGAGCTGAAAAAAATTATGAGTTGGCGGAAACAAATTATTCCATCGAATGATATTGTGCCATTCAGTCTATTTGAATAAATATTTAAACCGAAAAAACCTTTAAAATGATACCTGAATCTATTTTTTTAATTTCAAGTGATCATTCATCGAACTTTCATGTGTCAAAAATAATTAAAAGTTCACAGAGAAAAATGATATGAACCAATTATTTTATTAAATAAGTTAAGCTAACTATTTCATTGAAATAAATAAGTTTGGTACAACTTATTTTAGAGAATAATTGGTTTTTCTCATTCGTTAATTCATCAATTTTAGTTGCTTCTGATAAATGAACAATTCTCGAAGAAGAAGAATTTAGTGATTGAACACTTGAACATTTTTTATCTAAAAAATAAAATAAATATTATCTTAAGATATTTATTACATGAAATCGGTAATTGATTAATGGTTATGTCGGTGGTGCACGGTGCGTGGGATATATATGAGTCGAAAGACACTTGAGCCACTGACAGGTTAACGGGTACATCGTTCACTTAATACAATATCCCAAACATTAGATGACAGATTATTCTGAAATTTTGACAGAATATCCGGGTGGAGAGGTACTGATTGCTGAGAGAAGAATAAGGCAGTAGTTCCTATCCTCGCGTGGCAATTTTTCTCATATCCATGTCGTTACTCTGCATATAAAAATGTGCGATTGAATGTCGATCGTCTATACTCATTAGGAAATTAACGACGAATGAAAAAAAATCGTTAGACTGCCGGAACATATTCCAATTGCCAAACGACTGTAGCGACTATTCTCTTATTTTTCTCTTCGTGTTGTATAGACGATTACTCGTAGCTTCCCTTAAGCTTTATTACTGAGAGACATTTTTTTTTTTATTATTCGTATCCCTTGCAAAATTTGTTTTTCTCAATTTACAATAAAATTATAATATTTTTTCGCGTGACCGGTACCGGTTAGTACGGTTAAACATAAGATCGACCTTGCGCGGTGAGTCGGGTACACAATCACGCATGCGTGTCGAGAGATACTTGGGCCAATGACAGGTTAGCGGGTACATCGTTCCCTTAATACAATATCCCAAACATTAGATGACAGATTATTCTGAAATTTTGACAGAATATCCGGGTGGAGAGGTACTGATTGCTGAGAGAAGAATAAGGCAGTAGTTCCTATCCTCGCGTGGCAATTTTTCTCATATCCATGTCGTTACCCTGCATATAAAAATGTGCGATTGAATGTCGATCGCCTATTCTCATTAGGAAATTAACGACGAATGAAAAAAAATCGTTAGACTGCCGGAACATATTCCAATTGCCAAACGACCGTAGCGACTATTCTCTTATTTTTCTCTTCGTGTTGTATAGACGATTACTCGTAGCTTCCCTTAAGCTTAATCACTGAGAGACATTTTTTTTTATTATTTGTATCCCTTGCAAAATTTGTTTTTCTCAATTTACAATAAAATAATAATATTTTTTCGCGTGACCGGTACCGGTTAGTACGGTTAAACGTAAGATCGACGTTGCGCGGTGAGTCGGGTACACAATCACGCATGCGTGTCGAGAGATACTTGGGCCACTGACAAGTTAGCGGGTACATCGTTCCCTTAATACAATATCCCAAACATTAGATGACAGATTATTCTGAAATTTTGACAGAATATCTGGGTGGAGAGGTACTTATTGCTGAGAGAAGAATATGGGAATGGTTCCTATACACGCGTGGAAATTTGTCCCATGCGGTATCTATGTCGTTACCCTCTTTGTGAAAATGTGCGATTGACTGTTAATTGTATATTCTCATTAGAAAATTAACGACACAGATATCGTATGAAATAAAAACGCGAGATTGCCAGATGAATATAGAAACCACTCTCATATTCTTCTCTCAGTGTAGTATAGACCATTAATTGTTAGTAGCTTCCCATAAGATTTATAACTGAGAGGAGATTATAATAATTTTGGGATTCATCTAAAGATATATAGATGTGCAAAAATGTTTAACAATATAAAATGCTTTTACATATTTTCAAGTAATTTGCATTTGGAAAAAATAATTTTATTTCGCTGATGGCAATAGGGTGACTGCATCAGAAAAATTTTACTTAATCTTTGTGCCAACAAGAGCAATGCAATTCTCGTCAGCCGGCCTTGCAGGAACTACAATTTGCACATTCAACTCGTGATATTACACACGGGGTTATTTTTGGTGTTGCCTCCCTTACCGGCAGTCCCTCGTGGTTCCAAGGACGTCGCTGCCACGTTGGTGTATGAAATATTTCATTCTGTATATACAGTATATATACACACACACACGCACGCACGCACGCACGCACGCACCTACGCACGCACACAAAGAGAGAGAGAGAGGGAGAGAGAGAGAGAGAGCATCTATATTTTTATTGCCCTATGACCTCCCTCACTTTCTCCCAGCTTTATCCAGTTCTCTTCGGTTCTACGGGCCGATGCTCCAACTTCTCAAAACCACGCAATGATAGCGCGCGGTAAGCGCAAGCGCGATGCACCCCCGCACATCTCGTTTACTCCGCCTGGAGCTGGGGAACAACCCCCTCGTGTCTCGAAATATCTATGTGCGTGTGCGTTCTGGAAGGCGGATGGCCGAGAGCAGTGAACGCTGGCTCCCAAGGGGTGAGACGCGGCAGTTGCCCCCTCCCTCTTTACTGTTCGCCACCGTATCGCAAGGGGATGGCGATAGTGCCGAAGGGATTTTCGTTGTTCATCGAGGCTCTCGGCCAGGCCGCGCGAACACTGAGGAAGGTGGAATGAGTGCAAAATCGAGAACAGAAATTTATTTTAGGATTTATTCTTTAGAGACAAAGACCGAAATACACCGTCCAGATACATTGAAATATTATCAAAACGAAACCAAAAGAATTTTAATAAGAATTCGAAATTATCAATTAATGAAAAATATTCGGTGATATAAAATCATAAAATTAAATTGAAATTAAAAACATCGATTCAACTTCAGACAAGTAGGAAGCTTAAAATGACACTGATGACGGCTTCAAACTTAAAAAAAAAAAATTCAATAACAGCGACATACGAATTTTTGCTTCTAATGGATAAGAGGATTGTCAAATTAATTGAATATTGGATTCATCAAGTTGATTAATATTTGTAGTCCGTCTAGTTAACGTGTCTCGCATGATACGAGAGCCGGTCTCGATATCGAAATATATAGGGACGTAGGTAGACAGTTCCCGGAGTATAACACACCCCGAGAGAATAAACGTACGAACAAGAGAGATAGAATGTTGAGTGGAGGGTGCAGGGGAACGATCGATAATCGAAGCCTTCCCCACCAACCCTCAGCCGGGTGCGCGTCCCCCGTCAACTTCCCGTCGTGGGACGTGCACACAGTGGCGTAGAATAACAGGGATCCACCCTTCCGACACTTCCATCGAACACAGTAATACTGTTACCATGTCATCCACAACCGCTTGCCTATTAAGATTATCTCTCAAACGTATCTCTTAATAGCGCGTTGTGCACACGCTGCTGTCTCTACCGTACACTTCCCCGTCGTTGCAAAACAAAATTATCATTTTTTACACTGTTATCGATTTTTCTATCTGACTTGCTGAAACAAAAATGACGTCGTGAATAATATTACTTCGAATTGTAAAGAAATATCATTGATAGCATAAAAATAAATTTTTTATTTCAAAACTTTTATTCACACAACGAATTTATAATTTTTATTAAATACTTGGTGTAAACAATTACGTAATGTTAAATTATAAATTAATTGTGACTGGATATAACGCCAAATGAACAATCTACAATTTTTTTTACAAATGCCAAAAATATGTTATTAACCTGCAAATATTTAAGCCAATTATAATAGATAAGAAATATTTTTTTTCCAAACTAAATGTATTATAATTCACCGTACAACTGTAATAAGAAATTAAACAAAGTTAAATAATCATTTAATAAAAAAAAACGAGCGTCAACTTGAACAGTAACGAGCATCGTAATTAAATTTCGTTCATTTTTGATAAAACGTTACAAACGTACTGTACAATTCATTTGTTCAATTTATTATCGAATTTTTTTTATTAACAATACGTATTTTGAATAAAATTAAACCAAGTACATTGTACGATTATAATCGACTGGAGGAAAATAGCGTGAATAACTTACGAAACATTCTCATACGCTTCCACCAGCATTGGTATAGCATCATTATAGTTCATATATATTACAGTGTTTCGCTGGTACACCTCTCCAACTTTGTTTTTTCATAGTCGCGTCGTCTTCCTCTCTTCTCGTAGAGAGATATAGCAAAACATCGTCTGCGCATGACGCCTCGTTGATGTGCAGACCAAACGCTATACGCACCCCTGGTGCCAGTTTTATCCCCTTCCGCGACCTCTCGTTTGAGCAACGCGTCCACCATGATGATTTCTGCGAGCTCTCACGAAGAAATCTTAGTAGCATTACCGCGCTTAAAGTCTAGGAATGAGACAATGGTATTGGTGCGTCGGCTAATATGAATACAGCCCCCCCCCCGTCGGCATCGAACAGGGATGGTTCGATGAAATCCCTTTATCGCTTCTTCTGCTTTCCCTCTTTTACTCTTTCACTGGTATTTATCCGTCTCCGGCAACCCCGCCTCCGAGATCATTCTCGCTTTTCTTTACAGCGAGTCTGCGCGCACCCCCGTCTGGGGTTAGCTTCAACCCCTTTGATTCTGCTCTTGCCACCAGCAGGATTTTTATTCTTGCCCCTTACTCCACTTCGACCCTCAGCTTTCCTGTATTTGCCTTTCGTACTCACGGCTATGGCCCAGTCATAACCCACCTAGTGGACAAAATTTCTTAAGGAGGGTGAAATGCTAAAGCATAATAATTATTTCAGCGCGAATAGAGAATTTTACGTTGATCAATTTTCTATGTTCGGAGTATGCAACATTTAAAATAGATTCACTGTTCAGTTGCGGAAATATTGAATTCGCAAATTTGACAAAATATATTAATTCAATAAACGTACCAATGATTCAGGGAATATATATTCAAATTTCAAAGCAATTCACTGTTCAGCTTTTGAGTTAACACACTATTTGTACGGATATTCCAGCTTTTGGCTCGATACACTTGGAATTCCGTGCAGAATCTCCCGGTCTTATACTACCTGCACAGCATCGCGTTTGCCCAGTGGTCTACCCTCCTTAAGGCGAAGCAAAAGACTCATTCCACTTTGCACCGCGTGAAACCTGGTGTGCTGTCTCTGTTCCGCACTCACGTGATCCCTATGTTGCTGTACGGCTCACACACCGATTAACATGGAGTTAGTTTTCCGCTGTTCTTTAACGAAAGTGTTAGCCACCTGTCCATCCGACTCGAAATATCATGAACTAATTACAATATTTAACCCTTTATAAGTCACAACAATATCTCTACTCCTCGGCTTTGCCATAACAACGCGTTACCCCCTCCCTGCTCTTCATTGTTCCATTCCGGGACCGTTTTGGGCGGTATGACTTATAAAGGATTTAAGAAGTAATCTTAATTATAATATGTAATTGTGTATGATGCTTGTAAAGTGCGAAATTAATTTGAAAAGAACAGAGAAAAGGTAGAGGAGAGAGATGAGATCTGTAATTGAACCGGAAGAAGCTGTGCATTTGAATAATTAAAGACAAAAAGTCCACTTAAGACAGAATTATAAAAAAAAAATATTACAACAATTTGATACATCTGTCATTATTATAATTTTTTAAACCATATTCAGTATTATTTTATCAGTTATTAAGATAGTCGTCTTAAACGGTGCTCGTCATTGATCAAAAAACTAAATCAAATGTAAATTAAGCGCAAAAAAAACGGTGAATTCTATCCAAATGCTTAACAAGCCTTTTGCACTTGATCGAATCGAAGATGAAATGAAACTTTTCTACGGACAGCACGACAGTTACAAAATAATGAAGTATAATACAAAAAGTGAACACTTGACGATAAAAATTTTGTTAAATAATTGAGAATAATTTGATAAAAATATTCTTAGAGTTTGCGCAATTAACGATTATTTTGTCGATAAATGAAATAATTTGTCAAATGATATTTTGATCCTTGACCTTAAGTCAGTTGTAAAAACATGTCAAAAAAAAATGGCGAACTTCTAACATAGGCCAATGACTGCGCTTCGGTACTGAACTTTCCCTGCACACCCTTGTACGGGTGAACAGGCGTATGAGGGGACGTTAGGTAGAGGGAGAAATTGTACTTTGGTGGGGAATAAGAGACGTGCTATATCGTGGCAGGGTACCAACCCTCCCCTTGATCGTCGAGGGTGCAGCCGCCCGGCCGAACTGGCAGCTCCGTCAGTTTAGTTACCGCACCACATAAGGCATTGCGTTACGTAGACACCGTTACCCGCAATATTATTATACCTTACTTATATTATTCATTGAATTAATATAGTATATATACATACATATATTAATCTATTAATTGAATTCGTTCGTTCGTTCGTTAATTAATTATTCCTCCCGTTGATTATATACGTTTGTAATAATCGATAACCAAGTTCCAAGGCGTTTAATTGCTTTACGTTCGTCGCCTCGTTTTCAAAATTCCTCTTTTCCCCCGCCCCCCTTTATCCTGCTGACCCCAGCTGTCCGACGCCCTGTGTGTGTACATCAGCTAATCTCACTTTCGTCCAAACAAAAAAAAATCTAAAAAGATAAAGAAAAAAAATCGTTTCTTTTCCAATCACAACGATCCCTCTTTTGACTCATCTGTGAATACTTTTCCCGACGTCTTTCCTCTCGCGAATACCGGGTAGCGCGAACAGAAAACACACCCACCCACCCACACACACACACACACACACACACACACACACACACACACATATATATATACATACACGCGCGAAATTACGAAATCTCTAATCATACACGAATTGAAAAAATCGCGGTGCAATAATAAGCCGGAATTTTGGGCTTCGAGAGGGAAACCTGTTGTCTCGACGACGTGTGCTATTCTCCGTACACGTACGCCTCACCTGGAAGATTTTCGTGAAGATTGTGCAAGAGATTCTCGAGGGTCAACGACTCGCACGAGTTTCCATTTGTTTTGTCACACTAGAACTACTGGAGACGAAAAAAAAACTAAAGAAATCGTAAGAAAAAAAGAAAAAAAAAGTAAAACACGAGTCGAACCCGTTGCAAAAAATTCCCAATTTTCGCGCATCGTGTAAAGACGCAATTTAAAAAAAAAAACGAGAAAAAAAACGAAAATTTGTTGTACACCCAGTACTGCGCGTTCCGTTCTGCCGCCTAGTTCAGCATCCTGCTCCACACAACCACTGATTTTCATCGTTAATCGGTATGTTCATTTTTTTCTTTACTTTGTGTTCTGTGATTATTATATTTATATTATATCTATTGATTATTGACTGCATTGACGAGATAGCAAAAAAAAAAAAAAATTAAAAAACAATGTCCTCCAAGTGCTCGTTTGCTAACCGGTGCAGCGGAAATTTGCACTCTCCTGAACCCTCATCCATATTCCCCTTAATATCGTCGGCGTGCTCTCCACACTCGGGTAAATTCACAACTCAAAGCGTCCAGGTGTTTGAATAAATTAATTTCGTGTAACAGTACCGGCAACACAGCCACTTTTTTTTTCAATCGGAACAACTATTCAATTATAAAATATAAGGAAAAAATGTTAATAAAATGATTTAATAATTTTTATTCATTTAAAAATAAATATTTAGAGTACAAGTGAATGATGAAATTGTGTAGAGAACGTGAACACGCGTAGTTCGATGATAAAATATTGTTTTAGTGAACATATGCCAAGTCAACTTCTTGGCTGGGTGTGGCTTCGGGAGAACACGCCGGTCGCGATATACACAGAACCTGACCGTACAAAAGCCAGAGTTATCGCAACGAGGGGCTCGCTTTAACGTTCTCTTCTTTAATATTATGCAAGTCCCCTTCTCGAGCATTATATTCCGTGTACTGTTCGTACTCATCTCGCCGGTGGGCTCTGCTATATAGATTGCAACAGAGGCGCCGGAAGTGGTGGAGCGTACCGGGTCGAGGCGTCGAGGGGTGCGTGCACCCAGTCCTATGAAACCGGAAGTATAGTGTGGTACGTGTTCGCGTGGCAGCGCCACCCTCGCGATTCTTAAATAAAAAAAGAGTAAGGAACTCGAGTAGAGCGTCCCGGCAAAGTTTCGAGCTACGTTGGCATTGTCGCATATCGAATAATGCTGAGAAGAGAGACTAAAATAATGATTTTTTAACGCGAGCTCTCCGCGTCCTCTGGCATTTCCCACATTTTTCCTCGTTTTATTACGTCCTGGAGAGTAGCCATGCACGATGTACGATGGGATCACAATCCCTTGGGGAGAACCGAAAGAACAGTGCGAAAAAAGAACCCTGAAATTTCAGTAAGTTAATCAATAAAAATAATGCAACATTTAAGCTGATTGGGAGAATGCGAAAGGGGCGTGGTCTGGCAAATATGGCGACTACAAGTTGGCTGCCGTATCAGCATCTTGTACACGTCTGTGTTTGTTAGTTTGATACTAAATGCCAGAGGGTCACGTTTTCCGTTCCAATAGAAGCCACGCAAATGCTACACACTTTTGTATCCAATAGTGAGTCTAAAAGATACTCGATATGTTAAAGCAAATTCAATATCTATATACTTTCTTCACCGGAAACAAAAATTTTATATTTTCGTTGATAATGTAAAATACAAAAAATACTATCGAACACTATTGGATCCAATAGTATCACCTCTGGATTAATATTTTACCAGAGTCCTAATATTTATTTTTCAGCGCTAGTACTATCATAAAATTAGATAGAACACTATTAGATCGAATAATGACTTTCCGAAGATTAGATTCGATCCAACAGTGATGTTATCCAATTATCCAAATCTAATTAATTTAATATCTAAATGTGAATTATATTTTCTTCAATATGGAACGATGGCAAGGTTCACTCGTGAGCAGTTTTCAACAGTTTCCTGTTGCATTTTTCTCCTATTATGGTTTTTATCGTGAGGATAACGAGAGGGCTGACAAAGAATATTAACAAACAACAATTTATATCTGAGCAACAAAGTTCATTCTTAAGAATTCTCAAAAGCTCGTCTCTAGCATTTTTTTATCAATAGTATTTTTTCGTGATAACAAGGAGAGGGTTGGAACAAGAACATTTGTAAATGAATATAACATTTTGGCTGGTGTTAGCGACTTCGATGAGGAGCGGCACGAAACGAACTCTCCGTTTCCAGCACCGTCGTCGTCATCGCCGTCGTCGTCACCGCTGCCACCGCCACCGTCGCCGCGTATTGATCGCTTTTTAGGTCCATGTGTCGCTCGCGTGCGCGCGCGCGTTTGCATTAAGGGGTGAACCTGCGGTGAGGGCGAGCCGGGCAAGGCGCGCGCACATCGAACCAGCGCGCGAGAGAGGAAAGGAGACAGACAGACAGAACGATATATAGAACGCTCGAGAGGGCGGAGACCCCTTCCCCCCCCGGTACGCTGGGGTTCATATACCCCAGGGTAAGCTGCTGCTCCGCTGCAACGCCAACGTTCTTCCAGCCAGCCAGGCTCTGTGTGCGCTGGCTACCACTGCCAGCGACGAATCAATGGAGCCCCTCGGACACTGTTCCATCTCTATCCTTTCTTCGTTCTTTCTTTCTCTCTCTTTCTCTCACCGCATGATCTCGCTCTGCAGACAACTCGGCCTATAGATGTCATTCACATTGTCCGCATCCTCGAGTTTTTTTTTACCGTATTAAAAAAAAACTCTATCTTTCCTCTTCGTTGACTCCACGGATCCCAGTTTCAATGAAATCGCACGACAAAATTTTGCTCTGGAAGTCATTCATTTTCAACTGAGTATTGCTGAGCAACTTTAGTCATGTGTTTTAGAGAAAAAACGTGGGATATTTGTTTTAATTGTTTTTTAAAATAAATACTTGGTACTCCAAAAACTTTAATTGGTAACCACTAGGAAATTTTTCGATCGAATAGGGTCACAAAATGTATGAAAGATCAACATTTTTTTTAACTCCATGAAACTGGCGATTTTACAATTTTTTTTTTTTTTTTTCATGCGACCATTTATTCGCTTCAGCTTGGGCATTTTTAGAATTGCAAATCGTGATTTTTAAATGTCGTGAGTTGACTCAGAAAATACCGTTGTATTTCAATAATTTAATTTTCATAACCGTGAGAAAATGTTGAAAATTGTCGGGAAAAAAACCCGAAAGTATAGGACAATTTTCAAAAAACGATAATTCGGTTGTGAAAATTAGAAGAAAACAAAAAAGTTGCTTAACGAGTCATGTAACTCTTTAAACCTTGAATGATCAGGATGAAAATGAGCGCCGTGTCGCAATTTAATCGAAAAGCACAAATACAGCTATTTTAGAAAACCGCTTTACTCTTTTTAGACCCTTAATTGACCTATTTTTTTTTTCATTTTTTCTGTGTAACGAATTCAAATTATCTTAAAAGTCCAATATTTATTCTAACAAAATCTCCAAAAACGCGTTATCAAATGATATCTCATATTTCCACGCAATGGGATAAATAACCCAACCCTTAAACCTTAAAAGTCTTTCACTCGTATCAGAGTCATCAATTCGTACCTTCGACTTACGAAAAATATCTAATAAGTTCATCAAAGTTTTGTCATGACTGACGTGATACACGGGTGTTTAAAAATTTCTAAAAAACCTAACGCCAGGCAACAATGAAAAAGAAAAAATAATAATACGAACAATGTATACGAATGATTAACAACTGTCTGACGAGAAGCTTAAGGAATCATGTAACACTTTAAACCTCGAACGATTAGGATGAAAGTGAGTACCGTGTACCGTAGCAATTTAATCGAAAAAGCATAAGTACAGCTATCGATTTTAGTAAACCACATTGCTATTTTTAGACCCTTAATTGTCGTATTTTTTTCATTTTTTTTTTTTTTATAACCAATTCGAATTATCTTCAAAGACCAAAATTTATTATCAAAAAATCTCCAAGAACGTGTTATCAAGTGATATTTCATATTTCTCAAATAGCCCAACCCTTAAACCTTAAAAGTTTTTCACTCGTATCAAAGTCATCGATTGGTGTCTTGGCTTTTTCCATTAAAAAAATCTAAAAAATCTATCAAATCAATCCAAGCTTTTCCATGACTGACCTGGCACACGGAAGTTTCTCAATAAAGAAAAAAAAAAGCTAACATCAGGCAACAATGGAAAAAAAAAAAGTATAATACGATCGGTATACGAATGAGGAACAACTGTCTGGCGAGTCGTTTAGGGGTGAGGTAATATATTACAATATGTTACCTCCGTTGTGGGCGGATCTCGACAACGGCATATGACGCTCTCGTCAAGCTATCCTAGCTTTCCTCTCTCTTCACCCATATTGGTGGCAGCAGCTAGCTCGTTCATATTATTATGCTTAACGGAACCTTTGAAACGTACGCTGGCCAACACGATGGTAGTTTCGCAGGCACGAATTGCCCACGGAAATAGTTATAGCAATAATACGATTTATGGTCATATAATATATAATATATATGACGATGAATCGTATTTGCAATATATACATATACATATATATACAGGGTGGCCAATTTATCTGAAGACATTGAAATATTTCGAAAACTACGCATCGGATCAAAAAAAGTTCTGAATAAAATATGTTCGCCTGGAAGAAGGTCATCCAATGATACCAAAGTGGACCCCTCACATACCTACCCCCTGGGGCGGGGGTGGGGGCAACTTTGAAATCGTAAATGGGAACCCCTATTTTTTATTTCAGATTCAGATTCCCCATAAAAAAATAAGTAACTTTTATCTGAAACATTTTTTTTCGATTCGTGATAGATGGCCCTGTAATCGCAAGGGACCTGATTCTTGCGAATATCTCGAGAAATTACACATCGGATCGAAAAAAGAAAAAACGCATGTTTAATGTTTCCAAAAGCTATTCAGCGATACGAAACTCGATCCATCCTCCCCCCAGCCCTACCTCATTGTGGTGAAAATGGAAGCTGCTTCAAAATCGTGATTGGAAAACCCTACGGGAACAAAAAACTACTACGTCCACGTCGTTGTTCCTGAGTAATGCTAAAAGTAGTTGTTAACTTATTTATAAACGAATACATGCTTTCGATTGCAGCGCTATGTGTGAGAAAAAGTAATATCAACAATAAAGTCAAATCAATGGATTTTGTCATGGAAAACCAGGAAAAAAATAGGGTTTTCCAATCACGATTTTGAAGCAACTTCCATCCGAATCTGCAATAAAAAATGGGGGTTCCCATTTACGATTTCAAAGTTGCCCCCTGGGGTTGGGGTGAGGGGTCGACTTATGTATCATTGGATGACCCTCTTCCAGGCGAACAAATTTTATTCAGAACTTTTTTTGATCCGATGCGTAGTTTTCGAAATATTTCAATGTCTTCAGATAAATCGACCACCCTGTATATATATATATATATATATACATACATACATATAGATGTATGGACTATACGCGTCATTGACGCCTGCTTTATGACTAACCTATCCGCCATTTAAATCATAAGGGAATGTGATCGAACCATCAATGATCGCACATGTACATATATATGTATATATATATATATATATATATATATATATTGTCTATATACAAGATATATGTACATGTGCGATCATTGATGGTTCGATCACATTCCCTTATGATTTATATATATATATATATATATATATGTGTGTGTGTGTGTGTGTGTGTGTGTGTGTGTGTGTGTGTGTGTGTGTGTGTGTGTGTGTGTGTGTGTGTGTGTGTGTGTGTGTGTGTGTGTGTGTAAGGATGTATGTAGAGAGATATGTACGTATATATTTATCAGAGAAAGACGACGCGCCGCTGCTTCGTGCTCGATCGTAATTGGGAAACGACCCAATCGATCGAGCACTAGCACCAGTAGCAGCAGCAGCAACAGCAGCAGCTTTGTCCCACTTTGTCCTCGGTAAAGTTTTCTCTCTCCCTGTTGCCTCATCATCCCCAGCGTAGCATCACAATCAACAGCATTACCATCGTAATAGCTTTGTATTAAAAAAAAATAATAATAACTTAAGGTCGTATCATTAAAATCAGGAATGTAAACATAATTTTATATTTTTCAAATTTACAATATCTTTCGGATTGATTGTTCCTTATTTTATAAAATAATATAAAAATCGAATAACAAACTGTCGAATTATATAAATTCGATATTTTCATTGTATTCAATTTTTTTATTAATTTTTAATTAATATTGTTGATATTATTTTGATAAATTTTTCTTATTTCTAGTAAACAATTTTATCTTTAAATACAAATAAAAATGTAATATTATTAGAATATTTGTATTAAATCGTTTAATTGAGATTGCAATTATATTTTGTTTAAATCGAAATTTAACTTTCTTCGGAAAATATTTAAGATGATGTCCTGACGTCCAATGTTCGCAGCGTCAAGTGAAACTTTGTTTTTTTGGAGATACCGTACGTGTGTATATGCAGATATCGCACCAATACGTTCTAATATCTCTAATGATCTTCGTATCACGACAAATCAATTCACGTACATCAAACTTCCGTAACTGCATAAATACGCAATTATAACCGTCTCGTGACGCCCACAAGTTCCATAGATAGTTTGTTCTATGTCATCGAGAACTCTACGAGAGAACACCCTATATTTATAGTGTTTATACAACGGGACGTATTTATAATTTCGTTGCTGCCGCGTGGATAGTTTGCCGCCGTCGTTGGCCATTGGAGATCGTCAGCCGGGCTTGAACCCAGACGAATAAATATTGGTGATGATTATCATTCGTCACCAAATACTGATCACGACTCAATCGAAGTGTGACATCTACCAGAATGTCACGTGCGCATGAAAAAAAAAAAACATTTTTTTCTTGCATTCAACATTTGTTTTCCTCAATAAAATTCAAATAATTTGAAATCAACAATTATTTTTGTCATTAATAATTATATTTATAATCGATTAATAAATATATATGTATATATATATTTTTATAATAAAAAATTTTTCGTACTTGTATCGTACGTTGCGACGAGAATAATTCAAAAAACATATTGGCCCGATGCTCGTTATTGGCTCTACGGCCAAGTTTTTGATCGTTTCGTCAGAGATGCATAATTCTGGGATGTCTTCCTTTCAAACGACTATTAATGCTCCTGTCTCGCTCTCTCGTAAGGCTGTTGGCTCTCCCAGCAAGATAATCAAAGTACTCGTGCACTGGGATAAGGTCAGAGCTGAAGCGTTTGCAGCTTAGAGAGCGAGAGAAAGACTTTTTAATGGAATAACAATTGCAAAGCCTATCCGCAGGCAGGAAGAAGCGATACGTAGAGAAACAGCGATAATGAGGAAGAGGAGATTGAGAGAACGAAAGAGAAAGTAAAAAATAGCGTCAAGAGTGGAAGACCGATCGATGTAACTGCTGACGAAAGTAACATAGTCAACACCGGTCGCTTGTTTTATTCGAGATGACCTTTTGCAATAATAGTAACATTTCCGCTTCCCATATTTCGATCTCTCTTATACACGTGCGATACGTTTTTATCGTTATCGTTGTAAATCTATTATCGTACGTCGACTCTAATTCTAACGTGGGAAAAACACACTGCTTGACTCTAGTGTTTAGGAAACAAGAGATAGGTCGTGGTCGCAGACATGTGTTCGCCAAATGCCGGAATGAAATATAACAATGCAGTAGAAACTGAAGCCATATTACTTCGATAATAGTTTAGCGGATATAGCAACCGCAGAATAATGGAAGGGTGTACGACAAGAAACTCGTCATGGACATGGGAGGGTCTTGAAACTTTTCGTGACAAAAGATGTGTCGACAACTGCAGCTCTACCATTTTTTTTTTTTTACGATTAACCCCGGTCATTAACTACTTTGAATAATTATAAACATTTACATTGTCGTGCATCGGTTTTTTTTAGCTACAAACATTTCAACGATTCAGTAATAAATTACTTAAGAAAAATTTTTAAAAGAGGAATAAAAATGCTGAAAATTATAAACTTTAACATTCCTTCCTCATTTCTTTAGTCCGAGGTACAGGAAACCTCCTTTATCAATCGGTTGCTCTATCTTGGATCTGTGTACTACAGACTAAAAACAGAAACGAAAGCATTTTGCAAGGTTTTACTTTGTAACTTAAAAAAAATATTTCAAGGGACAGTTCTTTGATATTTTTAACAACATTTAGTTGGAATTCATAAGAAATTAGAGAGAGAGAGAGCACCGAACAAAGCGATAAAATCAACGGTGGCATTCGTTGCCGGAAATATTACTGATTATTAATTTTTATAATAATTATAAACATACAAATATTCACAAAATGCAGATAACTTGATCTATTCTCACAAAATTCTATATCGAATATTGTTTAACGTTAATTTCTATAGAAAAAGTAACTCCCGGTAACTCGGAGTTTGCGCAAGCGCACTGCGTATTATTTGAAAAATTCAAAATCTAATAAAATCTCAAGGCTTGTTTCAATTATTCCATAAACAAAGAAAAAAACGCATTTGCACCACTCGGGTACCAAATTTAATCTCGATTCTTAAAATCATTATCACGTTATAGCGTTTTGAATTTTGACAAATACAACGCGCGCGCAAATCCACATTTTTAAATTCTCATTTCTGATTGTATTAGAGTATTTTGAAAACTGTGACATAAAAATCTCAAAGTTTTAGCTCGGTAGCACGAAGTTTGCGCAAGCCTCATGTTATTCGAAAAACTCAAAATCCAATAAAATCTTTTTAAAAACATTTGTTCCAATAAATCCGTGAACAAAAAAAAAAAAGAAAAAAAGCGCAACTGCACCACGCGGGTAACGAATTTAATCTCGATTGATAAAATCATTATTACGTAATAGAGTAAAAATTTTTAACAAACACAATGCACACGTGAATCCAGATTTTTTCTAATCGTAATAGAGAACTCTGACGCTAAATTTTTAATTCTTTTTTTGCAATATTTTACTACGATGAAGTAAAAATAAGTAAAAAGTTTTAAAAAATATTACTACTGACAATGTTTAGCCGAAGGTTTGGTAGGTTGTCGGTGTCGCTTAAACCTCGTCGATTCTTAAGATCAAAATCAGGGCCGTACATATACGGGCGTTGCAGAGGCGTCGCGACGCCTCTGGTATAATCCTAAGGAAAACAAAAGAACTAGTATATCTTTCGGTATAGTTACGTCGCCGAGGGGGGTTGGTGGGGCAAATTAAGAGCTTCCGCGAAACTGTTCGAGTAAGGCCGAGTAGTTCCGAAGTCTCCCCGTCGTACAGCGAAGGCGCCATCGGCGGCGGCTGAAAATTTCGCCGCCAGAGCCTCGATGGTGCGTGGGTCCTACATCGTCGCTCAGTCTCTAGGCAGCCTCCGCCCGTAACGTTGTTTCTTTGTTTACTTAGTATAGTTAAACCACCTTTATTTCAACTCGTCTGTCACACGCGCGTTAGCCGTTGCGTGTTTTTTTCCAAACAGTGTATAATCGATCCATTGATTCGATCGATTAACGCGAAGTTCGTCGTGTGCCGTCGCATGTGATTGTCACCGAAAACTTTCGTCGTCGATATTCGCGTAACGCGTCGTGTTGAACTCGCCTGTGCGAAAGCGTTCACGAAGCATGGCTTGCCACGCCGTTCGGTGATTTAACAGAGAAGAGTTATCGAATTAAAAGAAAAGAAAAGAAAGAAAAAAAAAAGTAAAGGAAAACGAAACAATTCGTAGAAATCGACTCTTTAACACGTTCCAATCAACAGAATTATTTTACACACCCCTCGAATCGTTATCCGAACATTGATAAATGCTCTTTTGTCGCGACGATCGTATTTCTTCATTTTTATTGTTGATTTTCCCTTTCGTTTCGGGCGGTGGTGCGTGATCGGACAACAATCAGCTGTACTAAAAAAATTTTGTTCCTCCACCAACCTTCTATGATCCGTGAACATAACACTGAGAAATATAAGTAGACGCGTGTTACGAGTGGAATAATATAATACCGTTCAGCAGGCTGTTGGCGTGGAGCTGACGAGGTAAGAGAAGCAAGGGCGAAAAGGGATACACACTGATATTATATATATATATATATCTATATCTGTATACATCGAGCATATCTATAAACACCACCGAGAACGCGTTCGGTTGAGAAACTAAAGGCTGGTCAGGCAGGCTCCTCTCGGCGTCGATGCCTTTCCTTTCTTTTTTCGGAGCACGTGCTACTACGCTACACTACCCTACGAAAAAGCCGGTATGGCGCACAAAGTAGCGTAACATCGAAACGCCTGATGCTGCGTTCTTGCACGATGATCGTGCTTGTAAACTAGCCCTAAAGAGTTGAACATAAAATTATCAAAAAAAACTTTGAAAATATATTTTCGAATAAAGAATTTGTCACAGAGTGCTGTGTTAATATTAAATAAATGATAAACAATTATCAATTTCTATATTCCAAAGTACAAACTATTCATAAATTTGATATCGATGATGATCATTCCTATTTATTTAATCGCGTTATTGAATAACGTTTAAGAATTTTTTTATTAATACAGAAATATAATTTATGTCGTATTTAACAACGATTTTGTTTTATGAAAATTGCACGAAAAATAATATCAAAGTAGCCCATTTAGGCGCCCATAAAATACAGCCTTGGACTCTGTTGAGCATCCTCTCGCTTCTTGCCAAGTGGTGTACATGAAATATTCATTGACCACAGTTATTTTATATTTCTTAAACGCAACAGCTATAAAATGCGTAAGTTATGATCATCGTTGTTATATTCGTTATTTTGCCTGTCCGGGTTTTGTTTATATAGTATCTGTTCCTCAATGGGTGGCAGTCCATGTTGCGTGCGACGAGCGAATATAAAAAGCAGCAGCAGCAGCGGTGCGTACGTCAGAGTAGTGCGCGAGTCCTCTACGCGAGGGGGCGAAGGGACATACGCGTCGCGAGGTTTCCCTTGGAAATGAGTTAGCCGATAGGGCGTAGAGAGAAAGAGAGAGAAAGAAAGAGAAGGACAAAGAGGGTTCTCTTGGTGGCGAGCATTGGCAAACTGCTGTTGCTGCCGCCACTGCCGCCGCCAGTATTCGAGCCAAGCAAGCAGCGGAGCGACCGAGGGGCGCGCGCGTATTGATCGTTCTCGTGGCCACGCGATTTTCATGATCCCCGTCGCCATGACCACCTGGCTAACGTCGAAGATGCTATCTATATTTTCAACCGCATAGAAAAATTTCAAGTCACTTCCTATACTCGACTAGTTATATTTTCACAATGGCATGTGATGAGCTATATAAAAAAAAAAAAATTTTTAATTATTTTATGTTATACGATATACTTGATGAAGAACAAGTGGTTACTGAAAATTTATTTTGTGTCTCTTGGGGTGGTAAATTAACAAACTCTAACGATTATTACTTTATTTAATCTCTCTCTCTCTCTCTTTCTATTCATTTAAATATTTAATTTTTCAAATAAAGAATAAAATGTTCTTTTTTTTTTTTCAATTAAAAAAATTGTCAGGATTTTATGTAAAATGCTTAAAATATTTGTCGTTTCTGGAGAAGTAGCAGAAATGTTACAGTCTATTTGCATCGATGTATAATAACAAATCATTGGAAATCTCTTGGAATGAAATTGCGCGGGCTGCAGTAGACTTTCTTCTAGAATATCGTGCGTACACAAAGCTACGGTACAAACAACAGTGTACGCGCCGGGCAGCGGCGAGTGCCGATCGATAAGCCTCCGAGCGAAGATGCGGGGCTGCGATAGTAGCATTGTTTTCCAACCTCGCTAAATACACGCTTTTTTTTTATTCTCGCCTTTCCTCGTTTTTTTTTTCTAAGCTAATTTTCCCCTCAACGCAATTAGCATTTACTCTTAACATTTAGGGAGCGTAACATTAAAAAACGAACATTTTATTTCAACTTCCACTTAAAGTTTTTATTCATACTCACCGTAAAATGATGTTTTATAAAAGTTGACCTGTGAGAATTAAGCTTTATATCTGGTAATTAATGAGACAGCGCTTCTCAGAGACTTGAGTTTTTAATTAAAACCAAAAGTTGAAGGGGTTGGGGTCCGAAACCTTTTTTTTTTTTTTTTATCAAGCACCCTGATATATATAGCACAGCAGAGGCGCGGGTTGACTCGATAGCCGGGACCACCGTGTTCACTCAATGAGATCACACTGGGCAAGTAACAGAGTCGTAGGGACACCGGTTCAAGGGGTAGGTAGATGCCTGGACAGCTGATGCCGACGTATGTCGACTCCGAAGAAAGAGAGAAAGTTGATATATCGAAGAGAGAAACGAGGATAGAGAATGAAAATATACCCTGGTGGCTCGTGCCGGCTAATATATGTTCCGTGCCATGCGGCAGCTGTATGTGTACGCACGTTGCGACTACTACCTATGGGGAACCTTCACGGGTATGGGCGCACACGAATTTCTGCACCCTTCGCATCAAACTCTCCCCAATTTCAACGCTTTTTTTCGTTCTCTTCGTCCACGAGCGGGGCAACCAAGGGAAGTGAGTTAAGGGGCCTCCGCACGACACGCATCGCATGCATATGCAGCGCTCTGGGAAATATAGGCGGAGATAGCGTGACGACGACGACGACGACGACGTACAAGCAGGGTCGACGGGAAGTTTCGGGTGACGGGGGCTACACCCCTCCCCCCCCCCTTCCTGCCCAAATCCTCTCCAGCCACCGTACCATGGGAGCCTTTTAAACTACCACCGCACGTTCGTACGGGGTTCGTCGCCCCTTTAAACCATCCCTCTAGGCCCCCCCAGGCTTCTCGTCGTCATCAACCCTCTTCGCACAACCCACGCGCCGCAGTGACTCTCAAACTGCAGGTTGCCCTAGGTCCATCATTCAGGCAACTTTGTACTTATCACTTTAATCTTTCTTCTATCGCGTATACTTGACATTTCTTACTCTACCAATAATATTTTTATCAATAGTGATGGGTATTGTGCACCTTTGGTTGAACATTACTGTAAGTCTAACACATTTGATCATTTCAAGTGATAACATTCGTTCTAGAAGTAAAAATAATGTTTCTTTCCAATTTGTAACCATTCAGCCATTCATTACATCCAATTTCTTGTAGATGAGTCGCCCAAAATGTGTCTTTTACTGTTCTGAAAAGACTGAAAGCTTATAGACTCGTGTCATCGATTTAAGAATAGATTTCAGCATTACCTTAATATTCTCGTTAGAATAGTACATTATGCTATTAGGGAGAAAAGTTCCCGATTTCGAGTGTGAGGTTTGCACTCACACGAGGTCGCAATCGGGCTTCCTCCCGCGTAGCATGCGATACTTTTTTTCCGACTTCGTTGAAATTACTACATTGTTATGCGTGCAACAAGGCTATTATTCTTACAATCAATGTAAGTTACTGAAAAATTAGTGACAACGCGGTCGCTGCGCTCGCGCTATAGGTTATGTCGCGAAAAGTTCAGGGGCGAAGTCTCGGTCGGGTTCAGGAGCGAAACACAGATGCCCACTGCACGAAAAAAAACTTTTAGTTGACTAAATAACAAGCCGTGATCGGTATTCTTAAATGTTGGAAATTTAAAACGCATAGAATGTGCAATTCCAAAACATTCATTGGATATTCTGTACGAAAGAGTATTATTATTATTATTGTTATTAGCACGATGACTACGAGTATCTCCATCTCCGTCTGATGGTGCTATCCGAGAACCTTAGGTTTTAGTCCTAGAGTAGAAAAGTAACCTTTTTTGCCCTAGGGTAGAAAAGTAGCAGCTGTCGGTCAAGTGCGCATGCGCAGTAGTCATAGATCGAAAAGTGCAATGTGGTCATTTTAGCGCAGTCGGGGAAAAAAGATCTTTTCGTTTAGCTTAATACCATCCTCGTGAAACGTTGATAGATGACAGAATTATGATTGGGAATCACTGAGTTTAGCCACTCGGATTCGGCTGCGGTGGGGAGGGGGGGGGGGTTGCCTTTTCTACCGCCAATAGCGGCAGCGCCAATGCAGAGTAGCTTCGATCATGTAGGGTGACTTATTCGCGATTTTGCACCGACGGATTTAACTATTACTGATACTGCTGCTTCTAATACTTCGCTTTCATATGATTTCGCCAATTTTTTTTTTTTTTTAGCCACCAAATATAAAAGAAAAAAGATGTTTCTATGAAGTAAAATATTGGTAACAATCGATATTTCATTAGCTCAACAATTTTGTTATTTTAACGATGCTTATTGGCACGAAAAATTGTTTCTCTTAGTGTAGAAAGCAAATATCGAGAAGATACAATTCTGATGTATTCGACAACTGGCTCCGTATAACGGTAGTTTACCGTACAATGATTAGAAGCAACGATACCACTGCTAGTTCTAATATAATCATTCACTGGTATTTCACTGTATTGCACCTTCCTTGATGACTTCTTATTCACATTATTTATGCAATTTGAAGCACTAAAATTAACGAAATACAATTTTTTCGTTTGAGTATAATATCGACAAGAGTTAATATTTGATTTATTTAATAAACCTGTCATTTTAACAATACTTGTTGGCATCTCTGATATGTTTTTTCTCATAAACGCGTCTATACTGAATATCGACCAGACACAATGTATTCGACTACTGGTTCTATCGACTCTACGATAGTACTTTGGCGTACAAGGAATATCTATTATTAGAATTATTGGAATTAGATGTATTATGTACAACGGTCGAACGTATTCTTCGATGCGTACAAAATGGAGCATACTCTGTATTAAGTACTTCTTAGGTTGGTCGTAACGTATACACTTCGAACTGTTGGCCGTTTCGTCTCCAGCCGGGACAAAAACCCAAAATAATAGAGAACGCGAAATACTCGAGGGTCAGATACTACACGAAAATACTTGTACGCCAGATCGTTGTATTATTTACGCTTTGTCGCTCACCATATTCAATGAGAGAAAGATGTGTGTGTGTGTTTAAAAAAAAAAACGTTGTCTACTCCAACATCGCTGATACCACTCGAGACAGGGTCAGTCTTCTTGCCCCAAGCTCACTGTTTTCCGCGAGCCAAGACGAAAGAGGTCGACGGAATATTTCTGGCTGGATCAATATGTTCCATCTAAGAAAGCAAACTGTAACGTAGATCCATCGATTCGGCTTTTATCTGTTTGATTCGTCGTTTATACATACATTTCTTCGTTTGTTTAATAATAATAATAATAAACAATTTGCAACAATTTTTTATTTTGTTTTTCGTTATTATTCTTTTGCTTTCAGATTTCGTACGTAGTTAGGTGACGAGTGTTGTTGAACGATTGAAATGATGGCAAACGGAATGGACACGGTTGTGCAACAGAACGGGGGATCTGCCCTCGGGCAGACCTCGCAAGAAGAATCCAAGACGAATCTAATCGTCAACTACCTGCCCCAGACAATGGCACAGGAGGAAATTCGAGCGCTTTTCTCCAGCATCGGCGAGGTCGAGAGCTGCAAGCTTATACGCGACAAAGTCACTGGTGAGTTCTAAAACGTCGATCTGTTATAGCTTCTGTCAAATTGAGGGGACTTTTCCGGCGGCTCAGTTTGATAATAATAGTAATAATAGTAATAATAATAATAATAATAATAATAATAGTAGGCGATTTTAAACGTTGATTTGAAGTGATTGCCACCTCTTTTTAATAACAATTATTTAGAATATAGTTTTGTTTCAAAAGAATGAGCACCCTCGGATTATTTTTAGTAATATTGCACTTAAATATTAATTTTTAAAAACAAATAATCACTTTTCTCGATAACTTGTTGAGTTTGAAAATATGAAGTTGTACTTTGAAGAAGTATTATATTATTTATATTTCATTTTGTTTCAATTGATGCCTCAAAATGGTATTAATAATTAAATTTAACTGTCAATATAAATAACAACGAGCTCTATAGTTATCGGGAAAAGTGCACCTACATTTAACTAATTTATTTATTTTATATTTATTATTATATAAAAATCCTATAAATAAAAAAAAATGATTATTTAACCTTGTTTTTTTTCCTAATTGTACCCAAATGAACACTGTTTCAGAAGGTAACAATCACTTCTATGCGGCCGAGAAAACATCAAGTTTGTATCGCTGTGTTACTGGTGAAGTCTCCTTAAAGTAGCAACATTTTTGCCACTGCCATTACATGTTTAATCCATCGATCGTTCCACTTAAATGTCAAGTATTAGTTTAAAATTATATATTTTTTTATTTGGTAGACGCGATTAGAGTTTTATTTATTAATCGCGAGAGTATTGTCGCGTTAACGCGTTGGTAACGTAGCGTTGCGTCGAGGAGAAAATTCGTGTGAGACGATCCGAGCGCGTATGTTTGAAGAGTCCGCCGGCAGCGAGCACACGTGTAAAAGTTACAAGACTCTATTTCGAGCGCTTAAACGCGTGGGCGTAGTTTAAATTGAAAGCTTCGTGGCTTTATACCTCCACCTCATCGTGCCTAGTCTCTCAGGTCCGTATGATTGTCAAATCGCGCCTCTAGTCTTTGCCAATTCGTTTTAAATATAGTTTGAATCTATCGTTGATATTCCAGCATCTCGTACACATCCTACTCGCACGTAGTTCGATCAGACTTTTGTTTTTATCGCGCGCGGTAAAGCTCGTTAGTTTTCAAGTCTTTTGAGTTTTCATTATTGTTTTTATGTGGAATTCAATTAGACTCCGTTGACTTCGTGATCGCAGGGCAAAGCTTGGGCTATGGCTTCGTCAACTATCATCGGCCCGAGGACGCCGAGAAAGCCATCAGCACATTGAATGGCCTTCGATTGCAGAATAAAACTATCAAGGTACGCTTTGATCCATTAGACAAATAAAACAATTATTTAATGCATCCTGCGTCAATCGATTATTTGCCTAAAGATCAAAATTATTTCACGACAAAATTATTTCTAATTGAATTTTTCTTTCTTCAATGAAATACTCAATTATTAAATTTTCGAAAAATAGGTATCGTACGCGAGACCGAGCAGTGAAGCGATCAAAGGTGCGAATCTTTACGTGAGCGGTCTTCCGAAGAATATGACACAACACGATCTCGAGAATCTCTTCAATCCTTACGGGCGAATAATAACGTCCCGAATTCTTTGCGACAACATAACCGGTAAGTCACAACCGAAAGGTTGTCAAGTGAAGTGGGCCATGGGGGTGGGGTTTTACGACCGACGGGAGGGAGGGTGGATCGGTGCGCCTCTCTTTCCAAAAAAATAATTAAAAAAAAATAAAATACAACAACAACAACAAAAAAGAAGAAAAATCAAATTTACATCGCTCGAATATTCGCGATTACGATGAGAAGATTGTAAAGAAAAGAACTAAAAGAAACGCTGACCTTGCATCTCTTTCCTCATTGATATATATTTCGTTGTCTTAAGTTTCTTCTCTTTTATTATTTTTTTTTTCAGTTTTATTTACATTTATTTATCTTCATTAATATTTTTTTTAACATATATCTCTCGTTTTTATTTTTTCATCCCCGACGCAGTGTCAACGGGATATTTCGTAGCGTTAGATCAGATATGTACAACATAATATATCGTGGGAAGCATAGCGCGACATTTTCTTTTTTTTTTTTACTTCGAACACACAGTTTTATCCTTACACACATTTCTTTCAGTTCGTTCGATGTGACAGAGAGTCCCACGTTTGGTTGGTCTTCCCGTAATATTGATTTCCATTTATTTTTATTAATTCTTCGTTCACGGTCTGTACACACAGCCTCATGGCCTCCATGTCAATCGTAGTCGCGTCTGCTCGTTGTTACACGCGGCAATTAAAGTTCTTTGGCTTTCTTTCATTTCTTTTCTGTCTGTATTGCCAATCGGAGAACGTGTGCGTCTCTCTTTCTCTCTCTTTCTCTCTCTCTCTTTGCTTAAAAATAAATATTTTTCCTTTGTTTCTTTCACAACTAATTAAATATTGATTATTTTACCAAAGTTAATCTAACGATACAGGTATCTTAGAAAATAATCGAAATTGAATTATTTGCGAAATAAATAAACGTTCAATACGCGTTTTAAAAGTACCGAGAGTTGCCCATATTTGCTGCTGATAATTGCGTTGTGTTTGCCGATGTGTTTTTTGCAATAATCGAGTTTAATATTCGGGCTTATCAAACCCAAAAAACAAAAAAGCAAAAAAAAAAAAGAAAACAAGAACAAGAAACAAGTCTCGAGATAAAATCCGAGAATGAGAGAAAAAAAAACTTCGAAAATTGCCACAAGGATACGCACTTATGCTTAAGGACAAAGTATAGTATAATTTATTCGAAAAACTGCTCGCCTCTGATTCTCGGGTCCTCGCGACGATTACATTCGCCGAGTTTATGATCGTCGAGTAAAGAAAATTCGATAAGTTTGCTTGATTTTTCATAAATGTTATTTTTGCGATAAGTAAGTGATAGATTTAATAAAAAAAAAAAAATCAAATTAAGTTTAGTTTTTTTTTTATATTATCGAATCAGAGGCGAATGGATCGAGCTCGTTTCGCTGTGATTGTAACGTGATATTATTTGTTTCGTTTCTGTTTAGTACGACAGTTTGTGACTGGCGGCGGAGACAATTTGCCCGGTACGTAAATCATAATTTTTCCTTTTTTACTCTTCACTCTGAAACCTTCTTTCTTCACCCTAGTTTAACGTTTCGTTTTAATTCTGATTGCTTGAAAAGGCGCGTGTGCCCCGACGTAATACGCGCACGTATATCATCCTCACATATTTCCCACGAGTTACAAAATATTATTATTCATTATTATATTAATTGAACGTTTATTATACAACAATCGAGGTTTGACCTTTGAGAGTATACTAATTACGATTATCCACACTAAACCGATCCCTGCTGCAGCACCAAATTTGCGTTTACAATTGTTATTTATCGTTACGAATTCTTCCGTATCCTTGGTTTTTAATTGTCATTGAATTTCCCCTGATTTAGTCAATCGGTGAAGAACGAAAAATGTGCAATTTTGTCGAAAAACAAAACAAAAAAGCGATTTGAATAACGAAGAAAACAAGAATTTCGATTACGTACATGTGTTTGAAGAACCAACACACTGCGCGCACCGAGCCACTCGCTTCGGATCAATAAATCTGTTGCGTGTTACGTTTTAATTTAAAAAAAAAAAAAAAATTTCTTCTCGTTTCTCAATCGTCTAAAGAATCTTCAACTCTATTGTTGTGTGCGTCTGACACGCGTAAAGAACGCCATCGTATTTTAAGGCCCATAGCAGCCAGATTCGATTGATTGTTGTGTAAATCGTAAAATTTTATTGTAAATTAGTAAATGTGCAATCAGCACTAGTGAGCAATCGCTTGAAATTCTCATTAATATATTTATTTTTTAAATGTAGAGCCAACGATTGCACTTTTTAATTAACGTCTTAAAGATAATTAAGCGTTCAACTTCTCCAATGATAATTAAAATTAAAAAATTGAAAAAACTTTCGATGATCAATCGATTATCGATAAAATTAATTTTATAAAATTTTAATGTCTTTTTTTAAAAAAATAATTAATCATTTAATCTCGCAATTTGAATAAAAACGCTGTTTAATATTTTTATGCACGATTATATCAATCTTTGACCGTTGCGCAATCTATTGAGGTAGCGGATAGGCGCGAGAGTGTCGCGAGTCGGCAGCTTTCACGAGAACTGCCTCGATTAACCGTAGCTGCTCTCTGTCTATTTCGGCATAATTAACAAAAATTAAAAGAAAAAAAAACCTCGCCTCGCTTATGCCGCTCTCTCTTCTATGTTATTCTCGTTGCGCGCGGCTCTATGCGTGACCTTGGCAGGCCTGTCGAAAGGTGTCGGATTCATAAGGTTCGATCAGCGCGTGGAGGCTGAACGCGCGATCCAGGAACTCAACGGGACCATACCGAAGGGTTCGACCGAACCGATCACCGTCAAATTCGCCAACAATCCCAGCAATAACAACAAGGCGATACCACCGATAGCAGCTTATCTCGCGCCACAGGCTAGCCGACGTTTCGGCGGCCCGATCCATCATCCGACCGGCCGCTTCAGGTACATTCCACTGTCGCCACTATCCAGGTACCTACTCGCCTCTACTCGCTCTACCCAAAAAAAAAGAAAAAAGATCTCGCGCCCATCGTATCGACCGATCGATCGATGCTTGTTCTCATCCTTGATTTATCATATACGCTCGTACATTCGTTGCTGATTGCTATAGAAGGCGTTGCTTCTATTTAAATATTTTTTATCCCAATCGGTCATAGTTGAGAAATCGAAAGTCAATTTTTCTGCATTTTTTTGCTTTTTCTTTATAGATATATATTTTTTTGTTTACAAATAAAAAATACTTAAAAGTTTATAAATGAAACATTACCTTATCGAATGCTTCGGTGATTCAACGAAACATTTTTTTCGTCAATGATATCAATCAAATTTCAGTAGAAATGATGAATTCTATTAAAAGAAATATCCATATTTTGTCGAAATATTTTTTGAATACATTTCTTTTTATTCTAACAATGTCACTCGTTGTTTCGTTTGACTCCGGTCAATATTATCTCGTACATTTACTTTTCCGGCAACATCTTTTCAACTCTTATCGATTTTCCCACTAGACCGAGCCTTCCTCTTCCAACGCGGTAAATAATAAAAAATCAGTCCAAGACCGGTGCAAGTCCGTGCTCAATAGTTTATCTTAATAACGTGTCCGAGTATTTGAAAGAATTTTTTTCATCGCATCCCTTTATTTTCAAGCACTACTCGCATCATAGAAGGCATAGAAGCATAGAAGCAAAAAGCAAACGAACATGAGCGAATACTCTTTACACCTAAGACATCGTCTGACAAATAAGAGACTCGTGGTCGTATTGATCCGTCAAAGCTTCACGATACAGTTAACAGTTGTGTACACACGCACACGCACACACCATACTTGTACACAAAAAGACGCACCGAGAATTGGTTTTCGCAAGACTCTGAAATATTGTCTCACTTGTAGCTTGAGAATAAAGGAACACAGAGAGAGAGAAAGAGAGAGAGACAATAAAATCGGAGAAAGGCAATGCCGTACACGTAAACAAGGAAGGCGAAGAAGAAGAAGAATTCTGCTTCGTTCTTATCTCAAGAACAATTTTATTTATCATCATCCACAACACAGGAAACAAAACACATACAAAATACGCAGTTGGAAATGAGTGTGAAGTTTTATAAAAAAAATAACAACAAAGAAAGCATTTCTGTCGAATTATCAGTTGTTTTTGTTTTTTTTTTTTTTTTTTTTTTTTTTTAATATATAAAAAAACGTTTTACAGATTCATCATTTAATTTGGATTATTTTAAATTTATCGATCCAAGGGAATTAAATAACTTTTTATTAACCTCTTGACATACAATGACGAGTTAGGGTCGTCATTCGTTGCATGACGTTCCGTTTTATTTGTATGTCAAGGGGTTAACCTATTTTTTTTTTTTTTTCTTATGGAAAATTTCGACTAGAATTTTGTTTAATTGATTTTATAGAAATATTTCCAACTGTGTAATTATATTTGTCTATCATACAACACAGCATTGGCTCGACATTCATCTATTGCGCGCAGATCTGTCCCTTACCTTTCTTTACGCTTTTCAATGTTCTAATTTCTTCCAACCTCAGTAGCGAGTATAAAGAGGCGTCGTAGAGACGAATTATTAATACTTAAAAGTATAAAAAGAAAAAAGAAAAATGCTTTGACACCTTCCTTAGCTAGCTTCTTGCCCCGTGATATATTTTTCATCTTACGTTGTTCTTTTTGTGTTTTGTTTTAGCACTGGCAAGGCCATGCTTGCCATTAACAAAGGCTTACAGAGGTCAGTATTTTTCTTTTTTCCGTTATTATTATTATTATCATTATCATTTGTTATTTGGCTTTATAAATTCTCTTCATTTTGACTAATTTTTTTTTTTCCTTATTATGTGGTTTTCGTTGCGCCTGCCTGCTTACACGTTTACCCAAACGTCCTTAAAGTCTTTACAATTGTATGTCTCGAATTTTCAATGTTATCCCGTTTCGCTGATTTATCAATTTTACTTTAGATATAATTTATTTCTCATAGAATCGATGACAAGCCTCTAATGTAAATGGCTATAGAATTTAATTTAATTTAATTTTTTTAAAAATAGCTTATTCTTTTGCTTATTTTTCGTTGCCTCGAGGTTTGTTGAGTGTATATGTCCGCGTGGCGAATTTATTTTCTTTTCGCCTTCCACATACACGTAATTCTATACATAATTAATAAAAACACGCACACATTTCACACGTGGGGATAACAAATCTCTTGTAATATCGTGTCTTTAAAATTCACGAGTTCTCATTAATAATGACATTAGTACATTAACGATGTACTCGATAAATTTAACACGAAATAAAAATTTGTGCTCGAGTATTCACCGAGATGTGCCTTATTTTAACGCGGCTTGTGACGTCAAGTAGGTACGTAGATAAATTTAAATATATATATATATGTGTGTGTGTGTAAATCCAAAGCCGTTATTTACATTGAAATTAATATTAAATTAAATATATAAAATATAAATTATCGTTCGAACGAAATTTCTGTCTTGTCACCAAGTGTCGTAAACTCGATAATTCATTCTCT
This sequence comes from Cylloceria caligata, assembly GCA_963942595.1. Taxonomy (NCBI): domain Eukaryota; kingdom Metazoa; phylum Arthropoda; class Insecta; order Hymenoptera; family Ichneumonidae; genus Cylloceria; species Cylloceria caligata. Next base: position 12,738,569 of record OZ012707.1, on the reverse strand, counting down.
TAAAAATGCGTCTAATCGCGGACAGATATATCTGCGTTTTGCGTTATATCAAATCGTTAGAGATCCGTTGTTGCGATAAAATTTCAGGTGTGCGTGCCATAAGCGAGAATTTCGGAATGTTGAAAAAACCGACGTTGCTGCTGAAAATAATTAAATGCTTGTTAACAACGCGTTGCGTTTAGAGTGGAGCTTTGTCTGCTTCTAATTTCGTTGTATTTTCCACTAAAATTTTATTAAACAACACGACTAGAATAATTAACTTGAAAATCTTAAAAAATGTATTCGACATGAATTATATAAATTTCTATGAGTTGCGAAGGTTAATTTATCTTTAATTTTTATGTCATTTGACACGCGGATATAATCAATCGAAATTGTGGATTAATCGATGAGAATTATTGAATAATACATCCAATGTTGCAATTTGGTGATCTTGTTCAGCAAAAACAAAATTCGTTATCGGCGAATGAACCTTACCGGATGGTCGGCTATCATTGCTTTAAAATATAAATGTTTCTCCGTCTTACAGAAATCATATAATGCAACCAAGTATTTATAAGCATTCGAACGTTTTATCGAAAATATTTTAAAAGACTTTTGTGTAAAACTTGGTGAAAAAATAGTTCTTAATATATTAATAACGAGCTTTGATGAAACAAAGAATAAGCAAAAGAAATAATTGTACTTGGAAGTAGCCGGTGGTCACATATCTATCAGGATAATTAGAAAATAGTTTAAACGAGAGAAGTACAAAGCTCATCCAAAAATTGTAACGATGTTGCAGGTACAGTCCACTTGCGGGAGACCTGCTGGCAAACTCGATGCTCCCTGGAAACGCTATGAACGGCTCGGGTTGGTGCATCTTCGTGTACAATCTTGCGCCCGAAACGGAGGAGAACGTGTTGTGGCAGCTGTTCGGACCGTTCGGTGCGGTGCAGTCGGTAAAGGTGATCCGTGATCTGCAGACCAACAAGTGCAAGGGCTTCGGTTTCGTGACGATGACGAATTACGAGGAAGCTGTCGTTGCGATACAGAGCCTAAACGGTTACACTCTTGGCAACAGGGTGTTGCAAGTTAGCTTCAAGACGAACAAGAGCAAGGCAGCGTAGGACGAGGAAGCAGCGAGAGCACTGCAAACACCACTCGACAAGCTCCTCCTACAGAGACTGAGCGATCCGAGGACCAAGTTTGCGAATCTGCTGCACGGATATATGCGCAATGGCGCATAGCGCTATGGAGAGAATGTGAGACGAGTCTGAAGAGACACGGAAAACAATACCAAAAATAAATTTAAAAAAACAGCAACAACAACAATAATAATAACAACAACAACAACCAGACAACAAAAACAGCAAAAACACTCAAATACGCAATCTTCGCGGTCTCGCGTCCTCGCTAGAGCTCGAAGAGTCGCAGAGAAAATTCAGCGCAGTCTTACGAGAGGGATATCACAAATAATGATAAAGGAAAAATTAATGAAAACGATACGAGGAAGAGAAGAAGAAAATGAAAAAAAAAGAAATAAACGATAAAACCAAATAACAAACGGATGGGGTAGGAACGCGTGCTGTGACTCTGTGACTGTGAGCCCTAAAGCCCGAGATGATGCCCTAGTGGCGTGGTCTTATACGAAAGACGTATTTTTTTTTCTTTCTCTTCCGGCGTAAAAAAAAAAATTTTTTTATGAAAAAAAACGAGCCGTAGGGAAAGAAAAACAAAGGGAGAGAGTGATGGAAGGAAATGAAGGAAAGAGTGATAGAGTGACTACTAACCCTGTGGTAAATTGCCGCCTGCGTATTATGTACATACATATTATGATTTATGTATTTGTACCTTACCGGTGCGCCGCCGAAAAGGGTGGGTTCAGGGGAACGATAATCGAAGACAGCGTGTTATTTTTTTTTTAAATTTATTTATTCATTTTTTTTTTTTTTTTTTCGAAAAGACCATGAGAATGATTGTAACCCGCGCTCTTCTGTAACATACTAGTATTATCGCGAGCGAGGATACGAAGCGGTTGTGGCTACGGAATTCGAGATTGTACTCTTTATTACTTCACGTTCCTCAGAGCCCGTAAAGATACATTTTTTTTTCGCCATCGAACGTCGAACGCGAGAAAATTTTTTCGATACTGCGAACCACTAGCCTCGTCGCTTCTTCGACTTCGCAGAAAAACAAAAACGTAATACAACAGTTATACATACTCGTTTATGTATAAGTTTTAGAATATTGTAATTTAAATGATAAGAGATGGGAGGAGGGGAGAAAATGGATAAATAAGAGAATCGGAAAGGCAACCGGGGATCGGCCGCGAACGAGAACGGGGTCTTACGGGGGCTGGGTATTATTCGCCAGGTATTATTAATTAAGCGACGAAAATAATGATTTTTTTTCTTTCGTTACCGCTAAATGGTGAGGAAAAAATCATAAGATAAATAATTCCGAGGCAAGTGACGTGAATACTTAGAGCCGGGTGAGCCAGCAGGGGGCGGGGGAGGGGGGTGGAAGCGCAGGTCTTGCACACGGGGGCTCGTTGATCTCTTAAATCGAGTGAGAAATAGTGTTTAACAAGACGAAAAAGATAAAAATTAAAGAAACGGAAAGAAGAGTACTTAAAACTAGTTGATATTACGCGACACTCTCTTCTTCTTTTTTTTCAATGCTACGAGTCGAGAGTTAATTATGTAATGGCGATTATCATACGCCCGGCCGGGATACACCGATTTCGTTTGCCCGCGATTTAATTCGCGCGAAAACTGCGAACCAAATAAACCCGAGGGACGACACCGGTATTACGACGATGCTAGCTCTTAAAGTTTTCTCGTGCTAGTCAAAGTTAAATGAAAATTAGAGAAAAACAGAACAAACGCGTTTTCTCAACTTCGCGATTATGTAGAAAATAATAATAATAATAATAAAATGAAGAGCACCGAGTGCGTTTATATGTAATTATTTGTGGTTTAGCGAAGAATTAACTGCTGCTACGTCGACATCGAATCGAATGAAGAAAAAAAGAAAAAGAAAAAACAAACAAACCAACAAAATAACATAAAGATTTAAAATGCAATTTTGAACTAACGATTGCCGGCAGTTTCGGACTGTTGTGAAGCTGAATCGCGCGAGAACGATCGTTCTATGCCTAACCTTTATGCTTTTCTGTGGTTGGCAGGAAAGTCGCTCGGGATACTTTTGTATCGGGTCTTACCTTACTGCCGACAAACGCGAGTCGTTCCTGACGTGCTACACGGGTCAGGGAGGGGGGGGGGGGTATTCATAATTAGACAAAATGAGTGCTGAAAAAAAAATATTGCAAACTTTCAAAAATCAATGAAATACAATATTAGAAATAAAAATGTGTGTTTTTTTTTTTACATTGAGACACATTTTTAGTGAATAAAAAAAAAGTTGTAAGTATTCGGTTTTGAAAGTGTGTACACAATTTTTTTTTTTTTTTTCCGAATAATTTCGTACTCGCCGAGCCGAAAACCTTCGAGATACCCGAGGTACGGCCGGTAAAGACGGCTTCGATCGAGTCAGCTCGTGTTAATCGCCCCGGTGACAACGCGAATCTATTTAAAGTTGCAATTTTTCACAATATTAGCGAGAAAAAAAAATTGTCAATGCTGTACGGATTTTCTATGAAGAAAAAAAATATATAAACACACACGTATATATATATATAAATATATATTATACATATACATATACATATGTGTGCGGTAGTTTTTGACGTAACAGAGGAGAGCAATCAAAGCATCGATATTTTTGTCGATTTGGAATATCGACTTATCCATTTGCCTCTCCTAATCGACTTGATAACAGAGCGACGGTGTCACAAGGGTATTTTTTTCGTACCTTGCGATCTTTAGCTCAATAATAATTGATGATGATGATGATGATGATAACGATGATGATGATGATGATGGTGGTGGTGGTAGTAGCAGTAGTAGCTGTCAACAAAAATGTTGTAGAATCGACGAGAATGAAAAGTTTGAAAATTTCCACGTTGACTCGATCGCGGTCTCTTTTGTTTGTAACAAACAACTCGTTTAATATAATTTACGCGTTACTAACAGCCGACAAACAAAGGAAAAAAAGTAACCGAAACTGCGTCTAGTCCACGAGCTACGAATGAAACTAGCTTAGATTCCAAGGGAAAAAAGGATTCGTTGATGGAAACGTAGTTGAGAATATAGTTTATATATATATATATATTATCGATGTAATAGGTAGTGTATATATAGTGAATGTGAAGAGTGTAGGCGAGGGTATAAGACACGAGTTCGCAAAGAGGGTGTAGTAGTCGTAAAAGAAAAAGAGAGGGAGAGAGAGTCCGAGTCAGAGAAAAGAACAAAACACGTCGCAGTCGTCAAAATTTCTTTTGACTTATATATCTATATATATCTATATATATTTAATAACGTGAGATATAGTGTATCGTGTCCTATTTATGTGTACCTTCGTGTGTCTAGTCGGGAAGAGCGGCGAGAGAGGGCAATCTCACAGAATTTTGGGAGTATGAACAAAAATGAGAAAGAATAAGAAGAAGAATTTTGAATAAGAGCTCATAGCCACCAGGAAAAAGAAAAAACAAAACAAAATGTCGTTTCTCCCCAATCAGCTAAGGCCGTCGAATTTTTTTTTCTAACTTTTAACAAAATTTATTTAATCGTTTCGCACACGTGACACTAACCGACGTATCTCTCTCCGTTTTTCGTTGCGTCTTTAGCGTGTAGAGGCTTTCTTCCTCTTAATTATTATTATTTCATTATTATTATTATTATTATTATTTCATAGAGTCGCGGCTTAAGAGGAATCTCCGTATGGTCGACGCCGAGCTGATACAATTTTTGGTCTCCGGATGCGCGCGTTGCTACGCTCGGTAAACACTTATTAGTATTTCGTCCGGCGACTCGATCTCTCCTCGTGCCAAACGTCTTACAATCAACCCTCAACGATTTGATACGACGATTCATCTTCGCGCAATTAATTAATATTATTACTACTACTTCTACTCCTAATACTACTCTGGTTATTATTATTATTATTATTATTATTATTATTATTATTATTATTATTATTACTATGATTGCCATCACTAGCGTCATTTATTCTTCTTAGTACCATTATTATTGTCATTATTATTATTATTATTGTCGCAATCATATATTTTTTGTGTCTCGTCGTAATTTAGTTAATAACACTTATAAAAAACCTTATTACTGGCTTATTATACTCGCATTACGAAAATGAAAAAAAAAGAAAGAAAAAAAAAATTTTCACTTTACATTATCATCTACTACTACTACTTACCGCTACTGCTACTTCTATCACTACCACTACTTCATCTACTGCTATTACTACTACTACTACTACTACTACTAATACGCTACTACTACCACCACCACCGATTATTTATTTATTTATTTAATTATTATAACATAACAGAAATTATGTTTTATTTGAGGATTAAACTGATTTGTGTTTGGTTCAGAAGTCGTACGTTCTCTTTTTTATTTACGTGTTTCAGTTTTTGGCTATCCTCGATCCCATTTGCAGTAGAGGCTTGCGTATTATATATTTATTTATTTTAGTTATTTAAAAAAAGAAAAACAATCCAATTAATGAAAGGCAGCGATGTTTGGTTGTGATTTTTAAAAAATTTCATGATTTTTTTTAGCACTTAATAATTGAGATTTTTATTTACGCAAGACTCTATTGTACTTTACATCCTGAGGATAAAAGATCCGATCGATCGAACCAATTTACTCACGTAATCAACAACTTCGGGCATGCTGAACGTTTGGATGATAGACGGGGGAACAAAAACGAACTATTTCCTTTCGGGAGTTTGGTTCGTACATAATAATTATTTGTACACTGTAATCGCTGCGAAGAATCAACGAATCCTTTGAAATGTATCGGGATTACCGAGGATTTCAGTCTCTCGGGATTGGCGAACAGTTCGCGGGTCAACTCTCGACTACGGACGGAGCATCGAGCCTCCGGGAATCCCCTGAAACCCTACCTCGCTCCAACCCCCATGGGAATCAATGATATAGGAATAACGCGCACACACTCAAGGCACGCAGGCAAACACGCATATGTGATAAACGACGAGTTTACTTATTAAACGATTGATGTTATGTAAATTGGGAGCGTTAAGGGCGTTAATTAAAGGTGGTTAAGGGCTTGTATCGAGAGCGCAGCGCACAAAACTGTCGAAAGTCACAAATATCTTAAGAAAATTCCTAGTGAAAGTGAAGAAAAAAAATTACTAGATAACTGCGAACTCTAGTGGATTTTGAGGGTTTCTAGGTATTTTTTCTCTTTCTTGATCAAGGGATATTTTTCTTAATAAAAATAATAATACAGTCACGTGCTCCGTTCTTGTTCCGGTAGCCTCGGTGATATGGAAACGCGCAAACTACTCCAATCTTTATGATCTCATTTTGATCTTTCTTATTCTTAAAAAAAAAATAATAATAATAATAAATAATACGAAAGAAATGATCACAGTTTGCTAAGCGAAAAAGAATTATTTCCATTAAGATTTCACGGTGACGAGGGACCGGACGATTCGGCAAAATGATAAGATATAATAATATAAGTGATAACGAAGAGGAAATGGGACATGAGAAAGGAAAAAGATAAGCAGGACCGAGTGAAAGAGAGATGGAAGTTCTCGATAGTAACCTTTGTACCGTGTACACATGACGATCGCGCGAACCACGATCCCCCGTAAAGAAGAAACCCGGCCCTACGCACAACGCATGTAACTCGCGCTCGCAGCTGCTACCAATCATCTCACGCGTTAATTACCAAAAAGATTTATCGAGAAATATTAAAAGCAACAATTTATCCAAGTTAAATGTCGAAGAAGAACGCGAGAAGAATAACAATGACGACGAGGTCAATGGAAGATAAGAAGCAGAAAGAAGAAACCACGCTAATCTACTTAATTAACTATAATATTACAATCCGATTATTACGTTAGATATACATTATGTGTATTGTATTTATGTCTCAATAATCGTTGTTAGTTATATCGTCATTAACAAAATGACGACGAAATACGTGAGAATGAAAGATTGTGGGCGGCTGTTTCGAATATCCGATTTATGACGTTCCGATATGTTTGGCTATGATATAATAGAAGAAAGAAATGAGAATTGAGATAACAAGAAGGATAAAAATTTATATACAAGGACCTGGCGGGCAAATGGAGGGAGAGAGATATTAACGATTGAACGAATATGCGAGAATATTAATAAATACGCCGGCGGCATTTGTGGTAAACAAACTAAATGATATAATATCGGTTGTTTTTTTGTTTCTTTTGTTTTCGGTGGAAAAGAAGACAAATGTTTAAGTAACAGAGTGAACAACACAATACAATCGCCAATAACGGATATACAGACACACGCACACACGATGATCAAAGACAGAGACTATGAACACGAGATTTTAAATGAAATTAACAACAGGGCGCTGTACACGAGGAAAAAACATAAGAAGATTAATACGAGTTTTAGATTATTTGTCTAAGGAATATGATATTAAATTTATTGATTATTGATATTAACCATTTAGAGTCATTGTATTATTGTATTGAATAATTAATTAGTTGTCGTGCTACCGATTGCGTATAATAACGACGAGCGCTGATTGCCAATTACACTGAGAGGAAGATAAAATAATGAAGGAAAATGAATGAAAAAATATAATAATTATTGAAATAGTTGAAAGACAATTACGCGGTATCAGTCTCGCGTATAACAAAAATGAAATGAGAAAAATGTTATATATGTGTACTAGGGGAAGGGATGAAAGCCGAGATTGTAGTAGAGAGAGACTGTGTTGCTACCGGGGATCGGAGGGTGAACGAGGGGCAAGAACATAATAAAAAATTAACGAATCGATTCGTCGAATCGAATAAAAAAGTTTCTCACGAGGGAATTCAACTGGTGCTGTAGACAGAGTGAACGGAGAGACAGATAAAAAGAGAATTGAGAGGGAAGCCGAATTTTTAGCGTCCCTCGTATCGTAGAATCGTGAATCGTTTTTTTTTTTTTTTTTTTTCTTTTTCGTTCGTCTCGACGAATAGGCCGGCTGCACGCTAAATTTTATTTTTCAATTGATTTACGATAATTTTTTATAACAATTTTCAAAGAATTTTCAATACAAACATTATTCTTCTTAAAGAATAAATAAAATTGCTGAATCATTCGAATGGGAAGAAGACAAAATTAATGGCAATAAATTCGATTAATTGATTTTGATTAAATTTGTAAAAATTTAATTAATTTAACGATTTATTGGGAATAAATAGAAAAAGAAAAAAAAAATGTAGCGCGTAGCTGCAGATAAGTAAAACGCCGAGACCGTCCGTACGTGGGATATGTATTGTCCTGGAATTTGGCGTGCACGATAATTGTCAAAATGGTGAGCCGAGTCGGTAAATACAGGGAGAAGACAATTATTCGAGATTGAAATATTCTACAAATCTCGAACTAATTAATAACACGACGGCTAATTGTTTTTCTTTTCTACGCAGACAAGGTACACAAGAGTTATCTTTATTATTCATCGAGAATCCTCGGATTGAAGATACGTGTACAGGGCACAATTGATAAAAGTGACTGCGTGTAGTATTCACGAGACGCGATAGAGAGAGAGAGAGAGAAAGAGAAAGAAAGAGAGAGATCGTTTGGGCGCAGTTTATACTCCTGATTGAAATTATTAAAATACGGAGACAACGGCATGACAGCTCTAGCTCACTGTAGGCCTAATTAAAAAAAAAAAAAAAAAAAAGAAGAAAGAAAGAGAAATACGATGAAGAAAAAAAAAACATTATACATATGTATTATCTAATCTTATCGATTGACGTGTGAAGGCGCAAATGTGAGAACGAGTGAATGACCGTATGCCAGTAAAAGAGAGAGAGCGAGCGAGCGAGAGAGAGAGAGAGAGAGAGAGAGAGAGAGAGAGAAAGACAGAGTTGTATCGCAAAGAGATAAAAAAAAAGCGAGACATATGTACTGAAATAATCGAGATAATACTCCGATGAGAGCCACAACGATCAACAAAAAAAAAAAAAAAAGAAACCGAGTAAACTCCCTTTGAAAAAAAAAAAAAAAAAAAAAAAGTCAGCAGGAGATAAAAAAATGAAGCACTACGATTAAAGAGAACGTGAGAGATAATCTATAATCTTCTGTACATGTTTTAATTATTCTATAATTATGAATTATCATACTTGTAATGAACTATTAATTAATTAACGAATGAATTAATTGAATATCTATGAAAAAAAGCACAAAAAACTATATATTTAAACGAAAAAAAAACCAAAAAAAAAAAAAACGTGGTAGCTAGTCTGTCAATGGGTGTCAAAAAAAAATATTTAAATACCATGTATTCTATAGTCGACACGTGTCGGGAGGGGCGGGGGCGCAAGGTTCTCGGGGTTGGCTCGTTATCCGCCAATATTAATGTAAATGTATATAAATATAAATATATTTATTTATATTTATATTATTTATACAGACTCGCCCGCGCATCATTACTTGGAAACATTCCGAATCCATCCGCACATTCCCCCGTACGCAATGTACCTAAGAAATATTTATACACCGGCGCGATATCTTTGTCTATTACGCGACACATTTCTAGGCGCGAAACTCTGTGTTCTTTTTTATAAAAAATGTTCTTAAAAAAAACATTGTTTTTCATTCGTACACGCGCGCACGTTAATCGAGTTTGTTTGTAATACATTTCCCGCGGGCTATTATCATCTCGCTGTACGCTCTTAGGCGTTGTGCAAACAAACATACGAACAAACCAACAAAACGACAAGAAATGTCAATCAAGAAGACACCATCGTCCCAAATGTATATCGAAAGATTTTACGAAATATCTTCTTTTTTTTTTTTCTTCATACAACTGTTGTTAGAAAGAAAAATAACGAACACGAAACATTACACTTGCCTGATCACTCGTTACGCGGTAATTGTAAATTGCGAGATTTTCTTTCGGGGTTAAGAACTCTTGTCGTGGGACACGTGGGACGATTTTTATTCTTATTTAAACGATTTTTTTTTGGTTTTTTCTATCTTAATCCCAGGGCGGCTGATGTCCCAATGAAACGGATAATTGAGGGAAAATCGAACGAGCGATATATCGCACTTCGTAATCGAGACGAAACGAGTTAATTGCTGTATCGAAGCGATTAATAACAAAGACGAAAATAATAATTAACAAAAAATTTAGAAAAAAAATAAAAAGAAAACAAAAAAAGGTTAAGAAGGTGACGTAAGAGAGGAAACCAAAGAAATTAAAAATACTCTGCGACAAAGATGACATATTATGTGGATATTACAAAGTAATGTATTTTATGACGGGTTTATAAGTAAGAGTAACGATATTATTGTATTTACGATAATCGTACTGTGGTAATAACTACGCTAAGTAGAGAGTAAAGAGAGTGAGAGAGAGAGAGAGAGAAAGAGAGAAGAGAAATCGATTGCAAAATAAAAGGAAAAAAAAAATGAAAGAAAAAAAAAGCCGATGAGCAATCTTCGCTGGACGAACCTTAGCAACTGTAGGGAAAATACGCGAAAGACTCGCAGATCGTGGCAGGTCAGATATAAACGAAAAAGCGCTGTAAAGAAAACAAAAACAAAACAAAACAACAAAAAAAAAATGAATTAATAAATAAAAAAAGAAACAAACGAAATAGTTTGTCGCGCATAGTATGTTCGTATGCTTCCAGTTTTAACGCAATTCCACACGATCATACGTGACTAACGTTCTTCCGACGATAGACAAGAGTTGCACAAAATGCACTGTAATACCCAATTGATGAAATGAAAATGCTTTAATCAGCTACAATCATCTTGACTTAACGGTGCAACGTGAGAATATAAAATTGGCGAGATATGAAAGAAGAGAGAAAACGAAAAAATAAAAAAATAAATAATGAGAAAAATGCTCTTCTGTGGCTAATTGTTTGATAAAACAATGTGTAATCGAGCGAATGCAAGGATATGTAACGACGTAAAAGACCGCACCCGAGGACCCCTGGCCCACAACCCCTCCACACTGTCGAGACTGATCTGCGCATTTTATTTGGGAAAACCAAAAATGATATATAAACGAAAAAAAAAACAACAACAACAACAACAAAAGCCTGCAACGGTCACATACACGAAAGGCGTGACTCGATACACCAAAGGTTTACTCAAAAAAAAAAAAAAAAAAAAGAATACACGCAATACACACACACCTACAAAAAAAAGAAATAAATCTCAATACACAACGCAATGTGGTAGCACAGAGTGGCGCAATCCTTTATCGCGCCGTTGTAATATCCTCGAAAGATTAATTGAACTTGAAAGAAATAATTATAAAAGGACTTCATACGGATGTAATTAATGGTTTTATAAAAAGTATAAAGATATATACACCGGGGACAGACTGCACGCACAAAACATACCGAACAGACGTTTTTGGAACAAGAGACACGCAGAGATTAAATCCCCCCCCCCCTTCCCCCCACTCACCCATCGCGCAACAAAACAGAAATATGAAGGGGAAACGAAAAGAAAAAAAAAATAACAGACACACGTATATTTACATTTTACACGAAAAACAAAAACAACAAAAAAATACTTAAAATGCGCCATCACATTGTTGATATAAATTGCAATCCACGATTATTACTATTTACGAATATAATTATTATCTTGCATTGTCTAGTCATACGTTATTATTGTATAACTAACAATATTAATTATTAATTATTAACCTGTACTACCTAGTCGCATTATGTGTTGCATAAAAAAAAAACCAAAAAAGAAAACTATGAAGAGAATTTCGAGCGCTAGACGAGAGAGAGAGGAAGAAAAAGAATGCAGTAACGAACAAGAACGAGATAAATGAATGTTTTCCGCGCAACAATATGCTGTACGCGTTCACGAAGAGAAACGAACGAAAAGGTAGCGAAAGAGAGAGAGAGAGAGAGAGAAAGTACTCCAACCTCCGAAGGCGTAGTACGTTGATCGAGTTATCGTTGAATTACAGTAATTGCGTTAGCATATTACCTTTACTGGTTCAACTGCCCCGAAAAATCGTATTTAAATGTCAACAAAGCAGGGATATAAGATTTTTGAATTGTTACAACGCTATTTACGAGCTTATAAAAGAGTTGTAGTAGGATTAAAAGCGTAGCGTTTAGATACCTAAGCTGATAATGGAAAGTTGTTGGTACACTTTTTCTGTCACACGAGATTGCCTGTCGCTGCAAGGTGACCAACAGCTGTTCTAACCTACTCGCAAAGACTCAGGGGATTCCCGTTGATCAGTGAAGGGTTAACCGGGCGACGTATCGAAGATATAAAATAAATTAATAGGATTAACTGTTCCAGTGATCGATCGATGTAACAGTGATCGACCGTTGTGTTATAATATTGTAGATTTTGCTACATTAAAAGCAAACACTTGACGACTACCGGTACACTGATCGAACGTTATTGGGACAAAGATCTTAACGGGGCTAGGTTCCTGCGATTACTGGAATTCAACAGAGCACGAGAGCAAACTACGACTGTCGGAGCATCGTAGTTAAAAAATATATTGTCATCCGGGCGCGCTCGACTCGTCCGCGTTATTGTCCTGTTGAGTCGAACAGGAGATCGGGTGGTTGGGCGTAAGGTGACAAAGAAAAAACGAGTATTAAATATATGCGGGGGCCGTGGAGAGGAGGGAACCTTCCTTTACCGCTGACAGAGACGTCCACGATGACGTTATATATATCTACTATCAAATACTCCCGGTGCTGTGGAGTCAACGACTGCGATTCGGCCGCTCTCGTGGTGTCTCTACGACCGTGTTTAATTCTCGAACTTCGTACGTCAACGTCGCCCTCAAACCTTCCTTGTGCAATCGTAACGCAAACATCCCTCCCTCCCTCCCTCCCAAGGAGAGCTCGCGGGCCCTATATTGCAATATTTGTACTTTTCCATGTTGAAACCTCGATATACAATAAATTATATTAACAAACTTTGATCCTGCGTTGTTTTTATTTTTATTAATTACATTTTTTTCACGAATTTCCGTAATACGTCTTAATAAACTGCTGACTCCGGGGTTGACGTATCCTTTGTATGGTGTACATAGGACCTATTCTAGACCATATATTGACGAGTGAAACGTAATTGGTGCTTACAGAATGATATTAAATCCGATCGAAGACGATAATATATTATTTTTTTGGATAAATACAATCATATACATATTAGGAACGATGTCTCCTTATGTAGAATTCTTTCCTGTACGTTATAAAAAAAAATTGAGGTTGTAACTGTTCCGGATGTCAACGGTTTCAACGAAATGTCTGTAGCTTGTCATAGTTTTATTACGAGTCCTTGCTGGGGTTTTAATTTTTTTTTTTCCAACATACGGAGGCGAATGTACCTTTTACTTTTCCTTTCGGCATATCATATAAAAATATAAGGGTCGCAATTGTTCCGGAAGACAACCGTTTCAACGAAATAACTGTAACTCGTTACATCTTCGAGACCTGTCGTCGCTGGGGTTTTCATTTTTTTCCATTGTAAGGAGACGAATGGACGTATTTGTACCGATGTCTGCTTATGTGAAATTCTATTCTGAACATCGTATTAAAAAATGTAAGTCTTAAGTGTTCTGGAAGTCAACGGTTTCAACGAAATGTCTGTAGCTTGTCATAGTTCTATTACAAGTCCCGGCTGGGGTTCTAATTTTTTTTTCCAACATACGGAGGCGAATGTACCTTTTACTTTTCCTTTCGGCATATCATATAAAAATATAAGGGTCGTAATTGTGCCGGAAGACAACCGTTTAAACGAAATAACTGTAACTCGTCACATCTTCGAGACCTGTCGTTGCTGGGGTTTTCATTTTTTTTTCCATTGTAAGGAGACGAATGGACGATATTAGTACCGATGTCTCCTTATGTGGAATTCTATTCTGAACATCATATTAAAAAATGTAAGTCTTAAGTGTTCTGGAAGTGAACCGTTTCAACGAAATATCTGTAGCTTGTCATAGTTTTATTACGAGTCGCTGCTGGAGTTTTAATTATCTTTCTAACATAAGGAGGCAAGTGTACCTTTCAGTAACGATGTCATCCGAAGGAGGCTTGTATTCTTAAAATATTATACAAATTAACGATCTGCGAAATTACATTGAAAACATCCGAAGCACGAACAGTCAAGTACACGTTGCTCATTATTAATGTCACTTGGTGAAAATTTGTGTATTCCATTTGTTCATGACCCACAACCTCTCGGATTTGGTCGACAATTTTTTATTTTATTGCTCCAACTCTAAAAGTCATCAAAATTTTTTATAAGATTTTTCAAAATAATATTTAATTTATTTATGATTTTTCAAAACAAACATATTGTTAGTGGAATAAATTTTTTCTTTAAATTCTGCATGATTTAAATAACTTGACCAAAAGTGAGCAGGAGTCTTTATTTTTTTTTTTTTTAAGAACATTGAGAAAAACTCGAACCAGAAGTGATTGATGCTTAAACATTTTTATATAAAATTCAGAATTTGTGAGATTTTTTAACTTTGAAAAATCAAGGCAAAATAATTATGTACGGAAAACACTGATATAACTGAATTGTCAAGAAAATTATCAATCGTTCTAGTACAGATATCGATATCTTTTAATGAAGCGACAGCTGAAAGTGCATTTAAGGTGCTAAACGTATTACCTCCAAGCTGCAGTGGTGGAGATTGATATGCGTCGTGCGCGGTGGCAGGTGGGATATATGGAGCAAAGGGGGATACATACGTGTGCCATGAACGGGCTACGACATTTATATTTAACTCACGATATCTCAAAAACTAAACGGTAAAGCAGTCTCAAATTTTCGTAGCGTATACTTCTCATGTTCTTCTAAAATATTCTCGTTTTTGATCAAATTCTTAAATCTTGTTGAGACTTTGGAAATAAAAACGTGTCGTTTGTACTTACTTGATATAGAAGATACTTGGTAATCATGCCAACTTCAATTGTAATTATCTCGACTTGGAAACGGTAAGTCTTGTTTAATTTATACGGACGTTCAGATAATACGTTCAATTGATAATATGTACGGTAAGTTTAAACAAATTCTTAAATAAATGATTCTACGGAAGTAAAACTTTCTCGAATGAGCCACAAAAAAATAAATTGTAAATCGGGTGCCCGGGGAGATGTCGAATCGGCCTATCTGTTTGTAGTACAGTCAATCGGGAGCCCGTTACTCCTGTCCACATTGCACTAAATTACAAGAGTTACTTTTTTTTGTAATTAGGTTCAGTATCACGTACTGAATGTAAATAAACAAAATCCTTACAAATTAAGCGGGCGCAAGTGCCGCCATTTTGAGGAAAACCGTATCGGCCTCTATCTCCGTTACTGTGCACCTTAGGCCGAAAATGGTAATAACCTTCCTTGTAGATAATTGAATTTAATATCTTTTTTTTTAAATAATTTTTTTTGTATCACTTACCGTTTACGACTTATAAGATTTTACGACTGTTAAGATTTATTTATTCACTTTTTGACCTCTCTCCTAATAATTATTTAAACAATGGAATGCTAATGACTTATCTTTTAAATCCATAAATTTCCCACAACTTTTAGTTAAAACTTTTTTGTCTAAAATTAATATCCTCAAAGTTATAACGCGCTCAATGTTGCGCTACTGGGTGTTAATAAAAACGACAAAAGGTTACAAAAGGTTAATAAAAACGAGGTGTGCATAGTACAATGATGAAAATTCAATACATATGTAAAAAAATATTAATGATATTAACATAATTAACAATAAATAATTGCGATGACGTGGAAGGCATTGAGGTTTCTGACAGACTTCTTCGTTTGAGTGCAGCTTTAATTTGCCTTCCATCCGTATACTTCTTTTGGCAGGAATTATGCACCCTAACATCGAACACAATTAGATTTATTTAAAAAAAGAAACACATCCTGTATTCTGCAATATTACCAGAACGCAGACCATTTTTAACAGTCCAAAAAAGGATGAAAATATAAAAACATTGTTAAAACAAGACAAGAAAAATAATACACGAGATCGTGGAGAACAAAAATGTACAGGGAAACACGAACCCCCTTAAGATGCAATCCCGGGAAAAAAGTTGAATATATTAACAGATATAAACATATTTAATTATATGTTACATATAATTGATAAAATATATTTTATATAATATAGTATATATTATAACATAATATATATTATATAATATTATTATATTATTTATATCTATATAATATATATGATATATTATATATTATAATATATATATAGTAGCGCAACATTGAACGCGTTATAACTTTGAGAATATTAATTTTAGACAAAAAAGTTTCAAATAAAAGTTGTGGGAAATTTATGGATTCAAAAAATAAGTTATGATCATTTTATTGTTTAAACAATTATTAGGAAAGATACAGGTCAAAAAGTGAATAAATAAATCTTAACAGTCGTATAAGTCGTAAACGGTAAGTGATACAAAAAAAATCATTTAGAAAACAAGATAGTAAATTCAATTATCTACAAGAAAGGTTATTACCATTTTTGGCCTAAGGTGCACGGTAACGGAGATATAGGCCGATACGGTTTTCCTCAAAATGGCGGCACTTGCGCCCGCTTAATTTGTAAGGATTTTGTTCATTTAGATTCAATACATGATACTATACCTAATTAAAAAAGATAATAACTCTTGTATTTTAATGTTTCACTATATTACCTATTGACTGTACTATTGTACATCCGTGTAGGCAACACGCGTACGAGTGAGAATAAGTTACTTCGTATCAATGTGCAAACGAATAAGAACAAAATGTCGTCATCTCCGCACATTCGTATTGGGTCTGGGAAAAAGTTCGTGGCGTTTTTCCCGATAGATGGCATCAATTGCAAATAAGTCAGGAAACACAGATCGCAGCGACACCACTAAATGCTCGTTGGAAAGGTGACACTTCGAGCGATACTTTGAGTGTATAAACATCGAAATTGGTGCAGTGGTTAGAAAGTTGTTTGCGTTTGAAAATGGAGAAGAGTAATGAAAAATTGCGCTATATTTTGCAATATTATTACGACAAAGGGAAGAACGCTGCACAGGCTTGTGAAAAAATGTGTGCTGTGTATGGTGAAGGTACTTTATCAAAATCTGCTACGCGGAAATGGCTCGCTCGCTTTCGTTTTGGTAATTTTTATGTGAAAGATGAGTCTCGCTCTGGTCGTCCAATAACTGAAAAAGCTGATGAAATTCTTGAAAAAGTCCAGCAAGATAAGCATATCAGCAGTGTCGATATTAGTATGGAGCTAGGCATTAACCACAAAACTGTTTTGAACCATTTACACAAAGTTGGCTACAAAAAGAAGCCCGATGATTCTCTTTCGTATCTCTTTCGTTCTCTCTTTTTCTCTCACTCTTTCTTTATGAGTATATAGCGCACGCTGATATCGCTATTATGCATATACATACAAATGTATGCATACATAACCTATAATATGTTGGTCCTAGGCCTCTTTGGGTCTGTACTGCATTCAACGAGAGAACGACACGTTTCCGAAATTAAATTCATCCGGTACGATCAGACCCAGCCGCATGTGCCGCCCTCTTTACCCTCTCCAGATTGCAAAACAGGCTCTGCAGCTAGCCAGACCCGGCTACCACCAACAAGGGGTCCCAGGCGCCTCAACTCATCAGTTAACGTTTTACAGAACGTAGATTTTTGGTACAGGGCCCAAATGTACGATAATTCAGCTACGGTGGCGGGGAGGAAGACCCACTACCCCCACCCGACCCGCAGGCCGCTCAAAGCTGTGCGGCACTGTGTCGTTTCTCTCGTTGAACGCAGTATAAACCCATAGATGATAGAGTGGGGGTACGAAGCACCGCACAAAGAGAACATCGCGAATGGACTATGTATAACATGTTCTATCTCATTCTCTCGATTACTTAGCTCTTTGCGCCTTGCTTTTTGGTGTCGTTTCATTTCAATGTTACATTTTTTCGGCGTTACCCTCACTAAAGAAGTTTCACTTACAAAAAAACACTTCGGGAAAAAATGAATTATGAAAAATCTTAAGTTATACATAAAAATGTTGAAGCAAAAGCCAATGTTTACCATGCTTCTGCTTCTAATTTATCTCAATATTTATTGTTTCGAAATAGTTCGATTAAAATCAAACTCATGTCCACTTTGGATCAAATTAAAAAAATGTTTAAACCTGATACTGGATATTTAAGCATTTTTCGGTTTTTTATTAGGTGCGCAACTAAGTTCCCGCTGTTTTTTTTTTTTTATGAAAATGCAACTTTATTGTGAAAAAATGTTTACAAATGAATCATTCAAAATATTGGCCATCGCTTGCGCCAAATTTTTCCCATCTTTCTGGCAGAGCTCGAATACCGTCACGGTAGAAGTGTTCATCTTTTGAGGCTATCCACGAATCAAGCCATTTTGAGATGTCTTCATATGAGCTGAACTGCTGATTAGCCAGACCATGTGCCATCGAACGGAACAAGTAATAATCGGACGGCGCAATATCTGGGGAATATGGCGGGTGGGGTAGGACTTCCCATTTGAGCGTTTCTAAGTAGGTTTTAACGGGTTTGGCAACGTGAGGCCGAGCGTTGTCATGCTGTAGAATCACTTTTTCGTGCCTCTGCTCGTATTGTGGCCGCTTTTCGCGCAGTGCTCGGCTCAATCGCATCAATTGAGTTCGATACCGTTCCCCAGTGATGGTTTCGTTCGGTTTCAACAGCTCATAATAAATAACACCGCCCTGGTCCCACCAAATACACAGCAAAATCTTCGCAGCGTGAATATTCGGCCGAGCCGACGACGTAGAAGCATGACCGGGCAGTCCCCATGGTTTTGTTCTCTTTGGGTTGCTGTAATGAATCCATTTTTCATCACCCGTAACGATGCGATGAAGAAAACCCTTCTTTTTAGCCGCTGGAGCAGTTGTTCACAGGCGAAAAAACGACGCTCAACGTCTCTTGGCTTCAAATCATACGGAACCCAAGTTCCTTGTTTTTGAATCATTCCCAACGCATGCGATCGCTTGGAAATGGCTTGGCGGGTAACTCCTAATGCTGAAGCAAGCTCTTTTTGTGT
This sequence comes from Cylloceria caligata, assembly GCA_963942595.1. Lineage (NCBI taxonomy): Eukaryota > Metazoa > Arthropoda > Insecta > Hymenoptera > Ichneumonidae > Cylloceria > Cylloceria caligata. The sequence continues at coordinate 12,719,380 of OZ012707.1, read as the reverse complement.
TTGGCACGGATCCTCATCGAGCAATGCCTCCAATTCAGTGTCTTCGAAGGTTTTTATCCTTCCTTCACGCGAACGGTCTTCAACATCAAAATCACCGTCTTTGAAGCGACGGAACCAATTACGGCGTGTTGTTTCACTTAGAGCAGCATCTCCGTAAACTTTTTGGAGTTCTCGATGCACTTCAGCCGCCGTTTTCTTCGAATGAAGGAAGAAAAGTAACACTTCCCGCAAATGACGATTATTTGGCACAAAATCAAACATTTTCACACAACCAAAAGTATATGACGCAAAAACAAAATCCCTAATGTGTCAAAGCGGTTTGTTTACCATATGTCTAAGCTTGGTTCATGACGTTTTGGTTATGTCCCAATCGACCAGCACTTACTACTGGAGCCATCTCTTGAAAAACAGCGGGAACTTAGTTGCGCACCTAATAATTTAATCTTTCTATATGTTTGTTATAATAAAACGACAAGCAAATCAAATATTTTCAAAAAACCTAACAAAAAACAAGAGCGCCATGTCAGAGTTTGAACGATAACACAAATTATGAATCAAATCCGATATTTTAAGGGTCACGGATAAAAGGTATCGATAGCGAACGTCTCATAAGAGGCCACAAGATATTATAAACTAAAATCCAAATCAAAAAACTAAAACAACAATAAAAATAAAAACATAAATAAATAAATAAAAATGTCGATTGTAGTACTTGGCGAGTTAGTAAGGTGATATAAATATTGTACAAAGGAACGATGATTTATTTTATTTTACAAATTCACCAAGTACTACAGTCGACATTTTTTTACAAATTTTCATTTTGTTATGATTTAAAAAATTTTAATTATTAGATTCGGATTTTAGTTTATGACATAAAGTGTCAATATATACATAAATAACCAACAGGTGTAATTCAAAAATAAAATGTACGTGGAAATACGTGCTTCGGATATATTCAGCTTATTTCACAACTTTTTGTACTGGTAGACGGCTCACGTAAATATAAGCTATCTCGTAATGTGAGTTGTGGCGTAAAAATGAGATGTGTCTCAAGTTTTTGATACATTGCATCAATGTCAAATTTTACTACGTTTTGCAAAGTTTATATCAACTTAGTAATCAAGATTAGGATGAAGAAACATTTAACACTAAAAATAGTCTTTTTTTGTCTTTTAAATATAACACAACCAAAATACATATTGTTAGGAATTAAATTATCTTATACACGACACACGCATTGAAAGGAGAATGGGAGAGAGAGAAAGAGAGTTATCAAGAACGGCGTGCTAAAGGAAATAATTCCGCGAGGACTAATTCTCCTTAATGCACATGATGAACGTAGAGATAAACAATAAGTATTTATTATAAATGTCACATACATTTCTCGATTGACAGTCTGACTATTTGCACGTACTTGACTCTCGAACTTTTGCATGGCCACGCTCTCTGCATCCGAAGATCGGAACACTTCGGCTATCGGTTCAACTCTCTCGAACCCTCACGTAACCGTCGTTCGTCGCCTGCCTTTTTTGTTTCCATGCACTTCCGCTTCGAGCGCGACCGCCCTTTTCCTATCTTTCCCGCGTAAAACACGCGCACCAAGTAATTTCTTTCACAATATTAAGCTACAGTACACTTCCTCTAACTGAACGCAGTCGGGATCGGATTTTCGTGCTACCAGAGAGTGTCCTACTAGAGAGAGCCCCCACTACCATTGTTTGAGGCGAGGGAAACGGTTAGGTTATAGACGGAGTCCGGCAGTGTACACGAGTGAGCGCGTAAGTTGTAAATACAAGCGAGTGGGGGTAACAACCACCCGGTTTGGGCTTTTCTTACAGAGAAAATCGAGGGGAAATGTCCTACTAGAGAGCGTTCAGTTAGAGAGAGTGTACTGTACTTGATGATTTTTTGAAAACATGAAAGGCATGTCTATTACTACCGTTCCATAAACGACGATCGGAGTTTAAACTCTAGTTACCCTATTTTAAAACTAAATGAAAATGATGTAACCAGGTATAAACCGCATTCATGGAACCGGGCCTTAACCTGGCGAGGTAGCTCAGTCCATAGGATTAAAATTAAAAAATGGTATGCTGTGCTTAATATATTATTTATTCTCTCTATGAAAATTCAAGGCCGGTTATCGATCTAATTAGAGAGGAAAAAATCCATAAGGTATTTAAGAAAAATCAGATTTACATACTTTTAACTTGTAGCAATTCAGAGGTCTTGGGAAGAAATACGATTATCGGTTTAGTTTTTACGTTATATTGAGTTTAATGTGACTTTCCGGCATCGGATTTACTAAGCCTCTGCGTCATATTGCTACGTTGAAGTAACGTGGCAACACCGCATCGGTTGGCTGTAGTCTTAACCCCGCTTCACCCATTCCAACATCTTAACGTATTTTAACGATTTATCTTTTCAGAAGTCGCCATTGTTTTCATAATTTTTAAATATTGATATTGAGGTTAAGCCCGCTTGGACAAAAAAAAAGATACAGATAGAACCAATGTTGCCAAATAGCAATAATTATATGCAAACATTCAATGAATTGTTTACACCTGGAATAATTTATTTATTAAAAATTATTTTTTCTTCAATTGTCGAAAATAGGAATAAGTATGAGTATTAAGTGCATAAGCAGTCATATGACTATAACCTGCAACGATAGGATTACCGTCAACTGTGATTTTACTGTTGAAAAACTGGACAAGTACGATACTTTGTACTCCCCAATTGTTCAGGATCATCAGTACGCACTAGAAAATGTAACTAGGGGTGCGTTGTTGGTAGTTGACTGCGTTCGCTCTCGAATTCGGGTGCGTTGTTGGTCGCTCGCTACCGAATTTGGGTGGTTGGTAGCAGTGCGTTGAAGTGGGTCTGACCTGTTGGGGCCACATTATGAACTTCCCGATTTGTCTGTTACGCATAGGAATTTAATAGGAATCGTTAGAAAAGAGTGGTATCAAAATAATATTATTGCGGAGTGGTCGTCTAGGTTTTAAAACAGAGGCAATTCTATTGTTCTGTATGTCTAGATTTTCTATATCGCTGCTATTGAAAAATTCTCCAGCTTTTCCATGCGGAATTTTTCAATAATTTGTGTTTGATTGCTTAAATTTTCGACTAAAAATTTTTTTCAAGGTTTTTCTTAAAAAATTGAAAAACCGCTCGACCAAATTCTTTCCAAAATCTTATCCACTGTAAGTTACATGAAGACACTTCGATTGCATCATCGATGATCTCGATCGCATCATTCGTTCGCGAGATATCGTTAACCAAAATTTTTGGTCACAGTCATATCGACATCCACACCCACGCACACACACACACTTTACCTTGAAAATTATCGAAAAGTGTCGTGGAGACCTTGAAACGTGGAGATATGATGAAAAATCGATTTTCGATTATCGGCGTGATTACAATAACTTCTCTATCCCAGGAAGTTAATTAAAGGTCTAGTGCACGGTCTTGACATATTGTTTTGACAACGAAATCGAATTTCAATGGTGGGGGTAGGTCCTCTCGTGTTGTCTACATTTTTTTAGTACCTCTTACCGCCATTGCGCATCGCTACCTGTACAGAGATGTTAATTGTCTCTGATTGTCTCTTGCCCCTCAACGACACCTATAGTTTTGTACAAGCAGTGTCTATTACAATTTTTCATTCCTACTATTTTTATTTTTTATATTTTATAATTGGAACTTAGCATAATTTCGTGCTTGCAGATAGCTCGAGCATCTGAATCGATCAAGTAGTTTTTTTACAAAAGTAATATTCATAATTTTGCGAAGTAACAATATCAAAGATTTCATTGATATTCAAAATTATTATAATTACGTTTAGTTATTAACGTTTGAATAACTAACAAAGTGAATAAACTTTTCGTCAATAACTGAAATAACTTACCTGATTCATTTTCATCGTGATCATTGTCTTATTCTACACGATGGATGACAAACACAATCATATATTATTTTATAATTGATAAATCGAAAGCCCAATGATATCGATTCAGACAAAAATCGAAAACTCCATATCGACTCTGATAAAAATCGAAAACTCAATGATATCGATTTTGATCGAGAAATAAAAATCTTGTTCGTTCACAAAAATAAAATTCTTTCAATCGCCTAATTACCATTTTTTTTGTTACAGTTATCAATATTTCCTCCTGTTTTACCATCGCCAATAATACTGATTCTCGCATTCTGCTCCAAGAAAAATCCTTCCTGGATGACAAATCCACGGTTCCACCCAGAAAATCTTAAACTCGACATCCGTAATATTGACAGAAGTCGCAATTAGAAAAAACAACACGTATTGCAATTTTATTACAAACGTTCTTTTTTTTTCTTTCTTTTCTTCCGTTACCATCGCCAGTATTTCTAATTCTCGCATTCCGCACAAAAAAAATGCCTCTTCGATCGTAAATCCACCTTTCCACCCGGTACATCTGAAACTCGTTATCCGGAACGTTGACAGGAGTCCCAATTAAAAAACAATACGTGTTACCATTTTATTACAAACGTTTTTTCTTCTTTCTTTTCTTCCGTTACCATCGTCAATTGAAAGCGACATAGCGACACTCAAGACCAAGCGTTGCTTCTCTGGTGTCGCTAAGATAAATAAACACCACGAGTCATCAGGGATCTCGGGAAGGTCCTTTGAGACGATAAGAGGCCCTTGTCCGCCACGAGGAGGGGCTGACGTAGTACTGGGACCTCTGGATGCCATCGATCGGGCGAGCCCCGACTATTCTAGATCCAAGCCGCGACAACGACACCTCGTCAATACTTTCTGTTCACTTGCAACTAATATTATACCAGTCATTGTATTTCTTTTATATTGTGGAGTTTCACCTATAAATATTTCTAACACAATATTTCTTATTCTCGCATTCTGCTCCAAGAAAAATCTTTCCTGGATGACAAATCCACGGTTCCACCCAGAAAATCTTAAACTCGACATCCGTCAAATTGACAAAAGTCGTAATTAGAAAAAACAACACGTGTTGCAATTTTATTACAAACGTTCTTTTTTTTCTTTCTTTTCTTCCGTTACCATCGCCAATGTTTCTAATTCTCGCATTCCGCACAAAAAAAAATGCCTCTTCGATCGTAAATCCACCTTTCCACCCGGTACATCTGAAGCTCGATATCCGGAACGTTGACAGGAGTCCCAATTAAAAAACAATACGTGTTACCATTTTATTATAAACGTTTTTTTTTTTTTTTTTTGCTACATTTTGGCTAGATACCGATCACCAGAAAACACTTAGCAAAGCTGTATGTACTTATCTACAGACTGACGTGCGTATGTACGTATGTGTGATTGTTATGTCGTATGTTTTTGCGCTCGGACGTTCCTCACGGCATACATATCGTATAGCACACGGCTGCATGGACAGCTAATTCGGAGAGCTGGTGTGTGTATTGTGTGTGTGTCCGTACGTGTATTTATATATTTTATTTCGTTAATTCTTGGCATAATTCTACTTACAATGCTCGTTGCTCGCGCCGAGCTTAATTTCTTTTTTTCCTTTTCTTCGAGTTTCCGAGAGCGCTGTCCGTCCAGCCGTCGAAAACTCGACGTTTCGTTTTCACTAAGCTTAAATAATGAGTGTCCTTAAACTTTCGGCTTCTCTTTCATCTCACTTTAAGTAATAATAGTTGTTTTCTTTCTTTTTCTCTCTCTCTCTCTCTCTTTTTTTTACATTAATTTGTCGAAGCAAGCGATCGCAGGGGCTGAGGCGAGGGGCGAAGGGATGGAAGGAGGGGTTGGTGGTGTATGTATAGAGATTATCAGATATCATTTCATCTAACGAATGCGCGTGTCCGTGTGTAGAGGAATCGTTAATGCTACAAGGGATCTTATCTTGTAACACTAATAATAATAACAATACTAATAATGATAATAACAACAATGATGATGATGATAATCATATAAATTACGATTATTTCGGTATACATGCATATTTCTAAAGTCGTCTCTCCTCGGCACGACTGCATCGACATTGACATTAAAAATGTCGAAATATCGTGTACCGTCGGTTAGCGAAGTAACGAAAATAAATTGTTCATTTGTTCTTTCTTTTTGAAACTTCTTGACGCGCTCAACGATT